>CM045468.1:522325-579958 GCA_024666655.1 Dascyllus trimaculatus | reverse complement strand
CCAGGTAGACCTCTGAGACGCTTCTCAGGTAACTGTCCAGGTAGACCTCTGAGAAGCTTCTCAGGTAACTGTCCAGGTAGACCTTTGAGAAGCTTCTCAGGTAACTGTCCAGGTAGACCTCTCAGATGCTTCTCAGGTAACTGTCCAGGTAGACCTCTGAGAAGCTTCTCAGGTAACTGTCCAGGTAGACCTCTGAGAAGCTTCTCAGGTAACTGTCCAGGTAGACCTCTGAGATGCTTCTCAGGTAACTGTCCAGGTAGACCTCTGAGAAGTTTCTCAGGTAACTGTCCAGGTAGACCTCTGAGACGCTTCTCAGGTAACTGTCCAGGTAGACCTCTGAGAAGCTTCTCAGGTAACTGTCCAGGTAGACCTTTGAGAAGCTTCTCAGGTAACTGTCCAGGTAGACCTCTGAGATGCTTCTCGGGTAACTGTCCAGGTAGACCTCTGAGACGCTTCTCAGGTAACTGTCCAGGTAGACCTCTGAGACGCTTCTCAGGTAACTGTCCAGGTAGACCTCTGAGAAGCTTCTCAGGTAACTATCCAGGTAGACCTCTGAGAAGCTTCTCAGGTAACTGTCCAGGTTTTGGTTGTACTGGATCAGAACCAGGGGGAGGAAGGTTCTGGTTGTACTGGATCAGAACCAGGGGGAGGAAGGTTCTGGTTGTACTGGATCAGTACCAGGAGGAGGAAGGTTCTGGTTGTACTGGATCAGTACCAGGAAGAGGAAGGTTCTGGTTGTACTGGATCAGTACCAGGAAGAGGAAGGTTCTGGTTGTACTGGATCAGTACCAGGAAGAGGAAGGTTCTGGTTGTACTGGATCAGAACCAGGGGGAGGAAGGTTCTGGTTTTTACAGGATGTGTTGCAGATGTTCTGTTGGGGGGCGGGTTTAAACGTAACACGCAGAATAAAGTGCTTTCAGTGAAACGTCATGACTCAGATTTTCCTGGTGGAGCAGCATGTGGCAGATGGTTCGATGGAGCAGTCTTAGAAAGAGGAGTGTTTCTCTTTTGCAGTTTGTGGCTGATTTTGGCCATGACTTGAAAAGATAACACTTCTCTTATTTTGATTGGATTCTTTCAAACCTGTCTGCGGGTTCAGAGGGCTAAAGGAAAAGGAGCACTCAGTGAAGTTAGCACAATTCACTGCACGTATTGCCACGCTGATCAGAGGGTCTACACCACCACGAGAAATGGAAGAACATTGAAAGAAACAGAAGATTCTTCTGTGTGTTTTCTCCAAAGAGCGCTGCCATCTTGGAGTGGGATAGCCGGTGACGTCACAGGGTTTGTTAGCTTCACAGGTTTACAGACAAGACGGTAAAGGACGGATGGAGGCTGAGGAGCCACACATCATCACAGACGACAAGGAGACCCTAAAGACCCTGGATCCATCGGAGGCCTTTTCTCTTCAGTTAGCTAGCAGCGTATCAGCACTGTTCTCCCATTCAGCAGCAGTTCATCAAGGTGGACTGTTTCATGGCTTTAACTCTGTAGAAGTCGTTCTTTTACTGTCTTGTCTGTAAAGCTGTGAAGGTAACAAACCCTGTGACGTCACCGGTTGTCCCATTCCAAGATGGAAGCGCCCTCTGGAGAAAAGACAGAAGAGCTTTGTTTTCCTTTCTTCCGTTTCTCGTGTTCATTATGTTCCGTCTGATCAGAGTGGAAATGCATGCAGTGAACTGTGCTAATGTGACTGAGCGCTTCATTTCTCCTTCAGGTTCTTCATTTTGCACTGATGTTTGTTGTCTGCAGCTGGAAATGAGAAACGGTGATGTCAGACTTGGTTCGGTGCAGCAGAAGTTGAAAGATGTTGTTTCATGAAATCTCTGTGTTCAGGTGTGACGCAGCTTCGCATCCACCAGCGAACACACACCTTCCGATCGTACCAGTGTGACCAGTGCAGTAAGACGTACGGTTCCCTGACCGGCCTCCACTCCCACCGGGCGAGCCACAGCGCCGACAGCCGCTTCCTGTGTCCGCAGTGCGGCAAACGCTTCAAGACCCGCGACGGTCTGGAGGGTCACCTGAGGACGCACACCGGTGAGCGGCCCTACCGCTGCCCCTACTGCCCCAAAGACTTCACCGCACTCGCCGGCCTCAACGTGCACGTGCGGCGGCACACCGGTGAGCGTCCGTACGTGTGCACGGTGTGCGGTAAAGGCTGGCCGTCCGGAGGTGACCTGCAGAAACACATGAGGACTCATACGGGCGAACGGCCGTACGTCTGCCAGGACTGCGGAAAGGCTTTTTCCATCTCCTGCCACCTGACGGAGCACCGCCGGATCCACACCGGTGAGACCAGGTTCACTGGAAAACCCTGTCAGCACCTGCAGAGTCTGTTTGTAATTCAAATGATGAGTGTAACTAGAGTGCTTTGGTCATTTTCTGGACTCTCAGGTGACTTTGTGTCATTGACCGACTCCGTTCTGCTGCTCTTCTGAACTTCTCTGTTTTGCAGGTGAGAAGCCGTTCTCCTGTCCAGAGTGTGGTAAATGTTTACGGAGGAAGTTTGATCTGAAGAAACACATGTTGTCCCACAGCAACGTCCGACCGTACGGCTGCATCTACTGTCCAAAGAGCTACACCCGCAAAACTCACCTGAACAGACACCTGCTGAGTCACAGGACTGCAGACGGCAAGGTGGAGACGGCCGAGGAGGCCTGACATTCAGCTCATTCAGTTCGTGTTCGGTGCAGAACAGAAGTGTTTGCATGTAGAGTCGGCTTCACCTCTCATCCTGGATTATCTTCAGGTTCGTCCTCGTGATGAGGACAATCTGTGGGCTTCTCTTTGGTTAGAAACATCTACATGTCTTTGTTTGCAGAGAACCACTAAAGCCTGACGGTGTTTGAAGTAGCGCTGCAACACTGATGTTGGTCAAGAGCTCATCATGAAAGTGAACACACCATTTTCTTTTTTGTATCATTACAAACTGAAAACAGAGAAATATGAATAAAATGTCTGAATATATCGATCAAACATTGAAAGGTCCAGAAAATATCAGTCAGTTGATGCATTAAAGGCCAGCATTGATAGATTTATTTCACTGAAGTGAACTTCTTTGAATCGTCGGTCAGACTCGGTTGTGCTTTTCACTGTTTCCAACTAATGGTGTTGTTTTTCAGCTGCAGAGGGAATGTGGAGGTTCTAAACATGGTGGGATGAATCAGTTTATGTTTGGAGTGACAGCAGGACCCTGTAGCATCAGCTGATGAGTCCAGTGAGTCTGTGCAGGTTGCTAAAATCCTTCAAACAGGTTTTTCAAAAGGTACCTTCTGTTTCCTTTCAGCTGCTGTTTCTGCTGATGTCAGAATATCTGTAAGACTTTTTATCAGATCACCACAGGTCATTGTTAAACAGCTGTGCAGAAGTAATTATAATGTGATCATGCTCTGATTGGACAGATGACAGGAAGCAGGATTGTGTTTGGTCAGTGAGGAGCCATCAGTCGCTGTTTAATCCTGTTGATCTCTGTTGTACACGTGTTGATTTCAAACTGTACGACTATAAAAGCGTTCTTTTCTGAACATCAGCGCTGCTCGTTTTAACCATCTGCTGATCATGTGGAGGTTTTCTAATTGTGCTGTGCTTCTATAAACACTGAAGTACCATCTGTTATTTCACAGGTTTGTACTGAGACTTCATCAGACCAAAGGTAAGGTGTGGACAGACTTTATTAGCAGCATCTTGCTCAGAACAGGAAGTGATGTCTGCTGGTTTTGTGTTTAGTTGTCGTCGTCTCCTGTCTTCTCAATAACTTTCCTCATCCACCTGCTCATCCTGAACACGTGAGTGTAGAAGCCGTACTTTCCATCACGGTCGCAGCCTTCGCCCCACGACACGATGCCCACCTGATACCAGCGGTTCTCTGCCGGGTACTGCACAGGACACACAGAGGTACTTCAGCCTGCTGCATTTAGCATTTAGAACATGGAAACGGTTCAACAGAAACATGAGGTATTTATAGTTAACAGATGAATACAATATTCCAAAAAGTCTGAAATTAAAACAAAAATACTAGAAAAAAAATCAAATTTTATTGAAATCTATAAGTGGAGCTGAGCTGTAGGCCACGCCCTCCCTGCCTGAGTCATCAGGTCTGGGTGTGGCTCCCAGCTGCAGGCAGCTGATTAAGTGCACCAGGTGGAGGTGGTCTGTAATCAGGAGGTTTGGAGACACCCACACAAAGGGCAGTGAGCAGTGAGCAGTGGGAGACGATAGTAGGGGAGTCTGGACCAGGAAAGGAGCCGGCTGGGTTAAGGCTCGTTTGAAAGGAGGAAGACGGAGCTGGTGAGCTTTCAGGTCTTTTCTGTATCTTTGCAGCTTGATTTGGAGTTGTGAGCTGTGAACTAATCGTGTTTAAATTCAGGTTAAAATGTAATGTGTATGTATGTGTATATATATATATGTGTGTGTGTATATATATGTATATATATATACATACACACACGTGTGTGTGTGTGTGTGTGGAAAAGACCTCTGAGCTTGCGTTGTGATATAGGGGATCTTTTTACACTTGAAAAAATGTAGTGGAAGAGGAAACCTACAGTGAAGATTCCAGCTCCAGTAAGAGACGGTTCCACTTTTAACCCTTTTAAAGTCAATCTAAGAAAGTGGCTGAGAAGAAACGCTGATTTTAAATTTAAGGTTTTTATTGCCTCTCAGTTTTCTTTGTTACTGTCACTGGTGTGTGTCAGTTGTCCAGTTCTTCTGTCGTGTTGTTAATCTTTTGTATTTTTCATTTGCAGTCTTGTCATTGTAATGTTATTTCTTCTGACCTGCCAGGGACTGCAGATGGAAAGTAGCCTTTGACTAATTCTGGCACATTTACATTTACAGGTTCATTAATATGCACTGTCCCTTTTAAATAAGTAAAGCAAATGAATAAAAGCACATTTAAAAAGCATTTTAACTGTAATTAAAATGCCGGTTAAAACGTCCTATATTTAATCTGATGTGGGTGGAAGTGCAGTTAAAACATGGCGTACTTTAAAAGCTAATAGTGAGCTGATAAATGTGATTTTTGTGTACTTATGGAAGTTAAAAGCTGCTAAAGTTGTCAGGATAAACTCATCCTGGCACAGTGCTTTATAAGTATTTAGGTGATTTAAATGTGGGTATTTTTCTACTTATTTTCAGGGTTAACTTCTACTAGTTTGAACATTAAGTATTAATTTCGGGCTATGTTTAATGGTTATGGTTTCTTGGGTAACTTTTACTTGGACTTCTTTGTGTTTAAGGTTCTTCACCTGTACTGGCCTTGGGAGACTTTCAAAATAAAAGAAGGCTGAATCTGGGTGGTTGGAGTGCTGTTTGGACAGATTGAAACATCTCCAGCAATAATTGTTGGCTCATTAACCCAAACTAAACTAGGTCAAACAAATGGGCCTGGTTGGTGATTTTCTCTGATCAAATAGAATTAGAAATGTATAAGAGCTCTGTGTTTAATTGTCTCCTCCAAACATCCTCCTGTTAGTTTGTGTACTATGAAGCCAGTTCAACGGGGTCAGGCTTTGTGTTCTCTGGATTAACAAAACCTAAAGCCCCGCTGAAAGGTATTGGTCACAGATGATTAGGTACATGACCTGCAAAGCTACATGATCAGTTATTAAGCACTGAATGTTTAAGTGGTCAATAAACAGCTTCTCACGGTCCTTTAAAAGACAGTTATTACATAGTGACAGTAAACGTGCAGTTGTTCTTCTTTCAGTACGAAGGGTCTCACCTTCATCACAAACGGTCCACCGCTGTCTCCCTCGCAGGCGTCGCCACGCTGGCTGTCTTCTGGTTTAAAACCTGCAACAAACAGTCTGGATTTACAGCTGAACCAGGACAGCTCGGTAGATTCACCTGTAGACCATCCTGAAGTGAACATGAATGCCTGATAGTGGTTGGGAGATTTCACCTAGAGCCGCTAATGGGATCCTCAGAGTAGCACTGGAGGAAAATCAATAGTTTCAGGAAGATCTATCCTCTGGGAACATGTCAGAACCTAAGTCTCATTAGCTAAATCTCAAGATGTTTAGACTTGAACTTTTCCATCCTGGGTCAAGGTACAACATGCAGCTTCTTGCTAATTGAACAAATGTAGGAAGAGAAGTGTTACCAGCACAGAACATGTTGTTTGTGGTCCTGACTGAGGTGGATCTGCTGCAGATGTCCTGGTCTACGATTGGTAGATGGATTTGCTGGAGGACTGCGGGTAAATTTCTTGCTGATGGGTTCCAGGTTTCCTTCAGGTTCCCCCAACCAGTCACACGTCCCTTAAAGCCTTCATTCATCAGACTGCCAGGAAAACACCAATCAGACGGCTCAAAAACCCGTCAACATGTCAGACAACCCAGACAGGAAACGCCCCAGTAACCAGTGAATCGACCACGTATAGGTGTTTGCATTGTTTCTGAATGCTACACTAAGATGAGATGAATCGTATGAATGCTACTGGATTTTACATCAAGTTAGACCCAGCCTACCATCATGAGGGTCCCTGTGAAGATGGAGAACAGGTCAAAAGCTGATCTGGATCTTGTTTATAAGTGAAGTATGTTATATGTCAGAGGGCTGAAGTGGAGAAACCAAACATGTCATTTCTTTGCATCTGACCCCCCCACTCCCCCACCCCAACTTCCTGATGCTGGATTTCAGGGACTGTTTTGTACAATTACGCAATGACTGACTGGGTTTGGTGAAAGTATTTGAGTTTCTGTAGGATTCAGACTTTCCACCCCATTTTTAGCGTCCAGGACATCTACAGACACATTAGCAGCAGGGTTAGTTATTAGTTCTATTTCTAATATAGTCTGGCTGACGGCAGTTTGTTTGGCTTACAACTTGGCGACCTTCTTGTTGGGCAGACAGACGGGGTGGATCTCATCAGTGAATACAACTGGCCGTCTCATGTGCAGCAGAGCGATGTCACGATTCAGGTTTTCCTTCCAGTTGTACTTGGGGTGGATGATGATTTCATCGATTGCGACGATCTTCTCAGTGCCACGCTCAAACCTGAGAAAACATTGTCAACATTTGTCCACAACTACATCGACCACATGGTTGATGTGGATATCAGAACAGGCAGGCCATCTTACTTGGCTCTGTTGTGCTTTCCCAGGCGGACCAGAATGTCGCTGGTGGTGAAGTTCTTGTTCCAGGGCGGGTAAAGCAGGCAATGAGCTGCAGTGAGAATCCATTCATCGCTGATCAGACTGGCTCCACACAGCAGCTCCTGTGGGCTACGTTTGTACAGCATCACCTGCCTGTGAACAGGAAAACCATGTTTTTATTATGGGATTAATAGACACTAATGTGTGCTGTAAGTTCTATTAAAAGCTGTTTAGAGTGTGTTGTAGGGTTAGGCTCTAATATTGTAACAGGGAAGGGGGCTATATATATATATATATGTGTGTGTGTGTGGTTTGGTTACCACAGCATTTACGTTTCTTTAATGTATGTGGTTACCATGGCTGTGGTTTGTGATAAATGTGTTTTTTGTATATTATGTGGTTGCCATGGTGAGACTTGTTATAGATGTGGTTACCATGGTGCTGAGGCCACCTCGGCATCGTCGCCTCCAACAATACGTTGTTCTCTGTAGGACGCCAGCAGCTCTGCCTCCTTCGCATCCTTCTTGTTCTGCTTTTCAAACAGGGGGCGCTGTCCACAGACTACAACACATCCAGCCGGTAAACCAGTCAGGAACATGGTCGACCACACCGTATACGAGTTAACTAGCCAGTACATAACCAGTTAATAAGTCAACGAACCACTAACGTAAGCTGTAAAACATTTCATCAGTAAACATGATAATTAAACCAGTCAACCACACAGTATATCTAATACTAACTCATAAGTAAAGTGACTGCTGGCCAGTTATTGTCACCAACCATTTAACCAGTCGGTAAACTAGTTTCCTGTCCCACACTTTTACTGAACCAGGCTGTCAACTAGAAAACCAACTGGGTTTCCAGTCAGCACCAAATCAACTAACCAGTTACTTATCTAATGTCATTGTGCCAATAAAACGGAGTAGTAAAGAGATATCTAGCCACCTGGTCAGCATCAGCTGAGAAAGCCAGTAAACCAGGAACTCAGATGGTCAGTGAAGCAAATCAAGTCTATAAACCTCGGAACTAACTAGTCAACTGGTACATGAGCTGTTGGTCAGGTGACCAGTTAATCAGCCAGTTTAATCACCATTGAACCTCCTAACAGGTTTCCTCCACTTCTTAGACGGATGGAGGTTGGCCAACATATCTCTAAACCAGCTTACCAGCTCGTTATCTCATTAGCAAATAAATGAACTTTTAATTTGTCAGAAAGGTGATGAAAAATATTGGTTAAGGAATCAACCAACTAGTTAATCTGCCATTTTACTCACCATTTACCTGATTAGTTAACCCAATATGGAGATAAAACTTAAAGTCAACTGTCAGTTCACCTGTTTACTGCTCAGTTAAGGAGTCAGGCAGATGGTAATCTGATTACTACCAACCAGGTCAAAACAAGTCTTCCAGTTTTAGTCAGTCAACCGGACTATTTACTGATTAGCTGTATTACCTGCTTCATGACTAGTTATCTCGGGCCAGTTTAACTGTCCTACCTGTGGCAGTCTTGTCACTGTTGCTACTGGAGCTCATCATGATGTTTGCACTTGATCCTCTCCATATTCATTTATTGAAATAAAACTCTTCTATTTGTAAATTGGTATTGATTTCTACTTTGTTTTGCAGCTCATGAGCCGGGGTGTAACGTAAACTAAGGCTTATCTGGGATTTGAACTGCATTCAAAGCAAGGATACTACCTGTAGTCCCCTAAAGGAAGCAGAAGGTAAACTCGAACTACATCTGTAGTTCGGCCCAAAGCCGTCACATTTTGTTGTGATGGACCAGTGAATAAACTCACCGCTCTCTCCTGTTCCAAAGGTGCGTGGATTGAAGAAGAGTTTCTTGGTGGGACCTAAGACAGAGCGCTCCATGCCCACGGTGTCCGTCGTCTGCTGTCCACCGGCCAGAGAATCGTCTGGATGACATTCAAGGACAGTTAGACAGGTGACAGCAGACAGACGCCAACACTTGCGTGACAGTACATTGTGTGTTTGTTCTTTACCGCACAGCTCCAAGTCACAGTAGTCAACTGTAATGTTTCCAGAAATGTCCACGTAGCACCAGGGGCCCTCGAGGTCATTGTCAGGGTTCCTGCACTTGTTGCTTGGCAGACTAACTTCAGGGATGAACTCTTTGTCCTTGCTGAGGGCTGTTGCTTCTGGTGATGACCACTGCAGACAGGTGTGGCCTCCCAAGGTGACATCCAGGTTGCCAGTGTAGTCGATGCCATAATTGAGTAAACACTCTGTAGTTCTGACTGGTGGGGGTGCCACAGTAGAGGGAACAAAGTCCTCACCTTGAAAGGAAAAGACACAAAGTGGAGTTCTGAGTGCTGCAGCTACTTTGGGCAGCAGCACCAACAGGTGATGTAGTTGGAGTACTGGTAGGATGGAGATGTGCATTGGAGGCCTGTATGCAGGAACAGTAAAACTTATTACTGCAGCTGCTGTACTAAGTCAGTGGTACGAGTGTAAACTTGCCACAAGTCGGGACCCTGCACGCCTCTTTCTGGACCGTGGGGTCTTGGGTGAAACACCAGGGTCCATCTGGACTGTTGTCAGGGTTTCTACAAAAGTTCTCCTGCAGGATGCTGTTCTCTGACACATTATATTCCCTACAGGTGAACAGACAAACATTTGAACTGACAGTAAACACTTGGACACACAGGTAAACAGGTAAACACTTGGACACACAGGTAAACAGGTAAACACTTGGACACACAGGTAAACGGGTAAACACTTGGACACACAGGTAAACGGGTAAACACTTGGACACACAGGTAAACGGGTAAACACTTGGACACACAGGTAAACAGACAGGTGAACAGATAAACAGGTGAACTGACAGGTAAACACTTGGACACACAGGTAAACCGACAGGTGAACAGATAAACGGGTGAACTGACAGGTAAACACTTGGACAGACAGGTAAACACTTGGACAGACAGGTGAACAAACAGGTGAACACAACAGGTAAATCAGATAAAAGGTTAGAGCTGCCAGCCAATCAGTCTATTTCTCCATTAGTTAACTGCTCAATTAATGAATCATAACTAATCCGTTGGACTGCTTTACTAGGTTATTTGTTAGTTAACTGGTTTCTTGGTTCACTGGACCTTTGATCTTTAGTTAGTTGTTTAGTTAGTAGCCTAAACCCAGCCCTGTATCTGTTAGTTATTTTGTCTGTTCATGACAGTCAATTCACTAGTTAACTTGTTTATACATCCACCAATGGCCTCTGTTTGTGTAGTTAGTCAGCTGTTAATTGCTTCTTCTGTTTGTCTGGTTCCTTGTTCGGTAGATGTTAAGTAACTAACCCTAATTCTACCTCTATGTTGTTGTTGTGTGTCTCTGTTTATAATGCTAGTTTAGTTTAGTTATGTGTTTGTTAGTTAGTTTTGCCTGGTAGCTAAGTGTTGGTTACTCCGTTTAGTTGGATTCATTCATCATATTGGTTCTTCACTAACTTGTTCTTTGCGTATGTGACTCACTTCTGTCGGCCTGCTGGTTTGTTCAATTCATTATCATATTATTCATGTGGTCATTTGTTGCTCAATAATTAGATGGTTGCATATTTAAAAAGTTTGAGTTATTAGTTAAGATTTGTGAGGCTGTTGGATTAGTTATCTCTGTGGTTAGTTACTTCCATGGTTGGTTCAGTGAGGTGGTTGGTTACCGATGGATGGGATGGGGGAAGCGATGCTTCCAGTGTTGACACATTCGACCGGTCTTTGTGATGTTGACGTTTCCTTCATAATTCACTCCCTGACCAGAAATACACTGACCTGCAGAGACACACTTGGTTAACGACGTCCGTCACATTCACCTTCTCACTCATTTCTTCATATTTACCTTCTATACACTGTCTGACAAGGTTGATGTTGTCTTGTGTTCTCGTCATCTGAGTTCCTTTACAATCTGTGGAACAGACAGAAGTTAGGTGTTTGTTTACTCAGTTTGTGGGATGTTCTGGACTTTGTTCCTGTTTGTGGTACAGCACACAGCTGAATAAACTCCACTTTACAAATAATGTTGAAAATTAAACCCTGCTTCTCTACGTGGATCCAGCTGAAGCTAAATGAATTAATTCAACAGCAGGAAAGTCCATTAAAACATACTTAACAGACTCTAACCCTGACCTAATAACCCTAACAGAACTGTGAAATCATCTTCAGTGGTCTCAGCCAAATTCTACAATCTGCAGCCAAATGGGGCTAAATAAACACTAAACCAGCTGACACAACATTTGTTCATTGGCACTAGGCTAGCAGTTTCCCTGTGTTTCTAGTCTTTGTGTTAAGCTAACCTAACCGCATCCTGGACACCTTGAGAGGAGACTTATTTTAGTTGTGTTAATTGGATGTTCATTGAGTCAAATATGAGACATTTATTTAAATATCCAAACAGTAAAGTAGACCGATCATCACAATCCTGATAGACTCGCCAGGAAATAGCAACTCTGAGGTGGGTTTCAATTCAAATATAGCACAAATTTCTATACAGTCATTGAAAGTAAATGAGACTAAACACACATTTCCATCTAGCATCCACCGTGTTGTGTGAATATAAGAAGGATTAAACAGCAGGTGGCGCCAACTCTCCTGTCAGCGCTATTAGACCACCGTAGAAAAACAAGTGCAAACAGTGAAAACTGAGGCAGAAAACACGGTGGACATCAGACACTTTCATTGTTTTATGTGTTAATATGAAGCCCTGACCTTCACCAAAAGCTTGAATCATGTTACTGTATTTACTGAAGACATCTAATGAAGCTGAGAGATGAAAGAAAGATTAAGAGCTTTTTGTTAATTTAAATTAAAAAGAATTAGCTGCTCTTCTTAGTATTATTTGGCCCTAAACTGAGTGTCTTTGGGCTCTGGACTGCTGGTAATGTTTACGCTGTTGCTAAATGTCTGTGTCGTTGTTACACATCGTTTCGGCCGGTGTTCATTTATTTATTCATCTTACATTCATAGTTCCCACTTCATGAGCAGGTACTTACCCAGGTACTTTGCCCAGAAGGTTTCCTGGAGGGAACACAGTGAGTTCTGTGGTTAAACAGTAAACTGATGACAGTGCTGTTATTAGTGATGACGGCATACAAAGTAAAGTCGTACGGTTTTATCCGGCTGTTCGAACACCTCTCTGGCTTCCTCATGGTCGCAGATTTCCTCCACACACTCTCGCTCAAGGTTCCCTGACAAGCAACAGTACACTTGATTACACCAAAGTCATGGACACACTGTGTGGTTGTTGTGTGTCTGTGTGTGATTGCTGTAAATATATAATAAATATAATTAATATATTAATGTTAATTCAGCCTGTAGTCCACCTAAAGTTCTTCTATACACACCGACATCCACCTAACATGCTGTCAGACATGGAGTATTTGTCTCAGACATGACATTGTTTTGAGGCAGACCAGTTTTCACTTCTTATAGATAATTTTCCACTAAAAACGGCTGAACTGAGATCTAACGGTCAGCGTTTGAGTTTTAGGCATCAGAAGCTGAGACAGGTTGCAAACTGCTGCTTTAACACAGTAATGCAGAAAGCATGTAGAACATCCTCAGCAGACAACTTACCTGGTTTCACCTCCTCAAACAGCTGATTGGCCCGTCGGTTTCGGACTAAAACCTGCGATGCCAGCTGGCTGTTCAGGAAAACTACAGGAAGAAGGAAAACCAATGAAAATCTTGAGCAGCACAAACGGCCTCAGTCTGGACCAGGATGATAAGCTGGGTTGTGTTTCCACCTCAGTGTCACCTTCACAAAGCAAGACATGTACTTCAGAACTGTGGCAGAATTGGTTTTAGATTGGTTAATTTCATAATGAGGCGTGTGTGTTACCCAAGTCTGCAGGTCCTGAAGTAAAAGTCGCATTACTGCAATGTAGAAATACTTTATTGCAAGTGAAAATAATGCAGTGATTATTTTCACTTTTTGAACAAAAAGTTGTTTTGACAAACAAAAGCATTCGAAACAGTTTAGCACTTAATGTAGTTGAATGTGTCCATGGTAACTCTGTGGGAGTTAAAGGCCCATAGCTGATAAATGTAGTGCAGTAGAAGTATAAAGCAGCTAGACATGGAAATACTTGAACAAAGTACTGAAATAAAGTACAAGTATGTCAAAACTGTATTTACATTAATGTTCACCCACCTCAGGGCTTGGATCAATTTATATTTACAGCATAGACCAGAAGCAAGTGAACAAAGGCACATAAATATAAGATG
This sequence comes from Dascyllus trimaculatus, assembly GCA_024666655.1. Taxonomy (NCBI): domain Eukaryota; kingdom Metazoa; phylum Chordata; class Actinopteri; family Pomacentridae; genus Dascyllus; species Dascyllus trimaculatus. The sequence goes on along the minus strand of CM045468.1, from coordinate 566,621 downwards.
ATTCCAAACTGTACCTCCTCTCAGCAACAGCAGAGCCTTTCCTCTGATTCACAATCAGAAACAAAACTTTATATAGACCAAAGTGATATTCAGGCTCCAAAGTAGAAACTCAGTGAACCAAACCGAGTCAGCTTCTAAATGAGCTGTGGACATCAGAACCTCCTCAGGTCTGGACCTATGGACTGGGTCTATCTATGGACCAGGTCTGGACCTATGGACTGGGTCTATCTATGGACCAGGTCTGGACCTATGGACCGGGTCTATCTATGGACCAGGTCTGGACCTATGGACTGGGTCTATCTATGGACCAGGTCTGGACCTATGGACTGGGTCTATCTATGGACCAGGTCTGGACCACTGGGTCTATCTATGGACCAGGTCTGGACCTATGGACTGGGTCTATCTATGGACCAGGTCTGGACCTATGGACTGGGTCTATCTATGGACCAGGTCTGGACCTATGGACTGGGTGGACCTATGGACTGGGTCTACCTATGGACCAGGTCTGGACCTATGGACTGGGTCTATCTATGGACCAGGTCTGGACCTATGGACTGGGTGGACCTATGGACTGGGTCTATCTATGGACCAGGTCTGGAATGGAAGTCTGCATCATGGCTCCACATGGAGAAGAAGTGAACAGAGGAAGTGAACAATGTGACTGTGAGACTGGACAAAGATGGAAAAGGATCCAGGAAAACCAGTGATCCACTAAGAACCAGTGAAGCCCAGATGGAGAAGAGGATTGAGTTGGTCATAAAAAACAAAGGTGGACATTTGAAGAATGTAAAAGATTAGAAAGACGGACTGAGTTCCTACTGTGGGGTCTGACTTTTTAACAGGAAATCTAAACTGTTAGTTAATAATCTGACAAAAGCGCAGATCCTCTACTCTTCAACTTAGAAATAATCTCATTTCTATCAAATGGAACAACCTGGAACAATCTGACGTTTGAATAATTTAGCTCTCTTCTGTTGTGTACTGTAAAACGAGGGAGGCAGATAAAGTCTGTTTAAAATGTAGAGACACATCCCTCGATGTTCTGTTTCTATTTTGTTTCTGTGTTCACTGTGAAACACTGAAAGCTATGTGCATTGATTCTAACTGAGATTACTGTGACTATTAGCACTTTGTGCTACAACAACTACGACTTTACTACAAGTAGCGCCTTTACTAGCACTACGATCACTTTGCTACAGCTCTAGCCTTCTCCACAGTGATAAGAGGAATACAAGAAGGGTTTCGTACCATTGTTAGCCACACAGCTGTGCAGGAGAAGCAGCAGAACAACAGCCGCTTTAGATGTTGGTTCTACCATGATCCAGAACTCCGAGCAGAACCTCAGAACCAGATCTGTCAGTCTTCAGTGTGTCTCTGTCGCTTCTCTGTCCTCTGTGGGGGATATTGACCGAAGGGTCAAAGTATGAGTCGGCTGATGTGATGTTCAGCGTGGGTTTTTCACATGTTTACCTGAACTCGGCGTACACTCAGTTTCCTCTCTGAGCTGATTTCACTGCAGTTCGATAAAACAGTCGTGCATTTAGAGAACCATCACTTTCACCATCCATTCATCAGCTGGCCATTTTAATGATTGTTTGACTTATTGTTTGGTCCATAAAGTCATTTCTCACAATCACACGTTCCTCAGGTCAGAAGTGACGTTTTAAATATTCCAGAGGTGGAATATGTACTCGGGTAAAAGTACCATATTCTAGAAATACAAGTAAAAGTTATGATAAAGAGACAAAAGCAACCACAACGAGACACAGATGTTGGTAAAACTCTGGTTTTATTGGCAGCTATGTGTTTTATTTTAAAAGCTTGTATTATCCTTTGTGTCCTAAGTCATCCTCCTCCTAACAACCAGAAAGACATACTGTCAGAAACGACCACAAAGAGCCAACAGGTTGGAAAGCACAGATGTATTGTATTTTGAATTGTGTTTTTTATTTTAAAAGCTTTTTTTGCATTGTCTGCTGTGTCTGGGATCCTAACCAGGCTGTCTTACTATTCCAGTGGAGTAGAAACTAGAGACCTTCTCTCTGAAATGTCGGGGAGTGAAATAGAAAAGTAGCACAACAATAAAAGACTCAAATCAGAATTTAACTTTAGTTAAGTACTTGAGTGAATTAATTACCCGTTCTTCTTACCAAAACCTGAGGATGCTCAAGTGTTAAAGTAGTCAAGAGCTGAAGATGGAGTGTCTTCTGTCAGTTTTGTTATAAATGATTATAAGAGTCCAATTAACTGACCTGCAGGACACATGTGGCAGATTAGAGCTCTGGTTGGACAGTCGTAAAAGTTATGCTACTCCATAATTCCACTCAAAGACATTTCAGAGGGAAATGCATGGCGAATATTAGGACAGAAAAACAGCAGCGTTGGCCCGTCGTGTCTCAATGTTGAGGCCCACATAGCAGTGTTTCAGGACCCTCCAAGGCACCTGGCCTGGAGTAAGTTCTTTGTCCTGTCCTGAACAGCCCTGAAAGAGGTCCTACAGGGAAGCCTCCTCTAAGAGGTCCTACAGGGAAGCCTCCTCTAAGAGGTCCTACAGGGAAGCCTCCTCTAAGAGGTCCTACAGGGAAGCCTCCTCTAAGAGGTCCTACAGGGAAGCCTCCTCTAAGAGGTTCTATAGAGACGGTTCTTGTAGTTGACCGAAAACACCCTCAAGTGTGTCTTTACTTCTGAAACTGACCATTGCGAGCAGGCAGAATTAACTGTGGAATGGGGATTAAAACAGGCAATGAAAAAGAAACATGAAGTCAAAGAGATGAGCTGCAGTCGTTGTGAATGTTTATTGATCCAGCCTCCATCTGACTCGGCAGAGCTTGCAGATCAAATATTTACCTGCAGATACTGAGGTGAAAGTCTTGCAGCAGAGTTGTTGCAGTCGGTGTCATGCAGACTGGGAGCTGTACAGTTTGTGGATCCAAAGTGAGATGAGGTTACAGCTTCAATAAAGTGACTTACAGGCTGTTAATCTCATTACTGCTCACAAATAAGTAGGCAGCAGTAGGGTTGAGTCTTTTTAGGTTTTACTGTTTCTCTACACATCACTGAGTTAAAGCTGTTCAGGTGAAAATCAGCTGTCATATGTCACAGGAGAGCTAATGCTGCTCCCTTGTGGACAATTGTAAATGTTCCTATTTGGTTCTTGAAGATGTTTACCCTTCTACCAAGAAACTTTCTTAGCTTTCTTTAAGGATTGGAGTGGCTAGGAGTCAGGTTGCAAGATGTCAACTATCTCGACGGCGCTTCCCTTTCCTTATGACCTCTTGACTCTTATATTTTTTGTAACCCTGTTACGTAGGGTTGTCCCAGCACTAGATTTTGCATTTCTGACTTTTAGGTTCTCTTTTCAGGGTTGTGGTTAGGATCCATGTTTGTCTGACGTGAGCTGTCTGACTTGAAGGTGGCTTTATTTAGGCATTAGTCTGGAGGGTTTAGAGTTGGGATAATCCTTTGGGTTAAAAGCATTCACAGTGGGACATTTTGTCATCTGGGGGAGCCATTTGGTTTGGCGAGGTAGCAGAATTCAAAGGAGAGACCTCGAGACAGCTGCATGAGGCAGTTTTGTCATTTCAGGGAAGGGGAGGTGAAATGAGCAGGACCAGGGCAGGGTTAAAATCAACTAGCTTGAAATCTTTTTGATTAGGATAAATAGAAAAGAGAAATCGTTTGAGGAAGGTAGAGCCAAGAAGAGATGACTGGACGAAACACTCCCCCACCAGATCGGACTATATGTTCTACCTCCACCTACTCCCTCATTTTCATGAGGGAAGAGAGGAGAGTAGAGGAGTGGTTGGTGGGAAAGTTGTTCTCTGGGTTGAATCTAGTATAACAGGAAAGTGTGGTACTTTTGGAGAGAACTAAGGGGACAATCAGATCTGGGTTTGTTCTGGTTTATCTTCTGAGTAAAACCAGGGCTTTATTTTGGCATGTGCCTTTGAACTTGGTATCCTTGGCATCACTTTAAGCCCTTCTTGCTCTTACTTGATTATTCAACTTCAGACATAAGCGTGAACAAGTACGTATAAAGAAAAACACTTGAACAGTAACAGTCGGGAGAACAGTATATGTAATCATTCAGTTCTGTCATTTATTCAAGGGGTGTCAAGATCACATTGGATTTTTACTCGTTAAGTCTGCTACAGAACTTTACACCCAGTTTTTGATCCACTGGCCCTCGTTCCTTCTCCTTTGGGACATTGTCAGGGAGGACGGTTGTGTTGTAGTCCTGTGAGGTACATGTCTTAGAGTCCATGTTGCTGCCAGTGTTTGAACAGGTGGGTGTTGGTTTAATGTCTTCTGAGGTTGTAGATGTGGTGAGAGAGGCTTGGTCTCATGGTGTCGCATGTTTCACATATTGCAGAGGGAATTTCTTGCATTACACTTTCACACTACACATTACATAGTACTGTTTTTCTTTTGTGTGTGTTGCATTAATTTAACTGTGCTAGTGAAGCCCTGCAGTACGTACTACCCCGGGCTTGTTTGTGTGAATATCGGAGCTGAATGACGGTCATCAGCTGAAAGAGTCACTCGTGGGTTCAGCTGATGAAACCTCATCCATTGTCTCTCTGACAGGAGCTGCTCTTCTCCAGCCACTAGCAGCATGGTTTTCATTCGTTCTGGTCTTTAATGCACATTTTGGTTCTTTTTAGTTCACATAAATCCATTTGTAGTCACCACACAGTTTGTTGTCTCACTGTTTTGTTACAGTATTTATTTTATTTTTTGTCGTATTTATTCATTTTTCCTTGTATGCAATAATTTTCTTGAGCGACATGTACTAGATATCGCTGCTAGAAACCATAACTTAAAACAGATTACTGACAGTTGGAGGTTAGGGTTAGAGCTATATGTCTAATGAATGTTTGTGTCTTTGTTGTGCTTTTCGTTTTTTGTGGCTGGGAGCTGTCAATTGAATTGCCTGTATGGGAAAAATAAAGCTTTCTGAATGAGTTTTTGAGTCAGGCTGTAACTAATGGAGGCGTGTCCATTCCATGTTAGATCCAGTTTAAACTTTTGTTGAAGGTAGCTCTGCCTGGTGATTACTGTTGTACGCAGACTGATTTCTCTGAATGAAGACGGGTGCTGTTGCAGTGTCGGTGAGTGACACTATGAGGCCTGTTTAAAGCAGCATTTAGTGAAGAATTGAGCTCTCTGGAGTTACAGTCAACAGTTCTTGTAATTTGCTCAGGGCGCAAAGTTTGTGTCACCAGACTGTGGTGCTGGTAATTTGTGTGTCTGAGTTCTGTTGTTTCTGTAGCTACGGTTGTGGTATGTTGCTGTGGTTCTGTCCCTGTTTGGCTTCAGAGCGGATTCCCTTGGAGTCCGTTGGGGGTCTGTAGCGTGGTGGGAAAATGGTTGGAGCAGTTGTCTCGGGGGCATGTCCGAGGCTGCAGGTGGAGTTGCCGATCCTCGGTGGCTTCACTGGGCTTGTGGGATCAGAGTGCATGAATACCCACCACAAGTACCACCTGAAGACCAGGGGAGTTCAGTCAGTGCTGGTGAGGCAGTCAGAGGGACGGAGCCCCGGTGATGGTTTCAGCTGTTGGAGCTGCAGAGTTCTGACTGTTAGAGAGCAGCTGTGATACTGGTGTCATTAAACTTTGAATCAGTCGGTGTTTATTTGGACAGGTCTGTTTTTTCAAGGTTATAGCTTCTGCTGAGGAGTTTCTGAGAGCTCCGCCAGAGGAGATACTGCAGTGCTGTTAATGGCTAGTATGAATTGAAAATTTTAGGGGTTAGTCTGCAGAAGGATCTTGAGTATCGTCTTTGTTGTAGAGTCAGGGAAAGGGTGTGCTTGGCCCTGCATCTGCTCTCCTTTCTTCAACAAACTATTAAATCTCAGCAGTTGGGATTCCCTTGGAAACAATTTTTAGGTGAAAGCTTTTTTGTGTAGGACGGCATGTGTATGCATGACTTTGAAATGCATCTTGGTGTCTAAGGTGCCTTTGTGCCTAAATTCTGGTCCTTTAAGGGCCGTGGTACCAGGAAGTTGATTTGTGTGAGTGGTTGGTTTTACTTGTATCTGTATAGTGGTTGTTGTGCATGTTGACAAATTCCTGGAAATCTTTGGTGCTGTGGGTCCACATATCCCAGGAGTCACTGAGGTACCTGAAGTATTTTGCCAGTTGTTTGTTGTATTGTTGTTGATCAGATTTTTCCAGTATTCTATGTTTGGAGGGGTTTGTGGATCTTTGGTAGGTGGTAAAAGTATGTTGGTGTGGGTGTGTTTCCTCCTTTTAGGTACATAACTTGTTTTTTGTGAGGTTTCTTCTCCTCAGGATGTTTAGGATGTCTGAGATGAGGGTTCCTGTTTGCTGAAATATGGGTTCTTTTGAGGGTATGTAGTAGGTCACATCTTGTTGTAGGGTTAGAGCTTCATGCACTTTGTCCATCCTATCCATTATGACTGTTGCACTTTCTATTTTGCCAGTGTTTTCCTTGAGTTCCTTTTCCTCCTCCCATTGTCAAGTTAGGTTTTCTGTTTTTCTGTTAAGCAACTGTCTGTTGGTCAGTTTTATTAGGTATAGTACTTCTCTGGGTCGGGAAATTCTCAGGGTCTGGTTCCCAATCTGATTTTGTTGTGAAGTATCTTTGTTCTGGGAGGGGTAGAAGGGCCGTAGTATGCGCTTCATTTTATTCATCGGTGATATTATGAAAGGTGAGTTGCCAGAGCATGCTGCTTGCTTCTTGCCGCATTCTAGGTGAGTACAAAAGAGTGGCCTCCTTGAGTAATTGGTTTTGTGCCTGTTAAATTGAAATGGGTTGACAGATTTATCACCTCCCTGTCTTGTGATTGGGTTAGGGCAGTGGTTCCCAAACTGGGGGGCGTGTGCCCTAGGAAGGGCACAGGGTTATTCCAAGGGGGGAGTGCAGTGACTGGGTGGCCAGGTCTGTGTATGCACACATACAATATGTAATGGTGTTTGGTAAGATTTAAGTAGAAATAAATTGTTTCACTTCAGTTATGGATGTGCATTTATAGATATTATTGATGTAATTTGCATGTAAAAGAGGTCCATCCAGCCAGCGGACAAAACAAAATCATCCAGCAGTAACATTTGAAAAGTAACCCAGTTCCACTTAAAAACCACAGACCTGGCAACCCTGCCTGGCGAGGCTGAACGTAACCTAATGGTGCGTCGTGCAGTATAAGCTAGCAATGGATGGAGAAGGTTTTGACAGGAGGACGGCGAGGTAAACTTAAAGCAGATGAACACCAAACATCACAACAAACAGAACAAAGTAAATATGACGAAGCATCTCTTCCCTCAGCTTCACCAGAACAACTATGGATAATGAAGAGAGGCCACAGTGTGGTGTGTAGGGATGGGTACCGAGCCCCGGTACTAAACGAGCCCAGGGGCGAAGTTTTTCAAGACCAGAGGATCGATAAGTTCTGACGGTAACGGTTCTGTTAACGGCACTTTAAAACGTAGGAAGAATTTTATGTAGCATTTCTAGTCTCACCAGTCCTCATTGTTCTTTATAAGAAGATGAAGACATGCATGTATGAAGCATTGTCCCTCTAGATCCAGAAGTGAATGCTGCCTGTCGGAGCAGCTCTCTGTTATCCACCTGCAGCTTTACGATGCTCCAAAGTGAGGTTACACTTCTGTAGGACTGACACAGACAAAGCTGGTTGCCACCAGTGCAGCAAGTTGTTTGCATGAAAAGGTAGAAACAGCAGCAATCTAGTGAAACATCTTTCTAAAGTCCATCATGTACAGAGTTCAGACAGCCTGGCTCATAGTTCGTCCCTGGTTAACCAGGTATGCTAAGTATGCTAGCAGCACTGAGCCCACATGCCAAGTTAGCCTAATGACATGAACATGTGTAATTTATCAAAAATAATCATTAGCTATCATTGTTCAGCCATCAGTGTGTTCATAAAGTCAGTGTGAAAGTCAGAGCATCATCTGAACTGGTCCAGAGTCAGTTTCACTCTCAGAGCAGTGGGGGTTTAATCATGTGGCTGCTCTGTAGCTCTGTTTGTTCTAGTTTATACTCTAGTTGTTGTTTTTCTGTGTAATCATCACCACATTAGTGCAAATAAAGGGGATTTGTTCAAAAGATTGCTTTATGTATCTATTTTTTAATATTTAAAAAAGTTATTTAAATTAAAAAAAAAAAAAAACGGGTACCGATAAGAATACCGTTAAAGTACCGGATCGATAAGCAGTATCGGTATAAGTAGTACTGATGAAATCTTAACGATGCCTAACCCTAGTTGTGTCTCAGAATATTAGCTTCTGACAGGATGAAGCCGAACAGGTTAAGACACCACTTTGAGACTACACATCCTGAACACAGAGAAAAGCCACTTGTTTTTTTCAGGAAAAAAACTCTTGAACTGTCGTCAACAACAGTCATTCCACTAAAACAGTATCTGTGCCTGGAAACACCCAACTCCTCCTATAAAGTAACGGACAGAGTCGCTCAGTGTAAAAAGCCACACACTATTGATGAGGAATTAATTCTTCCTTCTGCTACTGACATGGTTTCAGCCATGGTTGATGAAACCGCAAACAAACTAAAGGCCATTCCTCTGTCAAACAACGTTCATGACATGTCCAAAGACATGGAGGAGCAGCTGAACGAGAAGATCAGAGGATGAAGGACTGAACATACGTCAGATTCATTGATGCCGATGATCAATGAATCATCATTAATGATGAAGGAGGATTTGATTTTTTTGCTTTAAATGTCACTTTTAATGTTTCCACTTCAGTGACTTGTTCTTTGTTCATTTGATTGGAACATGTCACACTCTTTCAGTTTCCTCAGTTAAAAATATAAAATTGAGATGTTTGCTGCAGAGTCACTTTTAATGCTTCCACTCTTAAATTGATGTGTCCCCTTTGAGAGTTTTCAGAAGGTTGTCACAAAGTTGCAGTTCTGTATACATACAGACAACGTTTTGTATAAATTCTACAGGAGTTTGTTAGCAAAGGACACGTCTGAGTGTGTTTATGTGGGTACATGTAGGTGGTGGGGGCCAGAAAATGTTTTTATCTTCCAAAGGGGGGCCCTGCAGAAGAGGTTTAGGAACCACTAGGTTAGGGTGTTTCTGGGGAATTGTCTAGTCTTAAAAATCCCTCCAGCCTGCCACGTTTTGTTTGCCATTTTGGGCTTCCAGTGTATTTTGTCTTTGTCTGTAAATAAAGATTCCTCTTCCAGATGTGGTGTTTGCCAGCTGTTTTTTTAATAAGGTAGGTGAGTTATGTGATATTTAATTATATTTTTCTGGTTAGATTACTTAAGAAATTGTTTGGCATTAAAGTCTCTGTAGAGGGGAAGGTCCTCATTGCTGTGTTCAGCATGTCGTCTTGGTCTTTCTTGAGGAGAACTCCTGCAGTTCAACCTCCTCCACATCCTCCTTGGGTATAATGGATTCTCGTGGTTCATCATGTGTTTTTGGTGCAAGTTGAAGAAGAGGGCAAGTTGGTGGCACCATAGGGAACGTCCTCATGAAGGTTCCAGACAGTGACATTGTAGACCTTTGGCAACGTGAGCTTGGATAGAATTTGCATCTTCTGCAGGTCAGCCTGAGAGAGAGCTGGGCTCATTTCCTGTAGGAGGTCCCTCATGTGGTTGAAGTCCACATAGTCATCATTCCTGACCAAACCAACACAACTGATGAGTGTGACAACTTTCCACCAACCCTTTTGATGTTGTCTGAGTCCAGGTTGGAGGCGAGCGAGGACCTTCTCCATGCCATGCCATGGTCTATGTACTTTTCTAGGTTCCTGGAGTAAGGAAGGATCACCTCTCCAACTCCATACAGACTTGGAGGGTCATATGAACTACAGAGGAAATTGGAAAATGTTCAGTGTTGCTACGGTGGATCTGCACATTCTTGGTGCCCCTGATGTTCCAGACCTTGAAAACAGGGAAGAAGTTCTTTTTGGTCAAGTGAATCCTTGCAAAAGATTCTAACTGTAACTCTCTAACCATATTTTTAATGTCATTACAGTACTTTCCATTAGAATTATATTACACTGCATTGCATTAAGTGATATTACATGAAATTACAATATGTAGTATTCTATAATATTATTGTATGTTATATTCTGGCATGTCCTTATCAGTCTCTTCGTATGTAGTCTCTGCTGATAACTGATAATACTTTCCTGGATAATGCACACTTCATTGAATTACAAGATTTTATATTGTAATCTATTGTACTGTATTATTTTAAGGCATGTCATCATAAAATCTTACTTTCCTGCATAATACATACTTCATATATTGTAGATCCGCTGTAGTATTTGGTTGCTCCAAAAGGTGGAGCAAGTGAGTCACCATGATGAAGTGACCTCTGAATGCAGGGTTTATTAATTTCAATGTATGCATTTGAACCAGTACAACCACAGACAGTAGAAAGATGGACGTAGCTACCGTGACGTCAGCAGCTAGTTTCTGCTCTGAGAAAATGAAGCGAGCTTTGTGGAGCCAGTCCCTGTCAACATGGAAATCATGCTATGGTAATTTTAGTTCACTGCTTGATGTTACGGTTTGTTGTACGTTTTTTGAAGATAACAAAATTGGAAACACTTGAGAATTATCTAAAGGTTGGAGTCTTGATTGACTGGTTTATGACGTCAAGTTAACTATCTCTTAGATGTTTGTATCTGGTGGAGGAATCGCATGTAGTCTGTGGTATGGACAGACCTGAGTTTAGGATACTTTGATGACCAAGTGTTTGACAGATTCTGGCTCAGTGTTTCTTTACGGCAGTCATTATTCTGCTGTAGTGTGTAGCCAAGCTCCGGTCACATAACTCTGATACTGCAAAGATGCGATGGAAACCTGTAGGCTGGAGGACAACAGTGGACTGTTAAATGGTGTTGACCCAATAAAATTCATTCCTACATCCAGGAGTAACACATTAGTGGCCTCTTTAGTCTTCTGATGACTTCTCAGTCTCCATCCGTCATTGTCTCTTGTCCATGATCTGTCTTTTACTATCGTCTGTAAACCTTTGAAGGTAACCCACTCGGTGACGGTGGGCTGGAGCCTATCCAGGCACACTTCATTTCTCTTACATGTAGGCACATTTTACTGCCTTTTACTCCCTACCCTAACCCTTCGTATGAATTACTAATACTGTTATTTGATGCTAAATCATTCTAAGTCCACTTTTTAGTTGTATCAGCACCTCCTAGGAATTGCTGTAACTAGACAACATGAACAAAAAAAGATCCAGATTAATATTTCAGATGTCGAACTGCACGATTATAAGCTTTAACCAATTTTAAAATTAATGTTAACATTAATTTCAAAACTAATGTTAGGATTAAAGAGTAGATTATGATTTATATTAAAGAATAAATTAGATACTAATATAACAATGAATGTTACAGTCACCCTTAATTACATGCCACAGCCTGTTCACATGAGCAGACCATGTCCAGGTCTCCATCATCATTAACCCTCATTGGACAGTCAGAGAGGACATGGCTGGAGCGTTTACCTCATCCCGTCTCTCAGGACTTATTCCATTTCCAGATTATTAGCTCCTTGTCTGTGTATCCATGACTCAGAGGCTGTATTACAGTCCTTCTATTCAGATGGTTCATTCTCTTTATTACTGCACTTGGTGGTTCAGTGCTTTCTTTCTGTATGTTATTGTGTTGTCGCAGTTTAAGTTTCAGTTCTGTGCAGATGTTCATGTCCGTTAGGGACCATCTCACAGTTCCTACCCTTCCCTATGTGTGTTTTCAAGGAGTGTTAGTGTCAGGTCACAGGCAGCAATTTATTGACAATCCCTTAAAGTTAAGTGAACCGTTGGTTTTCATATATTATTTCATGGTTAATGTCGTTTTCACTCTGGTTATATTAAAGGTTATTGCCTGTTTTCATGGTTATATAACCAGTGCTTATGTTTTAGTTTATTTGATTCAGAAACCACACCATATGGACGTACACTAATGAGACAAAGACAGGAACAAAGTAAATAAATGCAGAAGAAAATGAAAATTGTTTAATTTTCTCAGCTGTGAGTATATTATGGTGATGAAAGCTTTTCTACTGTTGACTGTTCAGTGTAAAGTAATTTCAGTTTGAGTATTTTGTGGTTTTGGTCAAGAGAGTGTAGATAGTTGGAGCACTGTGAGCAAGATTGAGTGAGATGAAGAGTGGAGATGAGGTAAGACATAAGTTTTGTGCAGCCTCCAGTTTCCTCCTTTGAACATCCCAGCAGTGAGAGGGAGAGAGGGGGGAAGAAAGTAAGAGAAGTCCCACAAGCCAGGCTTCTCGTGCTCCTGGTAGCCTAAATGTATTTTTATGTATTTATTTGGGTTGGGTTAGAAGAAATGATTTTTAGTTTGCCACAAACAAGGTCTGTGCAATGTTGTCAAGGCCCACATTCAGCCCTCTGATAGAGATGTTTGGAGTGGTGCAGATGACTGAAGCTGCACAAAGAGGTACTGTCAATTCCCACCCAAACATGGAGCATAGGAGACCCCTACTGTCTGGAAAGGAAAATGTCAGCTGCATGACCACCGGAGGACAAGATCAATGAGTGCAGAAAATGCAATAATAAATAGGTTGATCTAGTTTTTCTCAGTGTAACATCCACTTGTTAAGGACCTCCAAGATACATACAGTATATGTAAGAAAGAGATTATATATTAATCCACGGTATAATAGAATTAAACATGCTATAAACCAAAGAAGGAAAAGGGAGAAAAGGGACAGTCAAAATTGCAAAATGTTATTTCATAGAGAAGAAAAGGTAATAAATGAATTAGATAAATACTCAAATCATAAGTCAGTGAATCAGAATTGCATGCATGATAAATGTCCTGAGGCTCCATGCATGCAGCCTGCAGAAAAATAGATAAGATAAACATAAATGCTGTCTCCTATTCCAGGGCAGTCACGACTGAGCTCAAGTCCAGCGTCCCTGGGGGAGTGGATACCTTACAAGATAAAATAAGGTAAGAGTAAACACCAAAAAAGTAAGTAAATCCTAGGGAATACCTCTTAACCCATACAACTACCTATCATTTTTAGAAAAATATTTTAAGCTGTCAACCAGCTGAGGGACCCAGAGGGACCAAGACCAGCTGGTTGAGAGCTTATTTTTTTTAACTTATTTTTATTCAGGCCATTAAAAAGGCAACAGATGACATGATTCCAAAGCCCCTTTATTTATTTACTACAGACCAGTATCCTTACTTCCACAATTTTCAAAAATATTAGAGAAACTGTTTGTAATCAGGTTAGACAACTTCATAGACAAATATAATGTTTTAAGCAATAGTCAGTATGGATTTAGAACCAACCACTCCACATCAATGGCACTTATGGAATTAACCGAAGAAGTATCAACAGCAATAGATAAGAAACAGTTTTGTGTAAGTGTTTTTGTTGACCTCAAAAAGGCTTTTGATACCATTGATCACACCATACTTCTTAAAAAATTGAGTAAATACGGCATTAGAGGGGTGGCACATGAATGGATTTCAAGCTACTTAGAAAGTAGGAAGCAGTTTGTGCAAATATGTAACTCAAAATCTAAATTGCATTATATTCCATGTGGAGTACCTCAGGGGTCAGTCCTCGGGCCAAAACTGTTTACTTTATACATTAATGATTGTGTCTGTGGATCCAAACTGCTCAAATGTATTCTATTTGTGGACGATACAACTTTATTTTATTGTGGGGAAGATTTAACACAGGTGTTGAATGTGGTGAAACAAGAATTTAAAAGGATAAAAACCTGGTTTGATGCAAATAAATTATCATTGAATCTTGAAAAAACAAGCTTCATGATATTTGGTAATAGAGGGAGAGACACGGGTGCCTCAATTAGTATAGACGGTACTGAAATCAACAGAGTCAGGGAAACCAAGTTTCTGGGTGTTATTTTGGACGAAAATTTGTGTTGGCAATCACATATCCAGTATACAAAGGCTAAAATATCAAAAACAATAGCTCTGTTACACAAAGTAAAGGACTCACTAAATAACAAAGCACTGTACATGTTATACAACACCATGATTGTTCCATATCTGACCTACTGCATTGAAGTTTGGGGAAAACTTCAATGCAGTAACACAATACTTATATTTAAAACTAGAATCCTCCACTGCTGATGAATCCATCTTCTCCGTCAGCCGTTAAAACTCCATGTGTTTATAAACTCTCCACCGGGCAATGGATCTTGGGATATTTGGGGCTACGAAGGATCCACCGATGCATCCTTCAGATCCGTGGAAAAGAAGGACGCATTTGTTGACCACATTTGAAGGAGTCTTGAAGTTTTAATGAAATGGGACGACCTTAGTCGCAGCGCTGTGACGAATGCAGCCTTGGAAGGATGCAGCTCCTGAACTGGGACACAGCTAGTGAGTGAGTGTGTTGGGGAGAGAGAGAAAAGCAAGAACAGGGTCTAGGGTTAGAGGGTCTGTCTAGACCCAGCTACTCCTTGTTGCTGGACTTGGCTTGTGACCTCTGCCTCCCACACTCCCCCAGTCTCATGAGGGAGTGGTAGGGAGGAGAGTGGGTGAGGGAGTGAGCAAGAAGGAAACTTTGTGTATGTTGAGGTGTGAAAGAAAGGAGCAAGGCAGACCTTGGGGTAGAGGGTCTGTCTGGACCTTATTACCCCTCCGCCGGACCGGGCCGTGCGCTCTGCCTCCTCCAACTCCCTCATTGTAATCGGTAGGGAGGAGAGCGATGAAGGAAGTGTGTGGAAGTTGGTGTAAAGGGAGAAGGAAGGCAGAGATTGGGGGAGAGAATCTGTCCGAACTCAACTACCCCTTTTGCTGGACTGGCCTATGCTCTCTGCCTCCCCCAGCTCCCCTTCTTCCATGGGTGGAGTGGTAGGGAGGAGAGTGGTGAAGAAAATCCTTTACAAAGAAAGGAAGGTAGGAACTTTTTTTTGCATTTTTACATGAGTGCATTTGTAAAGACTTACAAGAGTGAAGCTAGATTTCAGTGAGTGAAGGAGGATGAATGAAGCCTGGGTTTGGTCGTGGTTTATGCTCCATTATAGGTTTTCCCTGAGCAACCTGCCTTTGGACTTGGCCCTTTAACATTATTTTCCACACTTTTAGTCATGGTTTAATAACTATTTAGAGGTTCAGATTTGCAATAATTGGTAGATAGAAAGTTACGTTTATTTTTGAAGTAAAATTTTAGGAAAATTTGCAAAAAACTAAATATTTTAACAATACATGTTTAAACAATTGAAATGTTTTGAACCAATACTAAGAACATAAAAATAGTTTAAATGAATTTTAAGTAATATGAATATTAATTTCAGCAACATCTATTAAAGTCAGAAATAATTAAACAATTTAAACTATTTTGAACTTATGTAAGAGTCCATCAGTTGATGGTTTTGTCATTCAGTGCATTAGGGATTTTTTTCCGAGTTTTTTGATCCAGAGATAGTCTTGTCTTCTTTGTGTTGTTGTCCAGTGTGGGTTGTGTTGTAGTCCTTGTAGGTTCACAATTGAAGTCCATGGTGTCTGAAATGTTGGACCAGGTGAGTGTTGATTTTGTGGCCTCTTCTTACATTGTACATGTGATGGGAGAGAAGTGTTCTGACTGTGTTGTTTCTTCATCTGATATACTGTAGAGAACATTTCTTACATTTGATCAGGTATATGCAATTTGTCTGAGTGGAATGTTGGGTAGGGGTTAAGTCGTTTTTGAGTTTGTTTTTTGTTGTCTCTGGTCCTCTTGGTAGTGTTCATGGGTTCCTCAACCCATGAGGAAGCTGATGGGTTCATGAAGTTCATGGGTTGATGGGAGGAACCCATGAGCCTCATGGGTTCATGGGTTCCTCAACCCGTGAGGAAGTTGAGGAAGTTTTGCCCTTACCAGGAGGTCTTTTAAGTTTGGGTTTGTATTGTAGGTTGATATAATTTTAAAGTTGTCCAGCATAATGATCCCTTCCAGTGCTTCCTGAAAGTTTCTGTTAAATTGGTGGTTGGCCTGTAGTGCATATGCTTCGTAGTTTGTTGTCAGTATGATGATGTATCTTTTGTTTTCAGGTGTTTGGTGTTCTTCTTGTGTGGTCTGGTAGGTTTGGTTTATGGTTGTTCTCAGTAAGGATCTTGGGTATCTCCTCTTCTGTAGAGTGTGGAATAACTTCTGGACTGCCTGGTCCCTGTCCTCAGTTCTTGTGCAGATCCTTTGGAACCTCAACAGATATGACTTCAGGATTCCCCAAAAGGTGTGTTTTGGGTGGAAGCTTGTAGTGTGTAGGAGGGCGTGTATATCCATCAGTTTGAAGTATACCTTAGTATCCAGGGTGCCTGTGGTTGTGAATTTTGGTCCCTTGAACACTACTGTGTCCAAAGAGTTGACCTTACTGTCGTGTGTTTGGTGTTACCGTTATCAATGTGTGGAGTTGGTTTAGGGTGTCCACGGATTGTTTGAAGTCTTCCCTGCTGAGGGTTCAGATGCCCCAAATATCTAAATAATGGAAATAATGAACCCTTTTTTTTTGCATTTTTGGAGTTTCGGAGTTTGATTCTTCCCAGTCAACCATATAGATCAGGGGTATGCAACTAAAATTCAAAGAGGTCCAGTCAGAGATAATTTATTAAAGCAAAGGTCCGGAGCATCATAATGTCTAACTGAATTAGTGTGATATTTGTTGATGTAACATAGTAGTTCTATTAGCGTCTGCGTGTAATCAATAGCTGATTGTCAAATCACATGAATTGAGTACGATTCAAAAACATTTAGACAATATTTATTAATAAATAACTTTCGATGTAACTGTACATCAGAAAATAAAGTGCAGAACGTGAAAAAATAATGCCTGACCAACATGAACCAACTTATATACATCTTTAACTGACCAACATGAACCAACTTATATACATCTTTAACTGACCAACATGAACCAACTTATATACATCTTTAACTGACCAACACGAACCAACTTATATACATCTTTAACTGAACAACCCTCGCCTCTCAACTGTTACCGGAATGCACCGAACAGTGATGTTTAGCGCCTGTAATACAGAGACTTCATTGGCGGAGTAGCATCACGTGGGATGGCTGAACTCGTACGTAATTGGTCTGTGTATTTCCTGAGCTGACAAACTAATGCCGTAAACACTGGAAAAGCTGCGCCGGTAAAATAGAAGCGACTCGTCAAATTTAAATCCTGTTACTTTTTTACAAGTCCGGGTCCAAATAAGATGGCGTCTGGGTCCGGATCCGGACCGCGGTCCACCAGTTAGTGACCCCTGATATAGATGCTTGCATAGGCTGGGGCGTGCCGTTTGCCCATTGCAGTTACTTTGATTTGCAGGTAGTGTTTTTTGTTGAATTGGAAATCATTCCTTGTCAAGCTTAGGTAAAGGAGCTGGCAAATTTCCTAATCCAGGTAGTTGTTGCCTGCGTATTTGTTTAGCCGTTTTTTAATGGCTGTCATCCCGAAGGGGGTATTTTTGTTTGTGTACAGGCTGTTCACATCCATAGTAAATAGGATGCATGGTTCTTTGATCTTGATGTTCTGGATGTGTTAGACGAAGACCTGTGTGTTTTGAATATAGCTGGGGTGGCGATTTGATAATGACGTCAAGAAGGAGTCCAGGTATTCCGCGATCCCATAGCTGTTTTGACCACACTCTGACTATGGGTCTGCCTGGTGGAATCCTGTATGGGATCATGTAAGCTACTGGGGGTTTGTGGATTTTTGGTAGGAGGTGAAAGTACTGTGCTCTGGGAGCTTTGTCTCACTTGAAGTTGGAGACTTGTTTTCTTGTGAGTTTTTCCTTTTTGTGTGGTATGTGTAGAATGTTTGAGATTAATTTCCATGTTTCCTGGAAAGTGGGTTCCAGTAATGGTTTGTAATTTTTTTTTCTTGTAGTTGTCACAAGGCTTCATCTATGTAGTCTACTCTGTCCAGTACTACTGTGGTGCTTTCTTTGTCTGCAGGTTTTATTATGATGCTGGTGTTTTTTTCAGTTGTATGGCTTCTTCTTCGTCTGCTGTTAGGTTTGGTTTGTCTGTTTTAAAATGTTAATTGTCTGTTGGTCTTCTTGGATTAGGTCCATAGTCAGTTGAATTTGTCTAGTGTTAGGTTTTTAAGGTAGAGCGACCCCTTCCTCTGAAGGGATTTTAGCCCACTCCTTCTTCGGGGCTGGGTCAAAGTGTACGGTCTGTCACTCTCCGTCCCACTGCTCGGACCCCCAACCCAGAGCTTGCTTTGCCCTCATCAATCTGTCAGGTTCTGCTTTGTTATACTTAGTTACTTGCTTACCTTTTTATTTATTTATTTAACAGGGATATTGCACAACTAATGTGTTGCACAGACCAGAGATAGCTGCAAGCTAATTTTCATCTGTAGTCCCTGGGCAGAGGCAGTGACAAAAGGTTTACAGTGAGCTGATCATTCGTAACTCATTGCCAGCCATTTTCAGAATTCATCCCCCCCTCACTGCCAGCCATTTTCAAGCATTTTGACTGATTTTTCAAGACCCACAGAATATTTTGTACTATGACCCTGTAAAATCTGAAACCCGATTCTGAAAGAACAGACTTTTTACTTTCATCAGTAAAAAAAATTGTTTCCAGCTTGTTTCGTTCTTCTGTAATCAGCAGTTGAATAGAGGCAAGTTTCACTCAAAACGCCAGTTTCTGACCAAAAAGCTGAGAAAACAGGTTTTAGTGAAAAGAAACAAGCAGAACAGAGACTTTGAGGCTCATGTTTTTAGCTTTAGTGACACCTCAAACATCTGAACACTGGTTCATTCTATCAAACAATAAAAACAACACTGAGAAAGGGCTTTGGAAGGCAAATTTATTATTATTTCACAAATGTATAACAATGTACAATGACAATTTTACATCTGACAAACATGTATGAACTTATTTCCAGGTTTGTGTTTGTGGATGTGAAACTGGTGGGTTGGGGTCTTCCTCACGACCTCTGCTGGATGGACGACCTGTAAATTATAGAAATACATACAATTACCATAAAAATATACGTGTTTGCTGCAGTGTGATGTGGAGAAAGATGCTTTCTTTTACCTTGCTTCTTAGCGCTGCCAACAGGAGTGGGATCTCTGCTGGATGCACGATCTGTAAATTGAACATTGCTTCACGTCAGTCCTGACAACAGATTTTACAGTAGTTTATATGATGTAGTGGGACTAAATGGGGTTTATGTGGCCTGGACTGAGGGGGGGGGGGAGAGATCGCTTTGATGTTGGGGCCGATTATCTCTCAAACCACACTCAAAACGATAGCAATAAAAATTAGCTAGCTAGCAAGTTAGCAAATCAAATGGATCCTTATTTATAAAGCAAGTTAGTTCTTACCTCCTTCATGTCTTCTGGAGAATCTGGAACGAGGTTCTGCTGCTCTTGGTTGACCCAGACGGCAGCCGATCATCTGGAGAATCTGGATCAGGTTTTGAATTCACCCGATCCAGATTCGTCTGAGCTGGGCTGTGGAGAAACGCGCCGACTGTCACCGCTTGGCCCGGGTTTATGATCGTCTTCTCTCACGATCCTGACACTCAATACTCTATTTACCCCGTTGCAACCACTGTGGGCCCCTGAGCTATATGCCAATCGCGGCTCATCTCTCATCCAGATCGTTGCACTGCTGCCACCTACAGGGCTGTAGCTGGTCACTACACTACAGCACAAGTCTGAAATTTATAGGAGAGCTCCTCCAGAATGTCCCCTACCTCCTCCCGTTGAAAAACATATTTGACGTAAAAAGACGTCAATGGCAGTCAATGAGTTAATGAAGTCCATGTACAAAAATACAGGTAAAACTTCCCAGAAGCAACAAGAAGAAGCAACATCAGCAGAAAGATCACCTCAGCAACAGTCCAAATACATTACAGTAACACAATTAATTATTTACATACATTTACAAGCATTGAAAATTATCGATAACTTTAGTGATTGCAAGTCTGACTATCTTTCAACCATTTCTTAAGGTTAAACTTAAACTATTGCAGAGTTACACTCTTGAACACTTAATGGCAAAGAGTTCCACATCCCTGCAGCTTTGACTGAGAAGCAGTTCTGTGCAAATGTGGAGGATCTAAAGTTCACATAACAGTCTCCTCTGGAGGAGGCTCGAGTTGTTCTGACTCCTGCTTCATCACGATTTAACGAACACTTTCAGGGGCTGTGGTGCCACATTGTGTAGAATTTTATACACTAAACAGATTAGAGAAGAGAATAGCATTTTTAAATGTTAACAATTTCAGTTTCTTAACTATATTAAATAGTGGTGTTCAAGAATTTTTTTATCTAATATTTTGAGTGTTTGTACAGGCTTTGGAGCGGCTGTCACACAGTATTATTTGAAAGAGACCAAGTTGTAATGCAGTATGTAAAATGTGAAAATGTCATTGCATGCATGTACAACTTGGCTGCATCTGTGCTCATTTGATGACGAATATATCTAAACTGAGATACATTTTACCATTTTAATCAGTTTTGATATGTTCTGTGCTGTTCAGCACAACATCTAAATATTTCAAGTGTAAGAAAAATTTCAAGACGTGCTTAACTACTTCTTGAATTTTTTCATCTTTCACAATATTTTCAGGTGCAGGGTGAGGATTATTTGTCATAGAGATAAACATACTGACAGTTTTGTTAAAATGTAATGTCAAGCATGGTTGCAGCAGCCAATCTGATATTTTTCCATTGCACGCTGGAGCACAGCTGCAGCTTTCTGACTTGTTTTAGCTTGAACATATTGTTACGTGCAGCAGCTTGCTGAAGTTGCCTTTCACTCACTCTCTCTCTGTCAGCACCGTCTCCCTCCTCCCTCTGCCTGCTGCACACCTGAGTGACATTGACACTCAGGTAGAGAGTAGGAGGGGATAGGAGGGACAGGGAGTGTCGAGTCAGGGGGGCCCAGCATGGCACACAGCTAGCGACTCTTAATCAGGTAGAGAGGAGGCTTGTTCCTCCCTCCTTTTGGTTCCTTTTTCCCTAAGCATATCTCTTCCCATGCCTGCTAAGGGGCTGGGTTTTGCTGTTTTAGTTTGTTTTGTTAGTTTGGACTGGAGATTGCTGGTAGTCTCATTATTCGTCTTTTGTTTGTCTTAGTTTGATATTAGGTAGTTTAGGGGGACGTTGGGAGCGACGACCCACTGCGTGGTTGGCCCGGCGTTTCCCTTTCTTTTGCTTTTGGCCAGGGTCTCCAGTCTCTTGTTTTTGCTTTTGGTTTGTTTGGGATTTGGTTTAAATAAATCTTGTGGGTTAAATGTCACCATTTGTTTGGGGTCCTCTTTCATATGTTGCAGCCTCCTGCCCCTATTGAGCCTTGTTTAAAATGTTTGTGGGGAGGCCGTAACATATTTGGGGGCTCGTCCGATCGCGTTCTCCGCGTTGCATGGCCACCACCTTCTTGACTACCTTAGATATTACAGGTAGGATACTCACTGGTCTATAACTGGCCAGATCAGCTTGGTCTCCTCCCTTATGCAAAGGTGTAACAACTGCCTTTTTTAGACAGTCGGGGAATAATTGTTTCTCTGATGAATTAATTACTGTGTGACTGGCCAGCATAAGGTGGTAGGATTCCTTTTTGTCAAACATGAATCTAAACCATAAACATCCTACAACTTTGAATTTTTAAATCCATGTAAAATTTTAAGGACTTCTTGCTGTGAGACTTCCCTTAAATGGAACACAGGTTTGACTGGGTCTACAGATCTTGGGTTCTTGTGATCCCTTATCCTGTGTTACATGTGGCTGGCTGCTGACTCTCTCTCCCTGCTCTTCCTGATCTCCCTCCTCCCTGCACCTGTGCACTGGCAGCACACCTGAGTGCTGTTGGCGCTTAGGGAGGAGGAGGGTATTTAGGGAGGCAGGTGAGACTGGCAGAGCAGAGCAGAGCACCACTGAGCCACATGTCCTCCCTGACGTACGCATGAGAGAGTTTTTGCTTGGTTTGAAAACTGTCTTTTGTGAGTAATGTTGAATTTTGGCTCTCCTTTCAGCAGTCTGATTCATTTTTTTCCCCCATGCATGCCAAGATTGCTGGGTTTTGTTGTTTTAGTTTGGCTGCAACTGCTGGTAGTCCAGTTTTCGCTGTTTTCTTTTCATAAGTAGTTACTTTGGTTAGGTAGTTTAGTTAGGGGTGGTGACTGGTCCGAAATCCATTGCCGGGTTAGCCACGTCACCACCCATTTCTGTTTCGTTTGGCCAGCAGTTACAGCCCTTTTGTTTTCGCCGTTAATTTGAATCCTATGAGCTGGGTTACTTATTAATAAAGCTGGTTGTCTTCCTCCACCAACTCTCCGTGTCCAGTCCATATGTTGCCGGTCTCTCTGTTTGGTTTGAGCCATGTTATGTTTTGTTTTTGTAGAGACCGTAACATATATGGGGGCTCGTCTAAAACGCTTTAGGCGTTGTTTTTTTTGTAGGCTTTATTGAGACACCTTCAGTACTGATAATTTTTTTTATTTTTTTATCAGTATCTGTTGCTTTTGCGTGTTATTTGGGTAAACTGTATCGTTTAGTACAGGGGTCGGCAACCTTTAACACTCAAAGAGCCATTTCGACCCGGTTTACACGGAACAGACAACATTGGGAGCCGCAAACACTTTTTGACATCTGAAACGAAGATGATATACATAAACATGTGTATATATATATATATGCGCGCAAGTCAGGGCTGTAGGAAGTCACTTTCATCTTTACGCAGGACTGTAAGCTGCCGTCTGTGAGGCGTGAGCGGTGTTTGTTTTTAACATAGTTCATGGTGGAGAATAGCTGCTCACATGCATATGTGGATCCGAAGATCGACAGGACTCCAAATGCATATTTCTTCATGTTTTTGTAGGTTTCTCAAAACATTTCTCTCTGACGATAACGGGTTTCATACTGGTAACACGTTATCGCATATTTTGAGCGACGAAAAATAATACAATCTATATGTATTATTTTATTTTAATATTTCGAGATCACAATAATCTTACAATTTACAACTACAATAAAACAAACAAACAAACACAAATAAAATACTTTGTTAAGATATTGTGCAGTTTTGGGGTTGCTGGGCTTTCCCCGCATGCCAGCTGTCAAATCTGCCTGCTGACATGTAAAGTGCTGTCAAACGTCTGTGAAGAAGGCGAATGCTGATCACCGAAATTTCACAAGGTCTGAAGAAAGACTTAAAAACTTTGACTTAATAAGAAGACATGATACACGTTTTTGAGACAAACAACATACTGTAGCGATCATAGACATATACACATGTATATGTCTATGATCGCGATCACACGGCCGATCGCTATCACTGAACGGTGGTGCTGCAATGCATTCTGGGACTTTGAAATGTTTGAGTTTTAAATGTTGTTTTTGTGGTTTTGTACACATTGTACACTTATTGGAGTTTGTATTTTAATGTGCTTTTGTTGTATTGTTAATTTTGTAAGGTTAGTTAAGTGTCCTGTTTAATTGACCCATGAATGTGAAATGTAGTGTGTTTAACGTCTTCCTGCTTCATGATGCGCGCTTCTTCCTCAAGAAAGTATCTCTCAGTTGCTCATTGCGCAGCAGAAGCAGTTTGCTATTAATTCTTCTATGCATCTCACTACAATGCGCTTCAATCGGATGCTTATAATTTATTTTGCCAACCACGTAGAGCCGCAGCGTGAGGATGAAAGAGCCGCGGGTTGCCGACTCATGGTTTAGTAGTTTCGGTTTTTTGCTCCATGTTAAGTTGTTTTATTCAACTGGAGATTGTTCTACCGTTGCTTTGATACTTTGTGTACCATTTTGTTCAGCACGTTTTGCCTACTTGTTATTAATACATTTATTTTCGTGTGCTTCAGTATTTATGCACACGCGTTAGTGGACATAGTTGTATGCGTGTCCAGGGGAGTTTTGGAGTGTGTGCTGTGCTGGTTGCCATTTCTGCTCTCATTCGTGCTCTGGTGTGGCGGCTAAGTTTTTTTTGGCGGCGAAACTGTTGAGTTTTTTTTTCTCTCTCGTCTTCAGATGGATATTAATATTGACGAGTGTTAGGTGTAAAACCTGAAAATACACACAGCACAGGAAGGAAGACAGTACTCACAAGCTCAGGTCTTTTACTTGCGCACAAGGAGAGAACGGACACTGCAGCTCTGCAGTATGCATCGCTACAGCATTCCAGCTCTCTGCCAGTCTTTCTGTCCGTGGTTGTTTTATTTGGTAAACAATCAGTACAAGAGTCATCATAAGATAAGCGTCACATTACACAATCTTATTGGGTCAGTTCTCTGTGTTCTTTGCTGTGAGTAAATACACCCTGGTGATGTTTTATGGTGATTCATGGTTGCTGACATGTAGACTTTAAAGTTCTGACAGTCACTCAATGATTACCTAACAAGAATAATTCTTAACATAAGAACAATTCTTCTAACATTTCCCTCCTGTTTATCATTGATGAATGTCAACGTCTCTTACGTCTAAATGTTGTACTAAAAATCGCGGTAACATTTGATTTGGGAATCACAAGAGCCACAGGCTGTAACTTTGCTAAGTAGCACACACCAACCATCCCTGGGGAGGTAAAGATAGACCTTATGACCGCAAACCCAAACGTGGTCAGTCGGGCAGGAAAATCCCCCCGCATGTGGGACCATTGTATTCATGACAGGTTCAGATACCCATCCCTTCATCTTGCTACGGACTCCAACCTCGGTAAAGTTAATCGGTTTTATCCAACTATCCTTACACTTGAAACCGCTGCAAAGGGGATGACTCGGAGTACCTTCCACAGGACAGTAACTCATACAGTTTGCCACACCCAGGTCCACATCTCCCTCAGCACAGGCTCTCCTAAAACATAGTGGTGGTGGGTTTGGATAGTGTGCCGTTGTGATTCCCTGTCAATTAGTTACATAAGTCTTTGAACTGAATTTGTCGGGTATTCTCCAGTGTGATAAGTTGTAATCAGTGACCGTGGTGCAGTTTGGCAAATATTGAGTGAATTCCATAAAGTTAGTGGCTGGGGTTGTAGTGAGTGTTGTAAACATAGCTATAACACACATGACTTCATGTAGTGGAACTGGTTTGGGTGTTAAGCATGGATTCGTCGAAGCATGTCGAGGTATGAATGAGCACACATAGCAGTCAGACATATTGAAACTTTTAGCTGTCAAATTTGACATCCGGAACCAAACATTATCATGGTGATCATCTTCAGGGCCGCAGTCTTGACACATGGAGTCATGACCTATCTTCTGGAGGGAGAGGTTACCAGCACTTCACCTTCTTTTGTCAGCTAACAGTGTTCTTGTCCTGTTCTTTGTCCAGTGAGTGTGTGGATGTGTGTTTGAGGATCTTAAGAGTACTCTGCTCCCTAAAGACAGTAAGGATCTGTTGGTTGTTTCACTGACATTGAGACGATTAACCACTAAAAGGTTTAACCCCCTTTGTAGTCAGACTTCCCCTTACCGTCGCTGGAGTTTTCTTCTAAGAACCTCTGTTTCTTGGAGTGTGACAGGTGGATCCATCACGGTCTTTCTGCTATATTTATAGCAGTTATTGTTGTCAGCAGTACTTGGTATGGCCCTTCCCACCTTGGTGAGGACCAGTGCTTTTTCTTGATGGTTTTCACGAACACCCAGTCTCCGACTTGAAGTGGTGGATCACCTTCCTGTTAGGAGATAGGTAGATCTAGCATTTTTGTTAGTATATTTTATTTCTCTGGTCTGTAATGTTTTCCTTGGTTGTTATGTTTGGCACAGGTAACACATGCTGCACAAAAGTGTTTTGAAAAGTTGTTAAAAACCAAATGTTGTATGGTGTTGATGTACTAGGGCCACCATCCCTCCTGTTGAGACATGGCACGGCCCATGGCTCTAATAGCAGCCAACTTATACATAGATTTGGGGAGGATCGGTTTACCCTCTGGTCATTTATAGATATCGTCTTTGTCCAATATCGCTCCCTTAGTGATCCACAAATCTTTTCCTAGTTTTGGAGCATGTTGTTGATGCTCATGTAGAACAGAGTCATTTTCATGAACGTGCTGTTCTTTAACAAGGTCTGATGTGTTCTTTTCAATCTGTAATGTTTAGTGTGTTCAGTTTTACTGTTATCTGGTCATTCTGTCTTTGTTTTGTTTGGGCAATCTCTTGCCAGATGACCTTGCTTTACACACTGCCAGCAGGTGTCATCTCTTTTTTTTTTTTTTTCACGTTGCAACTTTGAAACCTTTCCAAGGCCGCAGAGGGCTCTGCCGCCCTATGGAATTTAACTGTACAGGGGGCTCCCCCGCCCCAGCAGAATTTAACTGTACAGGGGGCTCCCCCGCCCCAGTGGAATTTAACTGCGCCTCAGGACCTCTTTGCCTTTTTAAGAAAACTTTAACTCCTCTTTAGTATGATGTTAGATACCTGTCGGTCGTTCCTGATGCTATTGTCGGTTTAGATGCCGTCAACCTGGAACCCTGCGGAGCCCGAACAGGGTCTAACCGGCCGACGTGGAATTCAACCACGGAGGGCTTTCGTCCCTGAACCTAGTTCCAAGGGGCTGTGCACAGACTTCGGTCTCCCTCGAGCTGCTCCTTAGGGTCCCAGGTGTATTGGCATCCGGCTCGAAGGACCAAGTTATGTTAGGTTTAAAACCTGAAAATACACACAGCACAGGAAGGAAGACAGCATCACGAGCTCAGGTCTTTTACTTGCGCACAAGGAGAGAACGGACACTGCAGCTCTGCAGTATGCATCGCTACAGCATTCCAGCTCTCTGCCAGTCTTTCTGTCCGTGGTTGTTTTATTTGGTAAACAATCAGTACAAGAGTCATCATAAGATAAGCGTCACATTACACAATCTTGATGGGTCAGTTCTCTGTGTTCTTTACTGTAAGTACATAGAGCTTGGGATGTTTTATGGTGATTCATGGTTGCTGACATGTGGACTTTAAAGTCCTGACAGTCACTCAATGATTACCTAATAAGAATAATTCTTAACATAAGCACAATTCTTCTAACAACGAGTTTGCGGCTCATCCGAGTCTTGAAGTGCTGAACAAATTCAAAAAAGAGCACTTGATGATGATTGCCGATCGTTTAGGAATTACAAAGTTACAAGTTTCAAAACAAAGTAAGATACAGGTGTTAAAATCTGAACTTGTCGCCGCTTTGGTTGAGAATGAAGCAGTTGTACTTGACCCAGATGCTTCAGACTTGAGTAATACACCTGTTGCGCAATCTGACTCCAGCGACCTGCTCCGCCTTAAGGAGCTGGAGTTAGAAATGCGCCGGCTGGCTGTGAAAGAGAAAGAACTGGATAATGAAAAGCAATTAAAAGACAAACAGTTAACGTTAGAATGGGAGTTTCGTAGGAGGGAATTGGAGGTTAAGCATTCAGCTACCCTTCCCTCTCCAAATGCTGGCGACTTCGATTTAAATAAATGTATTCGTTTGGTCCCGCAATTCAATGAGAGGGATGTTGACTCATATTTTGTTATGGTTGAACGTGTTGCCAATACTCTTAATTAGCCGAAGACTGTGTGGACCCTGTTACTGCAGTTGGTAATGACGGGAAAGGCGCAAACTGCCTATGTTTCTATGTCCCCTGATGATTGCTTAGATTACGATGAAGTAAAAGCAGCTGTTTTGCGCGCGTATGAGCTCGTTCCAGAGGCCGTTCCAGAGAAAGTATTGGCTGACGCATTGTCACGTGTATGTTGCGTGTAGGTTGGGGCAGACCTCCACGCAACATCTTATGGGGGGGAGTGTTACATGTGGCTGGCTGCTGACTCTGTCCCTGCTCTTCCTGATCTCCCTCCTCCCTGCACCTGTGCACTGGCAGCACACCTGAGTGCTGTTGGCGCTTAGGGAGGAGGAGGGTATTTAGGGAGGCAGGTGAGACTGGCAGAGCAGAGCAGAGCAGAGCACCACTGAGCCACACGTCCTCCCTGACGTACGCATGAGAGAGTTTTTGATTGGTTTGAAAACTGTCTTTTGTGAGTAATGTTGAATTTTGGCTCTCCTTTCAGCAGTCTGATTCATTTTTTTCCCCCATGCATGCCAAGATTGCTAGGTTTTGTTGTTTTAGTTTGGCTGCAACTGCTGGTAGTCCAGTTTTCGCTGTTTTCTTTTCATAAGTAGTTACTTTGGTTAGGTAGTTTAGTTAGGGGTGGTGACTGGTCCGAAATCCATTGCCGGGTTAGCCACGTCACCACCCATTTCTGTTTCGTTTGGCCAGCAGTTACAGCCCTTTTGTTTTCGCCGTTAATTTGAATCCTATGAGCTGGGTTACTTATTAATAAAGCTGGTTGTCTTCCTCCACCAACTCTCCGTGTCCAGTCCATATGTTGCCGGTCTCTCTGTTTGGTTTGAGCCATTTTATGTTTGGTTTTTGGAGGCCAAAACGCACAATCAAATAATTTACAGAATCCTTGAAGAAACTATTGAAGGCATTAGCTATCTCTGATTCTTCTTTTAAAACATTATTGCTTTTGATTTCATAAGTTTGTGAGAACTTTCCTTATCAGAAATACTATTGTGTTGTCAAATTAAATGATTGTTTCCTTTAGCTTGTATTGTCGCATAAATAAAAATAGTTTGCTTTCACAGTACTGAATTCTTTCACTACTATGTTTCAGCAGTCTTTAAATAGACGTCATTTTCAATATGTTGATTTGAGGGTCCTGTTAAGTAGATAGTTTCTTATCAATTCCTGAATCTCTTGTCATCCACAGTAAATGTGCCTTTCTGTTTAAGTTACTGCATTTCTTATTACATTTCTCCTTAACAATATTGATTACATCTAAAAAGCTCACACATAATTAGCATATTTCATCGTTAGAATCCAGTCTACCTTCTCCAACTCTTGATTAAATGGTTAAACATTTTTATTTGGTATTTTATAAATACCTGTTTTTTTTCTTTAACTTCTTCCTGATGTTTTTATCTGTCCAATTTACAGTAAAATTCCCTAGTACAATAACTTTTTTATCAAGCATTTTTAATTCTCTTGAAATTTCTTTAAATGGAGTATGAAAGTTGGCATCTGCATAAGGTGGTCTATAAATACCAACTAAAATAAATGACATGAGGTGACAGATTTATAGTGAAGCAATACAGTTGATCTCCACTACCAACTGTTCCTGCACATTTGTGTTTACATTGAAAATTGACTTTCACATAGAGCAACAATCCACCCCTCTTCCAGTAGTCCTGTCCATTCTGAAAGTGTTATAGCCTGTGATGCCCTGTTGCTCTTGGCACTTTGCCAGCTTAAGTTTTGCTTAAAACTCGCATGTGGTTGCCATGTAAAGTTGGTGAGCGATACTGGCTTGTGATTGGTAACGTTCTTGTAGTGCTTAAGTAGAGGATTATGCCTATGTTTGGGAAGTGATTTTAAACAAATGGATGGGAGTAAAAGGTTGAAATTAGAACATTGTATTAGAGAATGGTAAACAGTGTTAAACATGTTATGTTTATTAGTATTGATGCATTCTAGAAAGAATTTGTTCAGTCTGCTAGGGGGTCAATTTTTTGTGGACGAGGTTGGTTTTCGGTTTAGTTGTCTCCATTGTCAGGTTTCATTTTGTATTCTATGGCTCATAACTTTTCCAGGACCTGTGAGAAGGAGAGTGGGCAAGTGGGAGTTGGAAGATAAGGACACAGGATCTGGGGAAGAAGATCTGTCTGGACCTAACTGCCTCTGTAGCTGGGCTGGGCCTGTGATCTCTGCCTCCCGTCCACCTGATTCCACCGGGGGGTGGTAGGACGGAGGAGAGTGTGAATGAGTAAGTGAGTGCAGTCTGGAGGAGAGGGTCTGTCTGGACCTAGCTGTCTCTGTAGCTGGGCTGGGCCTGTGATCCCTGCCCTCAGTGCATTTTTCAATTTTGTCCCATGTGTTTTAATCCATAAATGTTCTTGTTTCCAAAATTGTGTTGTCCATTGTGGATTGTGTTGCAAAGCCAACAGAGTTAGATTCTAGAGTATGTGTTTCGTGAAATGTTGGAGTACTTGGGCAGTGCTTTTGTGGCCCTTATATTGTAGGTATGGTGGAAAAGGCGAGTCCGGAATGAGTTGAGTTTGTCCAACATACTATAAATGACAATTTTTTGCATTTGATCAAATAGATGCAGTTCTTCCAGTTGAGTGGGATGACCCTGGGTAGGGTGCAAGTTGCTTTTGATTTTTTCTTTCTTTCTTGCTGTCCTAGGTACTCTGGGTAGCGACCCAGGGGTTCTGAGTAGGGGAAGTTTGGCTCTTACCAGGCAATCCTTTAGGTTGGGTTTTTTTTGTACACCGATGTAACTTCAAAATGGCCTGGGATTGTGGTTCCTTCCAGTGTTTCTTGGAAGTTATTTCTGATGAAGTAGTTGGCTTCTTCTGTGTATGTGGAGTAATTTGTAATTAGTCATATGATCTGTTTTGTGTGTTGTAGTGATTTGGTGTCTCTTGGAGTGTGGGATCTTTGTTGGTCCCATAGCTTCATCATGGTGCCTTTTCTAACCTCTTCTTGGGGTATGTGGCCAATGTTGGTTTTTCTGTTCTGCTGGTTTTGGTGTGGGGCTCGTGTCCTTACTTGGGGTATGAGATCTTTGTTGGTCACTTTTTTGTCCCATTGGTGTTCCATAGGTTTTTTTTGGATTGTAAGCCTGTGTCTTAGGGTTTGAAATAGTTTTTGGCTTTCTTGGTTTCTGTCACTTGTTCTTCGGCATTCTGTTGAATCTAAGCAGTTTTGATTTTAGAATGCCTTGGAACGGATGTTTTAGATGAAAACTTGTTTTGTGCAGGAAAGCATGTGTGTTGGTTGTGTTGAAATAAACTTTGGTTTCTAGGGTGCCAGTTTCCCTGAAGGTAGGTCCTTTGAAGACTGTTGTGTCCAGCAAATCTATTTCTTTGTTGTGTGTAGTTGGGTTTTTTTCCTAGAGTGTGGTGGATGTTTAAGGTGTTCACAAATTGAGGGAAGTCCTCTTCAGTGTGTGTCCAGATTCCCCAGATTTCTTCTAAGCATCGCAAGTAGTGGCATGTTTTTTTTGTACATTTCTGGAGGGCAGATTCTTTCCAGTCTGCCATGTAGATGTTGACATAAGCAGGGGTGAATCATCTGTCCATTGCAGTCCCTTTGGTTTGAAGATAGTATTGTCCATCAAATTGAAATTCATTGTGGTTAAGCGTAAGTGTAGTAATTGAGATATTTCTTGATCTAGGTGGTGATTATCTCAATATTATTTTAAGCTGTTTCTACATGGTGAGGGTTAGGTAAAGAGTGAGAACCCCAGGTCCCCCATTGCTGGGGGCCAGGGAACGCACTGTCCATCCCCCTGTCCTGTCTCCCCCTTCCCAAAGAGACCACCTGTTGTGGGCAGTTTAATGGGCCCTCACATACGTCGCAACGACGGCAACCGTAGTGGACCGTTGTCCAATCGGACATGGTTGGTCTTCAAAAATTATTTTTTCAAGAAAAACGAAAAGAGCAGCTGAAATGCTTTATGAAAAGAGGAAGTGACTAATTTGCTGTACTAATCCAATGAAATAAAAAAAAAACACACAACCAAGGGAACAGCAAATTTGCTGTACTTGTCACCAAATCAGTGTTATTAAATATAAAATAAAACATTTTTTATGAAATCAATCAAATATGAATAGAAACAACTAAAGAAGCAGCAAGTTTGCTGTACTTGTCACCAAATCAGTGTTATTAAATATAAAATAAAACAATTTTTATGAAATCAATCAAAAATGAATAGAAACAACTAAAGAAGCAGCAAGTTTGCTGTACTTGTCACCAAGTCACTGTTTTTAAATATGAAATAAAAAACATTTTTTAGGAAATCAATATGGGTTAGGTTTGTGTGTACTATCTCGATGGCTCCCCCTACCTCATCCGTCGACTGGGTAGTTGGACGTGGGGAGCCAAAGGTAATGCACTGGCCGTCGCACATTGTCATGTATTCTCCGTCCCGGTCAAGTATATCATCTTACTGTTTCCTCTTTAGTGGGTTTTTATTCTCTGGTGGAGTTATTTTACTAAGTGTGAAACCTTTAATCTTTCCAGGAAGTGGTTTAAGGTAGGCTTTTCTTTGGGATTAACTGGACCCATTTTTTGGTATTTCTTTGGAGGAAGCTGTGCTAATGTTGTTGATGGTGAGCAGGATGGAGACAGAGCTTGGGGTGGTGGGTCTGTGGGGACCTCAGCCACCCCATATGCCAGGCGGGGCTTGGCGCTCTGCCTCCCACAACCTGAACACTTGTTGAGGAGTGGTGGAGAGCGGCGGTGGAGAGCGGCAGAAAAAACATGCTAAGGTTAGGTTGGGAAGACTGTCACGGGCACAGGGGCCTCATTTTAATTTTAATTAAACATCCCCCATAATTCTTGAAAAGGGTTAGGTTTAGGAGAAGGAGAAGGAGCCTGTCTACTGAAAGGAATACGAGGTGTGCTGTCCTTCCTCCAGGCCGGTCCCCCTCCCCAGCCCCCAGACCATTGTTGCTGGGCAGGTTAGCGCACCTGGATCCAGCGGCCATCAAAGGCCATCATGTTGTTGTGTGATATTTGTTTATTTTTTAAATATTTAAATTATTAAAATGAATTTAAATTAAATAGGCATGTAATAAAAAATGATTTGTTTTACGAATATTAAATGAACTTACTGATGTTCAAAAAGAAAGAATTTTTTTAATGAAATCAAAATCTTCCAAAAAACTATGGAAATCAAAAAACTATTTATTAAATCAAAATATGTGCCCTATGCAACGTTTTGACTGATAGCAGTCTTCTTCAGGCCAGGCACAAAAGAAAAAACACGAATAACAAAGCAGTCAGCTCAGCTCAGGAGATGTTACCTCTTCAAGAGTCAGCGTCAGAATGAGTGGGAAGCTGCGATCACCATTTACACTCTGCTGTGAAAAGCATGTTCTTTTTTTGTTCGGTTTTAGGTTTTAGAATATGCTTTCGTTAAATCCCATTCTATGTTTTTAATGTATGTATATAATAAAATGAATGAAAAAATATTCCTTATGAATTATTAGGATGTTTATAAATAACTTTTACATTTTTTATGCTAAATTAATTAAAAATGTTAATTATATAATTATTTCTGCACAAATGATTCTTTAACCTTAAAAATGCATACAAAATTTGGATTTTTAACCCTCAAATATCTGTAAACAATAAAATCTTAGGGTTAGGTTGGTTGATTTATCTCGATGACTCCCCCCACCTCGTCCGTTGACTCGGTAGTTGAAATGGGGAGCCAAAGGCAAGGCACGGGCCGGCGCACGTCATCATAGCTCTCTGTGTCATCTTATTGTTATGTCAGCTGTCTCACAATCTGTGTTTTGGTTGTTGTGTTTTGAACTGATTCAATCTACAGGCAAATTTTGATGATCCACAATGAATTGTTGAGGACTTAGCCTCCAACATCAATCACCTCTCATGGAGGGAGTGTAGGGAGGAGAGAGGAGGAGGAGGAGATGATGTGTGTATGATGATGAGGAGGAAAGAGGCAGAGCTTGGGGGAGTGGAGTCCGTCCAGACCCACATTACCCCTTGTGCCGGACCAGGCTGTGCGCTCTGCCTCCCCCATTTCCTTCAATGTCATGGAGGAGCGGTAGGGAGGAGAGTGATTGAGGAAATTCTTGGCAAGGAAGGAACGTGAGTGCTTTTATTAGATCTTTATCATTTTTTACATGGGCAGGTTAGTAGTAAGTATTTCAGGAGTATTTAAGGAAGTGTTTACTGAGGTATTTTAAAGATGGTATTTAACAGAGTAAAGGGGGATGATTCAGGCTTGGGTTTTGTCGTGGCTTATGCCCAATTGTGGGGTTTTCCCTGAGCAATCTGCCATAAGACTTGGTCCCTGTTACATCATCTTCAAACCCCCTTACTCATGGTTTAATAACTATTTACAAAATGCAAAACTATGTACAGGATTATTGATAATAAAACAATGATAATAACAGTAAAAAGAAGAAGAAGAAGAAATAACCTTATTATTATTAACAATTTTTGAACAATATAAGCCCTGACTTTGGTCTTGTATCTGGGTCTCTCCGTTGATGTTTCAGTCATTTAGTCCATTTGGAAATTGTTTTCCAAGTCTTTGGATCCATATTTGTTCTTGTCTTTGTCTTTGTCATTGTCCAGTGTTGGTTATGTTGTACTCCTTGTAGCTGTAGGTTTTGGAGGCCATGGTTCCTGAAATGTTGGACCAAGTGGGTGTTGGTTTTATGGCCTCTTCTTATGTTATATGTATGGTGGGAGAGACATGTTCTTAGTGCATTGTGTGTCTCCCCCACGTACTGCAAAGGGCATCTTTTGCATTTGATTAGGTAAATGCAATTAGTCTGTCCGAGTGGGATATTAGGTAGGGGACAGGTTGTCTTTGAGTGTTTATTTTTGGTTGTTTTAGGTCTCCTTGGTAGTGTTCCCTGAGTCATGGGTGGCGGGAGTTTGGCTCTCGCCAGGAGATCTTTTAGGTTCAGAT
This sequence comes from Dascyllus trimaculatus, assembly GCA_024666655.1. NCBI lineage: Eukaryota > Metazoa > Chordata > Actinopteri > Pomacentridae > Dascyllus > Dascyllus trimaculatus. The sequence continues at coordinate 532,205 of CM045468.1, read as the reverse complement.
TCTTCCTGTAAGCTGATATGATCTCAAGTTGTCTGGTATTGTGGTCCCTTTCAGTACCTCTTCAAAGTTCCTTTTGAGTTGTCGGTTGGCCTGTACCGCATATGCCAAGTAATTTGTTGTTAGAGGGATGATGTGCTTTTGGTTTTCGGCTTGTTGGGGTTCGTTTTGTGTTGTCTGGTATGTTTGATTTCTGGTTGTTCTTGGTAGGGATCTCGGGTATCATCTTTTCCGTAAGGTGTGGAACAGCGTTTGAACTGCCTGGTCTCTGTCCTCAGTTCTTGTGCAGATTCTGTCAAATCTTAAGAGCTGGGATTTTAGGATTCCCCGAAAGGTGTGCTTAGGGTGGAAGCTGGTCTTGTGTAAGAGGGCATGTGTGTCCGTTGGATTGAAGTAAACTTTGGTATGAAAGGTGCCCATGGTTGCGTAATTTGGTCCCTTAAATACTATTGTGTCCAGGAAGTTTACTTCAATGTCATGTTTATTGGTTTTTATTGTTATCAGAGTGTGGTGTCCACAAATTGGTTGAATTCCTCCTTGCTGTTGGTCCAGATGCCCCAAATGTCATCCAAGTATCGGAAATAGTGTGTCGCTTGTTTCTTGCACTTTTTGAATATGGATTCCTCCCAATCTACCATGTAGATGTTAGCGTAGGCGGGGGCAAATTGTTTGCCCATTGCAGTCCCTTTTATTTGTAGGTAATGTTTTTGGTTGAATTGGAAGTCATTTCGTGTTAGACTTAAGTAGAGGAGTTGGAGGATTTTCTGATCTGGTCGGTTGTCATCTGGGTATTTCTTAAACCATTTTTCGATGGCTGTCATTCCCAGAGGGGTGTCAATGTTAGTGTACAGACTTTAAACGTCCACGGTGAAGAGGAAGCATGGTTCTTCAGTCTTTATGTCTTGGATGCATTTGATGAAGTCTTGTGTGTTTTTGATGTAGCTGGGTTGGCGATTTGATAGTGGTGTCAGCTATGGCATCGCAGAATACCTAGACTCCTTCCTGTCACTACCACAGTCCGAGACTATGGGTCTGCCTGGTGGGAGTCTGTGTTGGATTGTTCAAGTTTCTGGGGGTTTGTGGATCTTTGGTAGCAGATATAAATACCTTGGTCTGGGGGTGTTTTCTCCCACAAAACCACCACGCACCTCGTCTAACATTTTACACGCCATGTACTCCAGAATCTTACCCTCACAGCACTACAACACAACCCCCACTGGACAACAGCACAACGCAGAAAACAGGAATACCTCTGGATCAAAAGACTCAGAACGAGATTCCCAAACGGACTAAACGAATAACAAAAATAAGTGATGTTCATGTTATGATATTGTTTGAATTGTTCATGTTTGTTGTAAGCAACTTACCGTACTTTAATGATGATTGTTTTTCCTCTTTCTCATTGCAATTTCTATAAACCTGTTCAAAAATTGTAAAGAAGTTATTAGTTAAGAAATCATGAGTGAAGGGAGTTGAAAATGATGTTTAAGGGACCAGTTCAAGGCCAAGTGCCGAGGGGAAACCCAACGGTGCACAAGCCACAACAAACCCATGCCTGATTCACTCCCCTTCACTCTCTTCTAAAGAATCAACTTCTTGTACTTATACTGCAATACAATATGTAAAATGTCATATTAAAAATAAACATAACTGCATTAAAATGCTCATCTTTCTACAATCCTCCCTGTCACCCCCTCATGAGAATGGGGGAGTATGGGAGGCAGAGGTCACAAGCCCAGTCCGGCAACGAGGTACAGTTGGATCTCTCCCCCAGACCTTGTCTCCATATTCTTGACTACACACATACTCCCCCCTTTGCAAAAAACATTTTTTTCATATCGATAGATAGGGAACAAACAGTTATACTATTATGATCATCTACCACTATCTATTACAACCTTCTAATTTCAACCATTAAATCCTTCCTGTTCTTTCAAAATTAGCCCCGAAACACACACATAATCCTCTACTTAAGCCCGAGGAGGAATTTTTTTTTTATTTACAAAGACCCAGACCCCTTTTAATCATATTTAGATCCCTTTAATATTTTCTCTATAATTTACCGTTTTTATTAAAGGAACCCCCTATAAAACACAGAGATATGCATGATGGGAAAACCATACAAATGAACCACTGGCAGGAAGTGAGTTTATAGGTGAAGGTGCAATATGTTCACAGGAACATGATTCTTAGAGGAACTAAAAAAAATTTAGATTTATGATATTTTTACATATTTTACATATAAACCATAGACTAGAACGGACGTTACATACAAGATAATGATGAAAGTAACCCATGAACATAAAAATAAGGGATAACAAAAATCAAATAATACACATTAAAGTAGAAAAGACACTATGACACAAACCATGATAAGGATTCACCACACCAAAATAGACCCCATCCCAGCAGAAAGACCCAAATCAAACCAGAGCAAAATCCTCCTTCAAGCTGCAATAATCCTTGAAGCTACGGACCCATCTGTGCCACAGCAGTGACCAAAGCTGAAAGAACTCCTCTTTTCTTATATTTTTCTTATATGCCGATATGATTTTGAATTGGTTAGGGATGGTGGTTTCTTCCAATGGTTCCTGAAAGTTCTTCTCTCTATTAGTTGGATGATCTGTCTTTTGTGTTCCAGTAGTGTGGTGTCAAAGTCTCTTGTAGGGGAATGGGGTTTCTATTGGTACTTTGGTTGTCTTGTTGTGGTGTCTGGGTCTCTCATTGAGGCGTGGGGCCACTGTTGGCCCCTTTTTTGTTCCGTTGGTGTCTTATAGGTCTGTTTTTGGGTTGTCATTAGGAAGGATCCTGAGTAGCCTCTTTCTCTTAGAGTTCGGGATAGTTGTTGAGTCGCTTGATCCCTATCCTCTGTTCTTGAGCAAATCCTATCAAATCTCAGTAATTGGGACTTCAGGATTCCTCAGAATGTGTTTTGGATTGAAACGTCTTCTCTGTAGAAAGGCATGTGTGTCGGTTGGTTTAAAGTAGACTCTGGTGTCCAGGGTATCAGTGTCTGCGAAGTTGGGTCCTTTGAAGACCGTTGTATCTAGTAAGTTTACCTCTATGTTGTGTGTGGTTGGTGTCACCATTATTGGGGTGTGGTGGTTGTTCAGGGTATTTACAAACTGTTGGAAATTGTTATATGTCCAGATGCACCAAATATTGTCGAGGTACTGTAAGTAGTGGGCTGGTTTTTTCACACATTTCTGGAATGCTGATTCCTCCCATTGTGCCATGTAGATGTTGGCATATGCTGGGGCAAGTCGTTTACCCATTGCTGTCCCCTTGATCTGTAGGTAGTACTGTCTGTCGAATTGGAAGTTGTTTCTGGTCAGGCGAAGTATAATAGTCCAAGTATTTCTTCATCCGGGCGATTGTTCTCAGGGTATTTTTGTAACCATTTTTTGATAGCTGTCATTCCCAAGGGGGTGTTGATATTTGTGTATAAGCTTTTGACGTCCATGGGGAATAGTGTGAATGGTTCCTTGACTGTTATGTTCCATATGTGTTGGATGAAATCCTGGGTGTCTTTTATGTAGCTGGGATGACGGTTTGCTATTGGGGTTAGGAAGGAGTCCAGGTATTTGGCTATGCATAGCAATGTATGTATCTTGTTTTTTGGTCAATTTTTTCTTCTTTTGCAGTGTCTCCAATAGGTCCGAGATTAGCTTGCTGGTTTCTGGGAAGATTGGTTCGGCTAGTGGTTTATAGTAGGTTTCATCTTGTAGTTGTCATAGAGCCTCTTGTACATATTCTGTCCTGTCCATGATGACTGTAGTGCTTCCTTTATCTGCTGGTTTTATGATGATACTGGTGTTTTTTTAGGAGTTTAGGAGAGCTTCGTCTTCCTCTAGTGTCAAATTTGGTTTGTGTGGTTGTTGTTTTAGGTGTCTGATTGTCCGTGGGTCCTTTTGTATTAGGTGTATTACGGGTTTGGGTAGTTTATCAGGGTCTGGTTCCCAGTTGGATTTGGCTGTGAAGGGTTTGTGGGGGTGGAAGGGCCATAGTAGGTGCTTAGTTTAAGTCTTTTATGGTACTCTGTCAGATTGGTCATTGTGGAGTTCCGTTTGTTGACTGTTTGCAGGTGCGTACAAAAGAGAGTCCCTTTATTAATAGATGTTTCTGGGCTGGTGTTAGTATAATAGGTCCTGCGAGAAACCAAAGGCTTTCCCCATGAAAAGGAAGGAGGTGCACGGGCACTCCCCCCCTGGACCCCATCACCACGGCCCCCAGCTCGCTGGCGATTGCGCTTTAGGCGGACTAGTGTCCACTGTCCGTCCTCCCAATAATCATTCTGGCGCCCCCGAGTCCTGTCTCTACTCCAGGAGCGCCCTTCATCCTGGTCCCAATACCAGTCTGGGCCCCTTCGTCAGCCCGTTGCCCATGGCAAAACTTGAAAAAAATCTTTGTAAATTATAATCACTGTGAGCTTTATTGTAATTACATGAATTCTTGCTCTACAAATATTTATTAAGTTGTTATTTTTAATGTTCACAATGTTCATGAAATAAAACAAAAATTATTAAAGTATCCCAACAAAATAAATCTAATTAAGATGAATTTTCAATTAAAGGTCTGCCAGCTACGACGTTTCGGCCCTGTAGGGGGCTTTCTTCAGGTATGGCACACTTAAATCAATGAGCTAGTTTGGTCTGAAGAGAGGGAGATGTTGCCTCTTCAAAGGTTTGAGCAAGAATGAGCTCTGAGTGGCTTTCGCCTTTTTATACCCGCTCGCTTTTTAATGGATTTTGTGATGAAATGAAAATGTGTTTTTTAAATAAGGTTTTTACATGGGTTTCTGTATAGGTTTTTTGAATGGATTTTTGCATAGGGTTTTAATACATATTTAAACAGGGTTTTCAATGAGTTTTTACTGGAATTTTACAATAGAAAATTAATTAGGATTGTAATGGTTGTTTAATAAAGTATATCAATTGAGTTTTAAATCACTGTAAATCCATTTAAAATTATTCTTAAATGTTTTTAACTAAAATATCTTTTAACCAGGTTAGGGTGAAGGGTTAGGGAAAGGGTAAGGACCCCGGGTCCCCCATTGCTGGGGGCCAGGGAATGCTCTGTCCATCCCCCTGTCCCGTCTCCACCTTCTCCAAATAGCCCCTTGTTGTGGGTTGCTTGATGGGTTGCCACGGTCGCCGCGACGACGGCGTCTGTAGCGGACCGTTGTCCAATCGGACATGATTTATGTCTATTTATTATTTTTATGAAAAACAAAAAGAGCAGCTGTAATGCTGTATGAAATCCAATGAAATAAAAATCACAAACAGCTAAGAGAGCAGCAATTAGCTGTATGTGTCACTAAATCAGTTTTAAAATGTAAAATCAAAATTTTTTTATGAAATCAATGTAAAATCAAATATTTTTTACAAGATCAATGTAAAATAAAATATTTTGTATGAAATCAATCAAAAAAAATGTAAAAACTAAAGGAGCAGAAAGTTTGCTGTATTTTTCACCAAATTGGCATTTTAACGTAAAATAAAAAAACTTGTTATGAAATCAATCAAAACATTTTTTTGTAATCAATCAAATCAAATGAATTTTCGAAAAACAAAAAGCCTCCAATCACAACGTTTCGATAAGGCTAAATCTTCCTCAGGCTGGAGGCAAAAACCAATGAAAACGAACTGGAGGGAGCTCTGGAGATGCTTCTCCTTCAAAGTCCAAACTAAAAGTGAGTGTCTGGCTTTCACCTCTATTTATACCCTCCGGTTTTCTATTGAAAAACTTTTAAACGAAAAACGTCAAAACCAAAAGCATTGTAATTTAAGCTCTATCTAGGCTTTGTATGATATTTAATGGTTTTAATGATAGGTATTATGCATTATAAAATGTATGTTTAAATTAAATATAGTATATTATTATTAATGTAATTTTTTTTAATGTGAATGAAAATTTTTAAACATAAGCTAAGTTTTAATATAAATCCATTTTTTCAAATGATTTTAACAATAAAAATCTGAATTGATGTCAAAATAATTGTAAATGAATGAAATTATAAATTTCTATATAATTTTTTACTGTATATGTATAAAATGACCTTTTTAATGATCTTAACAGTCTCAAAATTTGACATAGATGTCCTAATCCTTGTAAATGAATTACACTGTAGGTTTTAATTATTTATTAATGAAATTGTAAATTAAGTTTTAGCACAGGAAAAGGGGGAGAAGATCCAGGTCTAGGGAAAAGGTTAGAGTTAGGGTTAGGTGAATGAGTGATGTTCCTCAAATAATCACAGCTGTGATTTCTCTGCACAGGCAACAGGGGTCTGTGTGAGGTCGTCTTGCTCACAAATTTTTCAAATAAACTTATTTCCCTTAATCTGGGACTGCAGAGAGAGGGTTAGGGTTAGGGGGTTAGGGTTAGTGGATTAGTAGGGTTAGGGTTGGGTCAGGGTGAGGGTTGTGGGTTTGGGTTTAAATTTTTGTAGCACTGGCCTACTGAACTGATGTGAGTGTGTGTGGGGGAGACGGAGTGGTGGAGTGGTTTTCAGTGTAAAGGGGGGTTGGGGCCCCAGGCAGAGTGAGGACAGAGAGGAGAGCGGTCTAGGACCAACACGCCAGGGGTGGGCAGCCTTGTTCAGTCACGAATAGACATCATTAAGGCCTCCCGGCGCGGTGGTCCAGATTTTCTCCGCCCTCCTTCTCGGTCCGAGGGTCCATTGATCATTGTTTTCTAATGCTGAAATAATGAGATGAGTGGGGGGGTGTAATTGAAAGTGTTTGACGAGAAGGGTGCCGGGTCGACCTGCCCCAATGTTATAGAGATGTTGGGTTAAGCGGGTGTGAATGGAATGTTTTGTCTCACCGAGGTAATGTTTATGGCAAAGTGTGCATGTGATGATGTAAATGACATTGGTAGTAGTGATGGATAAGGAGCCAAAAGCGGGGAATTGTTTACTGGTGTGTGTGTTGTGGATGAATTTTCTGTTCCTGTAATGGTGGCTGTGGGGGAGGTGATGTGTGGGTCTATGGTCTGTGAATTTGGAATGTATGAGAATTGAATGAAGGCTCCTGTTTTTTCTGTATGCTGAGATGATTCTGTGGTTGTGGTAAGCCGGATGTGAAGACTGTAGTGTGGAGAAGTTGTTTGATCTTGAGGTTCAGTCCTGTAATACGGTGTGAATCTGTTATGAATTTCTTGGCCTTTAATATAGCCAGAATATTTTTGGCTATATGAATAGTGTCTTTAAAAATTGGCTCTGTAAGTGGCCTGTAATAAACTGTCGTTGAGCTGTCGCTCAACCTCCAAAATATACTGCTCCCTATCCATGATAACAGCACTGCCTTTATCCGCAGGCTTAACAACAATCTGAATGTTTCGTCTGAGTTCCCACAAAGCCTTAACTTCTTCTTTTGATAAATTGTGTTGTTCCTTAAGAGGTCTACAATGTTTTTGAAAAGTATTGTAGTCTTTTTCAATCAGGACTCCGACTTCTGATGGCAATTCCGCCATTGATGGGGACCAAATCGAAGGTCCCATAAAGGGTGGTATCTCCTGTCGTTCAGAGTCCCTGAAAAATACTGCTAACTTAATTTTTCGATGATATTGTATTATCTTAGATCTAAATTGCTCTTTTTGACCTTTAGTAATGTCCAATGTTGGAACAAATGTTAAGCCTCTTTCCAGGAGAGACTTTTGTGGTTGGCTCAGTCGAAACACTCTAGATAGATTAACCACATTCTTTGCCACTAAGGACTCAGTTGTTCCAACCCCCACCTGGTTCAGGCTTACCGGGGAAGGAGGTTTAAACAGTGGGCCAGCATGGCCCTAGCCGTTTGCCTGGTCGAATGAATTTGATCCTTGGCTGTGAAAAATTCCATTTTCCTCAAAGGCGGAAGGAACGGCATGTTGCGCAAAATGTGGTCATTCAGCGTCATCAGAGTACCTTGCTCCTTGGACAACTGAATGGAAAAATTGATCACTGGGATAAAGATCTCTGAATAAGGAAACTTTCTCTTAGCTGGGTTAGGGTTAGTGGGGTTAGGTTTGGGTTCGGGTTGGGGTTTGTGGTTAATGATTGTGACTTGGTTTGTGCAGGCCTACTGACTTGGTTTGTGGTTTTGTTGACTGGTGCAGGTGAGTTGAGGGTCCATGGTGCTGTTGAAGAGGTCCGGTGCTGTGTTCAGCGTCTTCTATGGCGAGCATGGTGTGTTGGAGTGGGTTGGAGTTGGTGAGCTGAGGAGTGAAAGTGTTGTGAAATGAAGGAGAGGTCAGAGTCAGAGGTAGTGTAGGGGGGGATAGTCGAAGTCGTCAAGTTGTGGTATCTGCCCTGGTTCGGGTCAGACCCAGTCCTAGTCGGGTGGGGTCTCCTACCCTGGTTAGGGTGAGGGAGCGGGTTAAGTTTAGGGCCGGGAGGGGGGAGGTTAAGTTGGGGAACTGTCCCAACACCCCATAGGGGTGTTGGGGCATGCACGGGCACAGAGTCCTCATTTTAATTATTATTAAAACTTCCCCATAATCCTTAAAAAGAATACAAACCGGGTCTAGAAGTCGTACCCGTTAAAAGAAATAAAATAAAATAAAATAAAAGGGGTAAGAAAATATAAAAGGTTAAAACCAAAGGAAAAGGCAGGAGGAATTAATATAGGAGGGAAGAGGAATCAGGATGGGGGAGGGAGAGGGAGGGAGGGAGGGTCAAGGTCAGGGAAAGAGGGGGGAGGTTAAGTTTAGGCAAGGGAAAGATAAAGGTTAGGGTAAGGGGGAGGGACAGGTAAAGGTTAGGGAAGAGGGAGGAGGGAATTAGGATAGGGGAGGGGGGGAGGTTAGGTTTGGGCGTGGGGAAGATTGAGGTTAGGATAAGGGGGAGGGACAGGTTAAGGTTAGGGAAGAGGGAGGAGGGAATTAGGATAGGGGAGGGGGGGAGGTTAGGTTTAGGTGTGGGGAAGATTGAGGTTAGGGTAAGGGGGAGGGACAGGTTAAGGTTAGGGAAGAGGGAGGAGGGAATTAGGATAGGGGAGGGGGGGAGGTTAGGTTTAGGCGTGGGGAAAATTGAGGTTAGGATAAGGGGGAGGGACAGGTTAAGGTTAGGGTTAGGGTAGGGTTAGGGTTAGGGTTAGGTTTGGGTTTGGGTTGGGGTTTGGGGTTATGGATTGATATGTGGGTTAGGGTTAGGGTTAGGGTTAGGGTTAGGGTGTTAGTGTTAGGGTTAGTGTTAGGGTTAGTGTTAGGGTTAGTGTTAGGGTTAGTGTTAGTGTTAGTGTTAGGGTTAGGGTTAGGGTTAGGGTTAGGGTTAGGGTTAGGGGGTTAGGGTTAGGGTTAGGGTTAGGGTTAGTGTTAGGGTTAGGGTTAGGGTTAGGGTTAGGGGTTAGGGTTAGGGTTAGGGTTAGGGTTAGGGTTAGGGTTAGGGTTAGGGTTAGGGTTAGGGGGTTAGGGTTAGGGTTAGGGTTAGGGTTAGGGTAGGGTTAGGGTTAGGGTTAGGGTTAGGGTTAGGGTTAGGGTTAGGGTTAGGGTTAGGGGGTTAGGGTTAGGGTTAGGGTTAGGGGTTAGGGTTAGGGTTAGGGTTAGGGGTTAGGGTTAGGGTTAGGGTTAGGGTTAGTGTAGGGTTAGGGTTAGGGTTAGGGTTAGGGTTAGGGTTAGGGTTAGGGTTAGGGTTAGGGTTAGGGTTAGGGTTAGGGTTAGGGTTAGGGTTAAGGTTAGGGTTAGGGTTAGGGTTAGGGTTAGGGTTAGGGTTAGGGTTAGGGTTAGGGTTAGGGTTAGGGTTAGGGTTAGGGTTAGGGTTAGTGTTAGGGTTAGGGTTAGGGTTAGGGTTAGGGTTAGGGTTAGGGTTAGGGTTAGGGTTAGGGTTAGAGTTAGGGTTAGGGTTAGGGTTAGGGTTAGGGTTAGGGTTAGGGTTAGGGTTAGGGTTAGGGTTAGGGTTAGG
>CM045468.1:479910-522225 GCA_024666655.1 Dascyllus trimaculatus | reverse complement strand
CATCTAGACCCTATGAACACCAACATCTAGACCCCTATGAATACCAACATCTAGACCCCTATGAACACCAACATCTAGACCCTATGAACACCAACATCTAGACCCCTATGAACACCAACATCTAGACCCTATGAACACAAACATCTAGACCCCTATGAACACCAACATCTAGACCCTATGAACACCAACATCTAGACCCTATGAACACCAACATCTAGACCCTATGAACACCAACATCTAGACCCCTATGAACACCAACGTCTAGACCCCTATGAACACCAACAACTAGACCCATATGAACACCAACATCTAGACCCTATGAACACCAACATCTAGACCCCTATGAACACCAACATTTAGACCCCTATGAACACCAACATCTAGACCCCTATGAACACCAACATTTAGACCCCTATGAACACCAACATCTAGGACCCTATGAACACCAACATCTAGACCCTATGAACACCAAATATCTAGACCATGACCACCAACATCTAGACCCTATGAACACCAATCATCTAGACCCTATGAACACCAACATCTAGACCCTATGAACACCAACATCTAGACCCTATGAACACCAACATCTAGACCCTATGAACACCAACATCTAGACCCTATGAACACCAACATCTAGACTCTATGAACACCAACATCTAGACCCTATGAACACCAACATCTAGACCCTATGAACACCAACATCTAGACCCTATGAACACCAACATCTAGACCCCTATGAACACCAACGTCTAGACCTCTATGAACACCAACATCTAGACCCCTATGAACACCAACATCTAGATCCTATGAACACCAACATCTAGACCCCTATGAACACCAACATCTAGACCCTATGAACACCAACATCTAGACCCCTATGAACACCAACATCTAGACCCTATGAACACCAACATCTAGACCCTATGACCACCAACATCTAGACCCCTATGAACACCAACATCTAGACCCTATGAACACCAAATATCTAGACCCCTATGAACACCAAATATCTAGACCCCCATGAACACCCAACATCTAGACCCCTATGAACACCAACATCTAGACCCCTATGAACACCAACATCTAGACCCCTATGAACACCAACATCTAGTCCCTATGAACACCAACATCTAGACCCTATGGACACCAACATCTAGACCCCTATGAACACCCAACATCTAGACCCTATGAACACCAACATCTAGACCCCTATGAACACCAACATCTAGACCCCTATGAACACCCAACATCTAGACCCTATGAACACCAACATCTAGACCCCTATGAACACCAACATCTAGACCCTATGAACACCAACATCTAGACCCTTTGAACACCAACATCTAGACCCCTATGAACACCAACATCTAGACCCCTATGAACACCAACATCTAGACCTATGAACACCAACATCTAGACCCCCTATGAACACCAACATCTAGACCCTATGAACACTAACATCTAGACCCTATGAACACCAACATCTAGACCCCTATGAACACCAACATCTAGACCCTATGAACACCAACATCTAGACCCCTATGAACACCAACATCTAGACCCTATGAACACCAACATCTAGACCCCTATGAACACCAACATCTAGACCTCTATGAACACCAACATCTAGACCCCTATGAACACCAACATCTAGATCCTATGAACACCAACATCTAGACCCTATGAACACCAACATCTAGACCCTATGAACACCAACATCTAGACCCCTATGAACACCAACATCTAGACCCTATGAACACCAACATCTAGACCCCTATGAACACCAACATCTAGACCCTATGAACACCAACATCTAGATCCTATGAACACCAGTAGGTCAGTCCTTGCATTATAAAGACTAAACTGAATGACAGTCTTACAAATGAATGTTGTGAGTTTTATTCATGCAACTGAACAACAACAACAATAATAATAATAATAATAATAACAACCATGTGTTTGTTCTGTCAGCAGATTTTTAAACAGAACTTTATTATTATTGTCAGCACTTACAGTTTTGCGACTGATGGCTTCCATGAAGCTGCGACCAGCGCCAACCTCTGCCTGGCGACGGGGGTCCGTGGGGGGGTCGACTGGATGAGGAAACTGGCCTTCCGCTACCGACGGGTCAAAGAGCTGTACAGCACCTACAAGAACAACGTGGGGGGTGAGCCAATCAGAACGCAGCTTACTGCTCAGAGGGGGTGGAGGGGGTCGATGTGATGTCTGAGCCCTGGTCTCTGCAGACCTCATGGATGTTTGTGTTCCAGGTCTGCTGGGTCCTGCTAAGAGGGACGCCTGGCTGCAGCTCAGAGCAGAGGTTGAAGCTCTGACCGACTCCTGGCTGACCCACGCTCTGAAGTCCCTGTCCATCATCAGCTCCAGGTGAAGCCTCAGCACTGCACAGATCATTAGGGTCCAAACCAGAACCTCCAGAACCTCCTGGTCCTTCATCCACAGTAGCTTCATCACTGATCAGAGTTCTACCTTCAGAATATGAACACCTGGATGGATGGAAACTGATCTGGGTCCAGGTTCCAGCAGAACTCCAGTGTGTTGTTCCTCCTACATGTCATGTGTCTATCTGCTGGACTGATGAGGTTCTGATCCATGTGGACCCCCCTCTATGGACTTCAAGGAGACCTTCATAGTCTGAAGGTAGAACTCTGATCAGTGATGGAGGTTCTGGAGATGGAGGACCAGGAGGTTCTGAGGAGGTTCTGAAGAGGTTCTGGTTGGTTTTCTCTGTGATGATCTGTATTTATTAGGATTGTTCTCTCTGATAACTAGTTGGACCAGTTGATTCACCTAAAAAATGTTCTGATGGTTCTCTGTTGGTTCTCTGTTGGTTCTCTGTCGGTTCTCTGTTGGTTCTCTGTTGGTTCTCTGTTGGTTCTCTGTTGGTTCTCTGTTGGTTCTCTCATGGTTCTCTGTTGTTTCTCTATTGGTTCTCTGTTTGTTCTCTGTTGGTTCTCTCATGGTTCTCTGTTGTTTCTCTATTGGTTCTCTGTTTGTTCTCTGTTGGTTCTCTCATGGTTCTCTGTTGTTTCTCTATTGGTTCTCTGTTTGTTCTCTGTTGGTTCTCTGTCGGTTCTCTGTCTGTTCTCTGTTGGTTCTCTGTCGGTTCTCTGTTGGTTCTCTGTTTGTTCTCTGTCGGTTCTCTGTTGGTTCTCTGTCGGTTCTCTCTTGGTTCTCTGTTGTTTCTCTATTGGTTCTCTCTTGGTTCTCTGTTGGTTCTCTCATGGTTCTCTGTTGTTTCTCTATTGGTTCTCTCTTGGTTCTCTCTTGGTTCTACAGGAGTAACTGTGTGAACGTGTTGGTGACGACCACTCAGCTCATCCCGGCTCTGGCTAAGGTTCTCTTGTACAGCCTGGGGTCGGTGTTTCCCATCGAGAACATTTACAGCGCAACGAAGATCGGTAAGACAGCAGCAGAGGTTCCACAGGTTCCACAGGTTCCACAGGTTCCACGGGTCCTAAGGAACATTAGAACATGTATAAATGGAGACCTGAGGAGGACGTGGAACCACTGGACAGGAGCCGAGTGTGTCTGAGGAGAAAGAGGAGTGTGTGTTGGTTGTGGTGATGGAACTCTGAATGGTTGGTTCACGTTTGTGTGTTTGAGAACCATGAAGCAGGTTCAACATCCCATAATAACCTCACAGAGGGTTAAGGTCAGTCTATACTGGGTGATAAGTGACCTACCTGGAATCTGAACTGGTCCAGCTGGACGTCGGTCCTCTAAAGCCACAACACTCCCAGACGTCCATCCAGGTGTGCTTCTGTTGATCAGTGGTAACCATGGCGACCGCATCCTGTCTACGGCCATGTTTTATTCATCTTCACCTGTGAGACGCTTCAGTGACGCTGCTGGACGTTTAGCTTCACGCTGACGTCTTTAAAGGTGTCGTCCTGATCACCTGCAGCGTCTTTTATTAAGACGAGTCCTTCTGTGTCTCAGGTTTCAATCAATCAATCAATCAATCAATCAATCAATCAATCAATCAATCAGTATTTAAATCTTTAAACATTCCAACGAGGAGCTTTTAGTTAAACGAGCACAGACACACCTGGATGTGAACACGTGTGTTTTACTGTTCAGTCTATGTCAGGATGAAACAGTTGATGTTACACCTGAGGTTGTCATGGCAACCAAACTGATAACTACCAATCAGGATCAATTAAAGTGATCGAGGTGTGTTACTGTGTGTGTGTGTGTGTGTATTACTATGTGTGTATTGCTATGTGTGTGTGTTACTATGTGTGTGTGTGTGTGTGTGTGTGTGTGTGTGTGTTACTGTATGTGTGTTATTGTGTGTTACTCTGTATGTGTGTGTGTGTTATTGTGTATTACTGTGTGTGTGTGTGTGTGTATTACTGTGTGTGTGTGTGTGTGTATTACTGTGTGTGTGTGTGTATTACTGTATGTGTGTGTGTGTGTGTGTGTGTGTGTGTGTGTGTGTGTGTGTGTGTGTGTGTGTTATTGTGTGTTACTGTATGTGTGTGTGTGTGTGTGTGTGTGTGTATTACTGTGTGTGTGTGTTATTGTGTATTACTGTATGTGTGTATTATTGTGTGTGTGTGTGTGTGTGTGTGTGTATTACTGTGTGTGTGTGTTATTGTGTATTACTGTATGTGTGTATTATTGTGTGTGTGTGTGTGTGTGTGTGTGCAGCTGTTCTCCTTCTCCTTGTTGTTTTCCGTCGTCCCTCCATTGAACCCTGTAAAGCGTGTGTTTGTCTCCAGGCAAAGAGAGCTGTTTTGAGCGTATAGTCTCCCGCTTCGGCACTAACATTACGTATGTTGTGGTTGGCGATGGGAAGGATGAAGAGCATGCGGCCGGACAGGTAAACACACACCTGCGACTGTGACCTCTGACCATGTGACCTCCCCCTGTGTATTTGTTCTCTGCAGGAAAAGAGAGTTGCTTTGAGCGCATAATGCAAAGGTTTGGCAGGAAAGTAGTGTATGTTGTAATTGGTGACGGGGTGGAAGAGGAGCAGGCGGCCAAAAAGGTAAAGGACCGCCACGCCACGTGACCCCGCCTCCTCCGCAGTGTGAGCTCTGATTGGACGAAGCCTGCCTTTCTTTGCTGTAGCCGTTTGTGTTGGTTTTTACTTTCTCTGCTTCCTTTTCTTGTTTGTGGAGCGACAGGAGGCTTTAATTCAGCCGACGGTGAGGCTGAGCAGCTTTAAACCGGAACGTATTGATAATCTGAGTCACCTGCAGCGAAACTATGACAACCAGAGCCTCAGCGGCATCACGGGACCCTCTGAACCCCAGAATGGCCCCGTTTATCAGCCAGAAACTCAAAACAGGAAGTAGTCAGGTTTCTGACGGTCCTTGAACACCTCTTAGCCGAACTCTGAGTTTAAATCTGAATATTTCACCAGCACTTTATTTTATACATTTGCTTTAAACCAGATCCTGTAAACTGTAAACTAAACATTCAGTCCTCCCCAGTGAAACCATGAAACCATGAAACCATGAAACCATGAAACCAGGACGGCTCGGCTCAGACCAGCAGTCAGAGGACTATGATCCAGGGAGTTGTCAGATGAACTGCAGGCAGTGTTTCCACAGAGCAGAGAGGAGACGAGTGTTAAAGACGATCACAGATGTAGAAATGTGTTGAACAAGACTGTAAAAAAGGAAAATTGTGAGGAAAAACTAAAAAAAACATTAAGACAAAAAGCAAAAAACAACAAAACAAAATGTCAGAAGTGAGACGAAAAGACAAGACGAGACAAAATGACCACGAAGAGACAAAACGCTCAGAGGCAGCGTGACGGACTGGATGGACGGTCCTGAAGAGACAAACCAGCAGAAGGAGATGAGCTGGTCTGTCAGAGTCTGTTTGGGCTGTAAACCTGTTAACATCTACAGTCTGAGGAGACATTTTTTACAGTGTAGAATTCATATTTCAGTAAAACCAGCCTCAGGGATGCAGACTAAACCCCTGCAGGGCTCAGAGGGTTCAGTGATCAGACTCCTCGGTGTTTCTGTTCCTGTCCAGTCTTATTTTTCCTCGTCAGAGACCGTCCTAGTTCTCCTCGCTGTCTTCAGAACAGGGACCGTCTTTCCTGCAGCTCTGGGTTTGGTTCATGATGCTGGGTTTAAAGACGCCTCACGTTGTGGGATGTTTGCTTCTTTGCTTTACTGCTGAGGTTTGAGGCTGCAGCCAGTTAGCTTAGCTTAGCATAGACACTTGGAATGATTGGAGACGTTAGCGTGGCTCTGTTTAAGGTGGAAATCCTCCTGCAGGCTCCTGTAAAATGATTTAAACAGAACCTTTAAAACATATTTAGAGTTTTCCACCAGAGGAATGAGATGAATTTAGCAAACAGGTTTAAATCTTCAGGTTAATTAATAAATTATACAAACAAACCTGAATAGTTTAAATCAGACGGATGAGACGCTGCAGCACTGGATAATAATAATATGTCTACATTTATATCTTAATTACAGGAATGTTTCCTGGTTAGTCGTAGATCCAATTTTAAAGTGTTTATTATTTTAAACTGTGCTGAATTTCAGAAACTGTTAAATCAAGACGGGTCGAAGATTCAGATGAAAGATCCTGATTTTATGAGGAAACTAGAAAAAAAAAGCTTTTTTGACATTTGAAAGTGATGAATTGTTCAGCTCTACTGTTTAATAATATATCACAAATATTATTATTATTAACATTTTAATATTATTATTCTTTATTTATAAATTTTTTTTTTAAATTATACAATATAAATATTTATTTATATTTAATGTAATTTAATGTAATATATAATTTTGTTATATTAATATATCACAAATATTTTATATTTAATTTATTATTTATAAAATATTTTAAAAATATAAATTATTTATTTTGTATTTTACTGTAATATATATATCACAAATATTATTATTTAGATAATATTTATTATTAAATATTCATATTATTATTATATATATCCCAAATATTTATAAACCTGTTAATAAAATTAGTACATAGTTTTAAATAAAATAAATCCTGCTCGTAGATAATCCTTGGATTTATTAGGTTATAAATTAGTCAGATTAATCTCCATAATTAACAAGGCTGTCGGGTCTTGGCCTTAATATTTATTTTATTTAACTGAAGTTATATTTTATATTATTTGATTATATTTAATCAGTTAAACTTAATTAACGTGTCATTTCTCTGGTGGACAACAAACAGACACACCAGCGCTCCACTCCGGTGCATTTAAGCTGCATATTTAAAGTGAGCCACTGAGGGTTTTCCACCGTCCAGCAGGAGCAGCGGCCCTCTATGCTAAGCTAACCTCACCTGGCCAGGTGTGCAGCAGGCCGTAGATGCGTAGAGCTGCATGGTTTGGTTGCAGTGCTGCTGGTCCTGTAGTGCAGCTGCATGGTTGGTGGTGGTTCCGACCCGACGGCCTGCAGCAGCCTGACGTGTCTCCGTGTTCCCTCCTCCGCAGCACAACATGCCCTTCTGGAGGATATCCAGCCACTCTGACCTGCTGGCTCTGCACCAAGCACTGGAGTTCGAGTACCTGTAACCGTGGCGACCGTGGTAACCATGGCGACAGCAGGACTCAGGCGACGGAGATCTTTTCTACGACTATTTAAGAACAAACTGTTTCTGTGATTCTTCTGTCTTGTTTTTTTGAATGTCTGGATTTACAAACTCTGAACGGTCTTAAAGAAGAGGACGAACGGCTCGCTGCTGGTCCTGGTCCTGGTCCTGGTCCTGGTCCTGGTCCTGATGCTGAGGACTCGGCTAGACTCGGAGGACTCGGCTGGACTCGGCGGTTCGTCCCTGTACAAAGCGCCTCCTGTAGACTGGGCTGTTTTTTAAGCGTTCCTTCGTGGTGGACGATGATGTCGGTCTGAGCTACGACTCTGTAAATTATTGACGTGAAGGACGGAGAGGAGGAGGAGGAGGAGGAGGAGGAGGAGGAGGTCTGAGGCTTTTGTATTTGGTTTTCTCTGTGGGGTGGGGGGTGAGGGAGGGCTGAAGATGTGATGTGTTGTGCCTTAATGTGTTTGAATGTCTTTTCTTTAATCAGAGACGTCTGTATGTAGATATAAAGGAGGAATCCTAAACCTGTCAGCTGAGCCTCTCATTTCATCCAATCAGAGCAACACCAGCACTAAATGAACACAGTGGAGATCTGATGATTCCTCACAGGAAGCTGATGGAGTTTTCATCAAACCAACCAAAACCTTGATCCAGATCCGCTCAGCTTCAGTATGTCAGAGGGTTTCTGGGTCTGCTGGTTCGAGGCTGAAGTCGGCTTCTGATGTTCAGCTTCTGGTTTGACAGTTAAGGGAAAAGTTAAGGGAAACTTCAGTTCAACAGCTGAGAGCTCGATGCCGTTTATTACGCCTCGTAGTTACATGATTAAGCATTTAACATTAGGAGAAGCACTTTAGGACGGTTCCAGAGAGGATGAAGAGTCTTTAAACCAGAGTTTCTAGTTTGTGAAAATGCAAAAAGGGACCGCATGAGACCAGGTCCTGATCCAGTCCCTCTTTGCATTTTCACGAACTAGAAACTCTGGTTTAAAGACTTTTCATCCTCCCCCTAATGGTAAACGCTCAGTCATAGGATTACAAGGTGTCATAAACAGCATCGAGCTCTCAGCTGTTGAACTGAAGTTTCCCTTAACTTTTCCTTTAACTGTCAAATCAGAAGCCGACTTCAGCCTCGAACCTGCAGAACCAGCAGACCCAGAAACCCTCTGACATACTGAAGCTGAGCGGATCTGGATCAAGGTTTTGGTTGGTTTGATGAAAACTCTCCATCAGATACATGAACAGGGTCGGCTGTGGTTCAGTGAACCGTCCACTGATCATCAGGTCGCTGGTTCGATTCCCGACTCCTCTGAAACCATCAGTGTCAATGAGAAACACTGAAGGTCCCATAAAGGCAGAGAAGGACATTTACCAGCTGCAGTAGCAGAATCTAGAGTCTAATAAAACATCACTCCAACTGATTGTCTAATAGCAGCTCCAGGTTTTCTTCTCTGGTCTGGAGTCTTTTCTCCATCCTGAGACGTTTTAGAGTCAAACTGATGGAAGCAGATCGATCGACAGTTTAAATCCTGAAGTGGCCAAAAACAGATTAACAGGTTCTCTGGAGTCCATGTGAAACCACAGAGAGTTTAAAGACGACTGAGCTGCAAATATTAATCATTAGAAATGGTTTTCAGTTCTGTGGATCAATTGATCAGCTGTTGGTCTCTGAAGACACATGATAGGAAAAAAAAACACATTTAAAGACACTGGAGTCAGAATTTAGACCTAAAACTCCACTAAACTACTGATAGTTGACCGATGAGGGCAGCTCTGGGGTCAGTTTGGTGAAATCCACCGTTTGAACAGTTCAGACTGGAGGAACTTCGCCTTATTCAAAACACAAAAGGAGCAAATTCACTGTTTTCATACCAGACCTGGATCAGTAACTGTCACATTAAAGTCTGATCATCCCAGATTAAATAAACTGACCTTCAGGACGTTTCTACGGGGAGTTATTTCCTAAATCGGCTGTTTGAGATCTGAAACAAGGATCAGTTTCCTCAAATGTCTCGTTTTGTCCAAAGACGTTCAGTTTAACCTGAATACTTCCTGGTTTCTTTCCTCCATTCAACCCTCTGACTACTAAAACGGTTCTAGATGAATGTACAGGTCAGTAGCTGGTGATGAACCCTCATGTTCAGAGTGAAGACAGAGCAGACAGACAAACGGATTCACTCCAGCCTTTTATTGACGCCTCATTTCTTGGCTTTGAAGTATTCTTCGATCACATCCTTGGCTTGAGACTCCTTACCGTAGTCCTGCAGGAGGAAACAGAAACAAAACATCAGTCAGACGAGTCTAAAAGGTTAATATGGACTCGTCTGTTGTGTCCAGATGACCTCAGAGTAGACGAAGACCTGCTGATCGAACCGTCTGACTCTAAACCCTGCTGTTATTCTAAAGGTTGGTAGTATTTAACAGACTCATTGAGCACAATTTAGAGGCTCTAAACCACGTATGAACTGGAACACGCCGTCACATGTTGGGGAATTACACATGTGAGTGGCAAAATGGCTCAACAGCGCCCCCTAGAAAGTTAAGAATAGGGTCACTTAGTGTCACCTAGAGCTACCAAATCTGCTACACATATGTATCACGACAAGACGTACAAGAAAGCCTCTAGAAGCCCTACCCACAATGCAACAGGAAAGCCGCCATTTTGAATTTACTGTCAGATTTTTGCTGAAAACATTCACATCTTCTCGAGCGACCTCGTCCTGGAGGGTAACGCCTACAGATCTCAGTTACAGCCAGCATGTCGTCCAGGTGGTGGTGAGCAGAAGGTATTAAGATGTTCCGCTACAGTATGGGGGCGTCGCCGTGGCGGCGTTTTGCTGTTTCACCATGACAGAAACAGGAAGTGATGTCTTGCTAGCCTGGATGTGCTCCACATGGTCTGAAACCTCACAGGTGTGATCAGAGTCCAGGCCTCACAACAGACACACGACCATATAAGGACAGCTCAGTGACACGCCTATTCTGATGCTCGCCATGAAACAGGAAGTGATGTCTAACCAGCCTCCAATCAGCCTCAAACTTCATGACTGATCCAAGTCTGACCCTGGTGATATTCACACGGTGATTTCCTGTCTCAGACACTGACCAGCACGAAGCGACGACCCGTCCAGCTTTAATTTGACACTAGATCTGCTTTCAGACTTTAATCTGTAGCAGCAAACTGAAAACACTCAGTATCTCTTCAAACCAATCAGGTGTCTTCTGTTAAATCAAGACTCCACTGTAAAACATCCGTCATGTGATCCTTTGTCCGAACATAAAAACAGAACCTACATCGACAACCAGCGAGTCAGAGATCAGCACCAGGTAGCCTCTGAACATCTCACCTCAGACCTTTAACAGTGTGGCAGCATCACAGACCAACCTTCATGTTCACTACTGATTAGTCGACGGGTTCAGACACGAAAAGCTGCAGAAGAACCAAAGAAGAACCAAAGAAGAACCCAAAAAAAGAACCAGCGCTCCCTGCAGTTCAGGTTTTATATCTGCTGTCGATGCAGGACGAGTGACGACGGCCGTTTTAAAGTCATCACAGTCGACTGGACTCAGAAGTCCTCAGAGCAGCCAGTGGAGATCAGATTCATCCACAGCGCTCAGAGCTTCTAGCTGATGGTTGTAGCTTTAACATCTGATGCAGCTCTGGTTCCTTCAATGTTATGAGCAGTTCAGAGCTTCAGCTGACGATCAGCGGTTTGGTCTAAAATGTCAAAGATGAGGATCAGAGTCTCCTCCAGTGTCTGGTTCAGTCCAAAGAGCTTCAGTTTACTGTCACAGAGCAGGAAACACACCAGGAAATACTCCCCCTGAAGAGGATTAAATCACAGAACTTGAACCTTCTGTTATTAAAAACCATTAAAACCGATTCATCAACGACCAGAACAGCTGACAGTCGAACAGAAAGTCATTTTAAAGACGTCACCTTTAGCTTTAAGACATTTTCACCATCCTCGAGGTTTTAGAGACCAAACATTAAAACTATAATAAAATAGTTATTTTAGTCCTGCAGTGGGTCTAAAATCTGGATTTAATAGACTCTCTTGAATTCAGGTAACAGCACAAACAAACCACACAGAGTCTGACTGGAGTCAGACTGGACTGAACCATTATTCTGTGGATGATTCGATTAGTTTGGTGTAAAATGTCAAAAAAAGTTGGTTTAGTCCAAAAATGTTCAGTTTACTGTCAGAGGAGGAAAGAAACCAGGAAATATTCACACTGGAGAGGATTAAATCACAGTAATTAGACTGTTTAACAAGAACTGATTCATCTCTGCAGCTCTAATCTGTTCGGTTTTATCATGAACATCCAGACCAAACTGTCTGCATGTGCTGATCGTTGTCACACAGACTAACAGACCGATCGAGTTTTCTGGGATCAGTTTCTGGATGTAGCCGTCCTCAGGGACCCCAGACATCACTAGTCGACGTCGGGGCTCGTACTCTGGCTGTCATCTAGCCAGGGTTAAACCAGCTGCAGGCCACGAGGCTCAGCATCTGCACTTGACTGGCAGACCGTCTTTAAACCGAGCGTCTGAGTCACAGGAGGAGATCTGGAGAGGCTCACCTTCACCACCACGCAGCTGCAGCCCACCACCTTGCGGGGTTTGCCCTCACGGTCGATCTTGCACAGACCAACCCACTCGCCGAGCTTCTTGTTGTCGTCGACCTGCAGCAGACAGACAGAACAGTTTAACTACAGACCGATCCAAGGACTACATTTCCCTGCAGCCCTGACACTAACTGGCTTTGAGACGTTGGTGCTTTTCATGATGCCGACTCCATCATGGAGGATCTGTTAGCTCTTTAAATGCACCCTGAGGAGACCAGGAGGAGCCAACGTGAAGAAACTGATGTGCAGGTCTTCAGAGGGTCTAAATGAGGAACCACTGTGGGCTGACAGCAAGAACCGCTTCTCAAAATCAGACTCCAAAGAAACCGTCCAGTTAAATTTGACCCTGCTCTCTCACTAGTTCATAAACTTTAAACACCTGCTGTTAATCCACCTGTCGGCTGAATGCATCCGGATGCATTCGTCTCAATAAATCCTGCATTAATCTGTTAAACTGCTGCAGAGTTTCTTTATTAGCAGCACAAACCGACAGACTCACATCACCTTCATCTAATAAACGATGCTATAAACCCTTTATAAAGACTCCAGTTACAGTCTGAAGAAACATGAAAATCACTCGTACGGTTAATTTATCTGGTTGTTGACGTCCATCAGCTCTGAGTTCAGATTGGATTTGATGAAAAATGAATGCAAACAAGTCAATCAATATAAGATCAGATCAATAAAACCATGGAATGAATGTCTGCTGATACACACCTGGACAGACAGACAATAATACAGATGTTAATTAATAAATCCAGCAGACATCTACATGAACTAACGGTTCAATAATATCCAACACTGTCCTGTGTTTGACCAGAGAACGCCTTCTGTCCAAAACCTTCTGAGTCTAGAGGATTTAAACTTAACGAGAACCAACATGTTAGCTGCAGTTTGTTAAAGCTGACAGAGGGAATGAAGGATTCTCATCACAGCAGCTTCTCCGTCCTCACAGAGGAGCTGAGAGACGAGGAGGCGGATCAGCATCATGAGAAGCACCTGAAGGTCCGTCTGGATGTTGTGAAGCTGCTGGACTGTGTCTCAGACAGAGATTGGGTAACAGTGGCGATCTCCTCACAGAGTTCAGTAGAGGGAGCCAGATTATCATCAGCGACACAGCCTCAGTAGAAACAACATGAACCAAACCCACGACTCCTCAGCAGACGTCCTACCTTGATCAGGTTGATCTGATGCTCGGCACAGAGAGCCTCCACCAGCTTCACGTACATGGGCTCGTCACAGTTGGCGGCGAGGACACAGAGGTGGGCCTGACGCCTGCAGGAGAACGCCGTTAGATCACAGTACAGAGACGTACAGCGGCGGTCGGAGAGCGACGGCACATCTCAGACAGACATTGGGTAACGATTGGCAGGTTTCCACAGAGAGTTCAGCAGAGGGAGCCAAGATATCATCACTGATACACCAGACAAACACTCCTCAAGGAAAACACTCTGAACTCACTTGTCCAAGGCCTTCGCAGCCTCACGGATTCCTCTGGCGAGGCCGTCGTGGATGAGTGCGGTCTTCAGCACTTCAGGGAGAGCGGTGTTGACATCCATCACACCTCCGGCAGCAATGCTGTGGAAAACAGGTAAACACAGGATGAACATTAATACAGAAAACCAACAGGCTCAAATAGAACAGAGTGCTTCAGCTGAGCTTCCAGCATGTCAGGAGGAGGATCTCACTCATTGGAGAGTGAAGGGGTATCCGACAAAAGAATGGAAATCATCATTCATGCACTGGACAGCTCCTTTACAGGACATCTATGGCCTCTAAACTGTTCTGTTGGACTAGCATGAAAGGGTTACTGGAACTTCTTTTTCATAAAACTTGTCTAAAGTGACTCAAACTGTGTCCTCAACATTTCAAACTTTCTATGAAACGTCTTCAAGATCACACAAAATGCTTCAAACACCGGCCAGAAAGGCATTTATCCAGCAGCAGCACTTCAAGGAACCTCAGGAGGAACTTTACCTCCGTTAGCTTCTGGTTTCTAACGTCTGACAACAGACAGGAGGGAAAGACGAATACAACATTCAGAGAATCCAGAGCTGCTACCAACGTGAGAAATAACTAGTAAAGAGTTTCTTGTCGTCCTTTATTTACCATAAAGACTGAAGGTTTAACAGATGAAACTCAGACTTCTCACTTAAATTTATTTTATCATGTTTGACTTCACAGTTTCATCATGTAAACCTGTGATGGCATTATATCAGTCAATAACATGAGCTAAAGTTAGAGGCTCAGTTTGCTGTAGGGGTTTAGATTTATTGATCAGCCAATTACAGTAATTTATAGATTAGGAGGACAAACATTCATTAATAGCAGCTCACGTCTGTTCAGATTAAAAAGGAAATGTAAGTCAGGTGAAGCCCTGAACACACAGAAAGCATGGATTTGCCTGAGATGTACAATGAAGGAATCACAGGTTCTGGTTGTCCTGCAGCTAACAGGTGATTTTACCTGTAACTGAACGTCTGTTATCACATTATCGGAGGTACTTATGAAGTTACAGGCTGAAGACTCACATGGAAACTTCTTCACCGTTTCACAAAACACTGGTTGGTTTTTTACTTCCAGGACTTCACAGGTTTGACTTTAGGATGAGTAGATGGTTCACATCTAACAGACTTTCCTCCGCTGGATCTAAAAGCTGCACATGTTTAAATAAACCGCTGCTAACTTCATGAGAACTGCTGAAGCTAACTCTCGGCTAATTCAGCTGCTCTGCTCATGTTTCAAAGAGCACATGGAGCCTGTTTATGAACCAGAACACAGACCTGGAGGTTGAACCTTCACCAGGTTCTGCTCCACGAGCCCGGTTCGGTTAAACGATTTGCTTGAGACCGTTCTACCGGCAGCTAAGCTAAAAACGGCTAACAGTAGCATCATGCTCACCCTTCCTCGGCCATTGTAGATTCGCGATGGATGTTGGACTTTAAGTTCTGAAATAAAGACCACACATGACAGAGGAGTTATTATCGATCACACACAGACCACTCTGATCACTTTATCAATCAGGATGTTTGATTAATCCGCAGATTGTGTCGCAAAATGAAGAAACGCACCCTGTTCGCCTCTCAGGCAGCGGGGAAAGAGGACGTCATCAGGCCGCGACGCCACTTTAATACTGACAGGCCCCAGCTGTGGTGTCCGCGGCGCTGCCTGTTGTAGTTTTATCTGCCCGCTCACTGTGAGTGAATATTCTGACTCCTGGACCATTTATAGTCATTTATATGAGAGTGAAATTCAGTTTGTGTGTTAAAAGATGAAAGAGAAAACCTGTTAACATCGTTCAAATCTGTAAATAAAATATGGCCCTAGAAAGACTGATTTACAAAAAGCATTGACTTTTTAAAAAACAATAAAGTCAATTTAATTCCTTATTTTAAACATTGGGGCTTAAAACCCTACAAAATCATATAATATCAGTAATAAATGCCAGGATTTAAGCCCTGCAGTAACAGTAATTACAGAGACTGACCCAACTAATTGTAAAGTTTTAGGATCCAATGAGAGCCCGCTTTGGGTTTTTTGTTCTCAGGTGTGCAGCATCAGGTGACTCCCCCATTCTTCACTGCAGCCTTCAGGTGTGTAGCTGAAGTTACACGACACATAAATCAGTTCATCTCAAACACAAGCCCTGTGAGGCCCGGCAGCGCTCTGAGCTAAATGCTTTCTGACTGTCATCATGAGGCCGGTCTGAAGGCCGACACAGGATCTGTTCACCGAGGTCACTTTAGTTTGACCAGAATTTATATTTTAAAAAGACTCTTTCATGTCAAAGTGAAAACTGATTTCTGCAGAGTAACGTCAGCTAATTAAAGATATAAAATGTGAAATAAGAGACTGGTGTCAGAATCAGAGTCAGAAAGCTTTCTTACGTTACAGTGGCTCCATTTAAAGTCTAAACATCAGATAAACATGAGTAGGAAAGTATAAGCAGAAGATGTAAAGGTGTATCTTATACAAGGAGAATAAAATGTGATAAATAACGTCAGAAATAAATAAACAGAATATTTTAATTTAATTCTAAAAGGTCTTCATCAGGATGTTGAGTGTTTTCTGAGTCATCATGTTTCTTTGATCCCAGCAGGTCGTCTGAGACAGAAACTCCTTTATGAGTCTATAAACTGATACGAACGTTGAAGCAAACAGAATTTAAACTATTTTTATTTCAATTGTATAAAACTTTCAGACATGCAGCTCCAGAAACTCTCAGTGATCTTCACATACATGCATTTATTTAAATTTGAAGCCAAATGATCATTTCCTCTGGTCAAACATGATTGAAGCGTCTCCTCTCACAGAAGCACAGGGATCAGTCTGCTCCTCTACAGGTTCTGCTGCTCGGCGTCCGACAGCTGCTCTTCACAGTTTGAGGAATTCTTCTAACGTTCCTTCCTCGATGGCATTTTCAAAAGCAGCGAAGTCCTGGAAGAAAGAAACAGACGAGGATCAGAGGTTTGAGAGCGACAGCACCGATATTTGTACCATATGATGAACCACACTGGAGGGACTGAGCTGCTCGTCTCATCCACAGTATTTCTAACAGCTCACACAAAGTTCAGCGTTCAGTCACAATCACAGGTGGAGATTTAGACCGAACATCACTGGGTCTGAGTCTCCTCCAGGAGTTCTGAGCATCAAACTGAAATTTTATGCATCAGTTTATGGATAAAATGTGGTGAATTGAAAACACGATATTCAGACACAATGAACAGGTTTCATGTTTTAAAAGAACCTCTGAGAGAAGGTTGTTGAACAGCATCAGTCAGGAGATGAAACCAGAACATTTAAGGTCCTGAAGATCTCTAGGAGTCCAGTTAGACCATCATTAAGACCTGGAAGGACCTGGACCATGAGGACATCTGACTAGAGCAGGACGTCCTCAAAGACTGAGAGACCGAGCAGGAAGGAGACTAGAGAGGGAGGACACCAAGACTCCTATGACTCCTCTGAAGGAGTTAGAAGAAGGAGACTAGTGAGGGAGGACACCAAGACTCCTATGACTCCTCTGAAGGAGTTAGAAGAAGGAGACTAGTGAGGGAGGCCACCAAGACTCCTATGACTCCTCTGAAGGAGTTAGAAGAAGGAGACTAGTGAGGGAGGACACCAAGACTCCTATGACTCCTCTGAAGGAGATAGAAGGAGACTAGTGAGGGAGGACACCAAGACTCCTATGACTCCTCTGAAGGAGTTAGAAGAAGGAGACTAGTGAGGGAGGACACCAAGACTCCTATGACTCCTCTGAAGGAGATAGAAGAAGGAGACTAGTGAGGGAGGACACCAAGACTACTATGACTCCTCTGAAGGAGTTAGAAGAAGGAGACTAGTGAGGGAGGACACCAAGACTCCTATGACTCCTCTGAAGGAGATAGAAGAAGGAGACTAGTGAGGGAGGCCACCAAGACTCCTATGACTCCTCTGAAGGAGATAGAAGAAGGAGACTAGTGAGGGAGGACACCAAGACTCCTATGACTCCTCTGAAGGAGATAGAAGAAGGAGACTAGTGAGGGAGGACACCAAGACTCCTATGACTCCTCTGAAGGAGTTAGAAGAAGGAGACTAGTGAGGGAGGCCACCAAGACTCCTATGACTCCCCTGAAGGAGTTAGAAGAAGGAGACTAGTGAGGGAGGACACCAAGACTCCTATGACTCCTCTGAAGGAGTTAGAAGAAGGAGACTAGTGAGGGAGGACACCAAGACTCCTATGACTCTGAAGGAGTTAGAAGAAGGAGACTAGTGAGGGAGGACACCAAGACTCCTATGACTCCTCTGAAGGAGTTAGAAGAAGGAGACTAGTGAAGGAGGACACCAAGGCTTGTAAAGGTAGAGGGTAAATGAATGCAACAGAGTCTAGAGAGTCCTGGAGGACAACCTGATCCAGTCTGATAGAGAACTGAGACCTGGAGAAGATCAGTTTCCATCCAGACGATGAGTCGAAGCAAACAGAGATGGTTTGATGACAACAAGGTGGAGGTTCTGGAGGTCCAGTCAGAGTCCAGACCTCCATCCTACTGAAGATTGGTCCTCATGTTTAAAGCAATCAAAGGAGAAAACTGACAGAGCAACATTTCTGTTAAAGTCAGGAACCATGTAGAGCAGGGGTGTCAAACTGCGGTCCTCAAGGGCCACTATCCAGCATGTTTTAGATGTCTCCCTGTTCCAACACGCCTGATTCACATGATCAGCTCATCATCAAGCTCTGCAGAAGCCTGATAACGATCCTGATCATGTGAATCAGGCGTGTTGGAAGAGGGAAACATCTAAAACATGCAGGATGGTGGCCCTCGAGGACCGCAGTTTGACACCCCTGATGTGGAGGGTGTTTCAGTGATTACACACTGATAGCATACCTGTGGTTCAGGTAAAAGGCAAACACTGAAGGTGTGCCCTCCTAGTCCGACTGTGTAAACCAGTGGCTGATAGAACTCTCTGTAAATATTAGTTCTAACCTGCGTAGACCTTCAACACGTACAGCCTTAGTAGAGATAAAGACGGATTCAGTCCTGAGTCTGGACTGTAAGAAGCTGCTGTCAGAACAACTTATAGATAGATAGATAGATAGATAGATAGATAGATAGATAGATAGATAGATAGATAGATAGATAGATAGATAGATAGATTATAGATAGATAGATAGATAGATAGATAGATAGATAGATAGATAGATAGATAGACTATAGATAGATAGATAGATAGATAGATAGACTATAGATAGATAGATAGATAGATAGACTATAGATAGATAGATAGATAGATAGATAGATAGATAGATAGATAGACTATAGATAGATAGATAGATAGACTATAGATAGATAGATAGATAGATAGATAGATAGATAGATAGATAGATAGATAGATAGATAGACTATAGATAGATAGATAGATAGATAGATAGATAGATAGATAGATTATAGATAGATAGATTATAGATAATAGATAGATAACTCTACTTACTCCACAGTAGGCGTCTCCGTTGCAGAGCTGTGGAGGAAGAGCGGTCGGGTTCCCACAGGTCTTCCTCATCAGGTCCTTGTCTTCAGAGCTCTGAGCGATGTCCACCTGTTTGAAGGGGATCCTCTTGGACTCCAGAACCTGGAGGATCTTCTCCTGACTCTTCTTGATCTGAGAACAACAGAGTTTAACCAGTGAGCCGTTATCAGGATCCATAAACTCAGGAGCAGCTGTTAAAACAGGATCCACACTTAGCTGCTGACATGCAGGAACACCTGGACACAGGTGAAGCAGTGAGACAGCAGCACTGTACCTGGACAGAGGAGCTCACGCTGGTATAAAACAGGGTCAGAGACATGGTTGTAGTTCAGGAGGATCCAGACAGTCTGACAGAGAAGTGAAGGAATGCTGGCTGCAACAAGGTGAGCAGGTTTAAACACAGCTCACCTGCAGGACACACCCACTCACCTGAACACCAGTCTAGTCCTGACCTGTCAGTGTGTGTTATGAAACCTCACTCACACACACACACACACACACACACAAACCAGAGCATATCCACACTGTAGAGTCTAAAACCTCAGAGACTGATTTTCTTCCCAGAGGTTTCCTGAACTGATCAATAGCTGATTGATTTAATATCAGACATTAATGGATCAATAGCTGCAGACTGATTTAATATCAGACATTAATGGATCAATAGCTGCAGATTGTTTTAATATCAGATATTATAGCTGGATCTGACTGTTCACCATTGATCTGCTATCAGCTGATCCTGATCCCTGGACGCTCACCTGCTCAGGTAGGAACTGCTCCGCCTCCAGGAAGTGGCTGCTGTGATTCCACTTCCTGTCTGCTCCTCTTGCTGTGACTCTTCATTCCTGTCCTGAGTTATCCTGAGTCATTCTGAGTTATCCTGAGTTATTCTGAGTTATTCTGAGTTATCCTGAGTTATTCTGAGTTATTCTGAGTTATCCTGAGTTATCCTGAGTTATTCTGAGTTATTCTGAGTTATCCTGAGTTATCCTGAGTTATTCTGAGTTATTCTGAGTTATCCTGAGTTATCCTGAGTTATTCTGAGTTATCCTGAGTTATTCTGAGTTATCCTGAGTTATCCTGAGTTATTCTGAGTTATCCTGAGTTATCCTGAGTTATTCTGAGTTATCCTGAGTTATCCTGAGTTATCCTGAGTTATCCTGAGTTATCCTGAGTTATTCTGAGTTATCCTGAGTTATCCTGAGTTATCCTGAGTTATCCTGAGTTATTCTGAGTTATCCTGAGTTATTCTGAGTTATTCTGAGTTATCCTGAGTTATCCTGAGTTATCCTGAGTTATTCTGAGTTATTCTGAGTTATCCTGAGTTATCCTGAGTTATTCTGAGTTATTCTGAGTTATTCTGAGTTATCCTGAGTTATTCTGAGTTATCCTGAGTTATCCTGAGTTATTCTGAGTTATCCTGAGTTATTCTGAGTTATCGTGAGTTATTCTGAGTTATCCTGAGTTATTCTGAGTTATTCTGAGTTATCCTGAGTTATTCTGAGTTATCCTGAGTTATTCTGAGTTATCCTGAGTTATTCTGAGTTATTCTGAGTTATCCTGAGTTATCCTGAGTTATTCTGACGGTGCTGGAGTCTGGATCGTCTCTCGTCGTTTTCCAAACCTGACTTTCCGTCTCGTTACGACCGTCTGTGTTCTCTGCTGGTTCCTTTGATGGGTCAGAGTTAGCTCAGGTTAGAGTTAGCTCGGGTTAGAGTTAGCTCAGGTTAGAGTTAGCTTGGGTTAGAGTTAGCTCGGGTTAGAGTTAGCTCAGGTTAGAGTTAGCTTGGGTTAGAGTTAGCTCGGGTTAGAGTTAGCTTGGGTTAGAGTTAGCTTGGGTTAGAGTTAGCTCGGGTTAGGGTTAGAGTTAGCTTGGGTTAGAGTTAACTCGGGTTAGGGTTAGAGTTAGCTTGGGTTAGAGTTAGCTCGGGTTAGAGTTAGCTTGGGTCAGAGTTAGCTTGGGTTAGAGTTAGCTTGGGCCAGAGTTAGCTTGGGTTAGAGTTAGCTTGGGTTAGAGTTAGCTTGGGTTAGAGTTAGCTCAGGTTAGAGTTAGCTTGGGTCAGAGTTAGCTTGGGTTAGAGTTAGCTTGGGCCAGAGTTAGCTTGGGTTAGAGTTAGCTTGGGTTAGAGTTAGCTCGGGTTAGAGTTAGCTCAGGTTAGAGTTAGCTTGGGTCAGAGTTAGCTTGGGTTAGAGTTAGCTTGGGTCAGAGTTAGCTTGGGCCAGAGTTAGCTCGGGTTAGAGTTAGCTCAGGTTAGAGTTAGCTTGGGTCAGAGTTAGCTTGGGTTAGAGTTAGCTTGGGCCAGAGTTAGCTCGGGTTAGAGTTAGCTCAGGTTAGAGTTAGGGTCCGGATCCAACAAGCAGTCAGATCAGCTCATGTAGGCAGTTCTCCTCAGTGGACACGAGATGGCAGCAAACACACCTGGACAGGTAACACCACATCACTACTCTGTGGTACTGTTCACTACTGCGTTTATCCAGGTGGAAGTAACTGAGTACATTTACCCAGGTACTTCATCTAAGTACAGTTGAGAGGTACTTTACTTCCCTCTGCTGCATCTCAGAGGATAATTCTAACAGGACAAGCTTTAAAACGCACCACAGATCCTCGATGTTAATAAAGTTGTATTTGGGTCAGGACAGGTCACTGAGTCGGGCATCTCCATGGAGGTCGTGAGTTTAAGTCTTTCATATCTTCCCTCTATCATCAAAATGGAAAAAATTCCCCCCCAAAAATATATTTTTTAGAAAGTTGTATTTATTCGATGTTTTAAATTTATGCTGTGATTCAAGCTGCAGATATTTTCAGTGTTTTGTTTATTAAATTAAAAGTTGTCATATATTTTGACCTTTTTGCAACCTGTTTAGACATTTTATGATCCAAATAAATATTTATATTTTTCCCTCCAGTTCCATTTTTTTGATATATGTGATTTAAAAAAATAAAAATTAGTATTTTTTGCTTTTACATTTTAAAAAAATATTTTAATATTGTATTTATTTGTAATTTCATATTCTATTGTTTTTTTAAAACACATTTAAAGCCTTGTTTAAAACAGTAAATCAAAAATAAGCATTTTAAAAACGTTTGACTTTCATTTTAAAGTTTTATTTTTAAATTATCTTTTGAATGTTTTTTATTCGTTCTTTCTTTCATTCTTTAATAATTTTTTCTATTTTTGATATTCCCCTCCAGTCTTCTTCCAATTCCATTTTTGATGAATGTGATTGTTTAAAAAAATAAAAAATGTAGATTCATAAAAAAGGATCTTTGCTTTTACATTTTAAAAATATATTTCAATATTTTTATTTATTTTTTAA
This sequence comes from Dascyllus trimaculatus, assembly GCA_024666655.1. Classification (NCBI taxonomy): domain Eukaryota; kingdom Metazoa; phylum Chordata; class Actinopteri; family Pomacentridae; genus Dascyllus; species Dascyllus trimaculatus. The sequence continues at coordinate 499,717 of CM045468.1, read as the reverse complement.
TGTCATTGTTAAAAACAAATAAAAATAAATGCTTTTAAAAAATATTGACTTAATATTTTATTATTTTTTTAATAATTATTTTTTCACTGTTTTGAAATATTTTTAATTCTTTCTTTTATTCTTTAACAAATATTTCTGATATTTTTAATGTTTCCCTCCAGTCTTCTTCCAGCTGCAGTGTTCAGTCGCTTCATGTCTCTGATGTCTCTGAGTTGTTATCAGATTCCACCAGACAGATTTTTCCTCTAAATTTCTCATTTAGTTCAGTAAAAGATCCAAAGACCAACATGTGATCAGGAGTCAAAGGCTGTAGAAACACTGAGAGCAGATCAGTGGGTCAGAACTTAGTTTGTTCTTCTGCTGAACATAAACTGGATTTAAGGAGGGTGAAGTAGCTCCACCTGCAGCCTCCAGCAGTAACCTGCTGCTGACACACTGAAGATCCCAACGGACCACAGGTCAGTCAGAGGAGCAGACAGGCTGCTGGACCAGGAGCTCCAAGTGTTTTACTGCAGTACAGGATGTGAATACTTCTCCCACCACTTGTTTACAGACTCATTTATTCTTATCTGAGTTGAAGACATAAAAAAATACTTCAGATGTTTTACAAATAAACCAAACTGAAAAAAAACTTTATTTAAAAGCTAAAGAAAAAAGCTTGACTTGAACACATCACCTGTAAAGAAGCACATCGGATCAGTGAAGACAGAACAGAAACTGATGAAGAGTTCTGTCAGGTTTAACAGGAGTGTCCTGGTTTCAACCACAGCATCTGGACTAGCTAGTCCACATGCTGTGGTTGAAACCAGGAGGACAACCATGACCTGGATGCCTGAGAACCTTCACTGACACCTCTAACAGAAGGTTCTACTGACTTCCTTTGGGTCAGAACCCTGGTAGCAGCAGAATAATGTTTCTGATTATCATACAGTCCAGAACCAGAACCTCCTCAGAACCATCTGGTTCTTCATCGACAGTAACTTTATTAATGCTCAGAGTTCTACCTTCATACTGTGAATGTCTCCTTCAAGTCCATAGAGGAGGGTCCACACACGCACATCATCACAAACACACCATCCTCACTGTGAAGCACGGTGGTGGCAGCATCATGATGTGAAGCATGGTGGTGGCAGCATCATGATGTGAAGCACGGTGGTGGCAGCATCATGACGTGAAGCATGGTGGTGGCAGTATCATGGTGTGAAGCATGGTGGTGGAAGCATCATGACGTGAAGCATGGTGGTGGCAGCATCATGGTGTGAAGCATGGTGGTGGAAGCATCATGATGTGAAGCACGGTGATGGCAGCATCATGACGTGAAGCATGGTGGTGGCAGCATCATGACGTGAAGCACGGTGGTGGCAGCATCATGACGTGAAGCATGGTGGTGGCATCATCATGACGTGAAGCATGGTGGTGGCAGCATCATGATGTGAAGCACGGTGGTGGCAGCATCATGACGTGAAGCATGGTGGTGGCAGCATCATGGTGTGAAGCATGGTGGTGGCATCATCATGATGTGAAGCATGGTGGTGGCAGCATCATGACGTGAAGCATGGTGGTGGCAGCATCATGATGTGAAGCATGGTGGTGGCAGCATCATGATGTGAAGCACGGTGGTGGCAGCATCATGATGTGAAGCACGGTGGTGGCAGCATCATGACGTGAAGCATGGTGGTGGAAGCATCATGATGTGAAGCACGGTGGTGGCAGCATCATGATGTGAAGCACGGTGGTGGCAGCATCATGATGTGAAGCATGGTGGTGGCAGCATCATGGTGTGAAGCATGGTGGTGGCAGCATCATGATGTGAAGCACGGTGGTGGCAGCATCATGACGTGAAGCATGGTGGTGGCAGCATCATGATGTGAAGCACGGTGGTGGCATCATCATGATGTGAAGCACGGTGGTGGCAGCATCATGACGGGAAGCATGGTGGTGGCAGCATCATGATGTGAAGCATGGTGGTGGCGGCATCATGACGTGAAGCACGGTGGTGGCAGCATCATGATGTGAAGCACGGTGGGCAGCATCATGATGTGAAGCACGGTGGTGGCAGCATCATGCGTGAAGCACGGTGGTGGCAGCATCATGACGTGAAGCACGGTGGTGGCAGCATCATGACGTGAAGCACGGTGGTGGCAGCATCATGACGTGAAGCACGGTGGTGGCAGCATCATGACGTGAAGCACGGTGGTGGCAGCATCATGATGTGAAGCACGGTGGTGGCAGCATCATGATGTGAAGCACGGTGGTGGCAGCATCATGTGTGAAGCATGGTGGTGGCAGCATCATGATGTGAAGCACGTGGTGGCAGCATCATGATGTGAAGCACGGTGGTGGCAGCATCATGATGTGAAGCATGGTGGTGGCAGCATCATGACGTGAAGCATGGTGGTGGCAGCATCATGATGTGAAGCACGGTGGTGGCAGCATCATGATGTGAAGCACGGTGGTGGAAGCATCATGATGTGAAGCACGGTGGTGGCAGCATCATGATGTGAAGCACGGTGGTGGCAGCATCATGATGTGGACTTCATCATATTATCGGTACATTTTCCCAGTATGAAGGCAGATACACTGAAGACCCAGCTGGTTCTGGTCCTGTGCTGAGATGTGATTGGTTCTGTGTAGAGTAACGTCTGAGTGTTAATCAGCTGGTTTCATCACTTCAGAGTTCAGTCTGTATTTTATTGTGTTACACTTTAAAGTGTCCTGACAAAACAAGCTGTGTTACAATAGAATGTGGCACAATAACAACAAGAACAGCACACAGACCCCGTTAATAAAATGATTGTATCAGCTATAGGGTGTTACTGTGCCCCCCCCCACCCCACATCCACGTATTAGTGACATGCCGACATGTTAGAGATGAAGCAGGTTAGAAAGCGAAGCCCTACCAGCAGCTTACAGACATGACAGGTGAGATAAAGTCCTCCAGAACCTGCCATGAAGGTTCTAACATGCTGTCTTTGTGCTTATACACTGAAATAAGGGAGACCTCTGGTTCTTCAGGCTCTACAGAGCTCTGGGACCTGGACCACCGTCAGAACCGAGCTCTGGGAGACGAGCAGCGAGATTCAACAGAAGGCTGCTGAATGAAGCTGTGAAGCTGCTGTCAGAAGGTTAAGATGAGCAGGAGGTGGTGTTGCTGAGACGGCTGGCTCATCCAGATGTTCAGAGTCTGATGGGTCACTATGCAGAAGAAGCTGTTTAAGGTGTTTTACAAAGACGAGGTTCTACTGCCGGCTCGGTTCATGGTGAGTTCTGAGATGAAACCAGGCTCCAGCTGATGAGGCTGAACGCTGCTGACCTCACAGCTTTACTCTGTCAAACACTCATTTCAACCTCCTCATCAGTGGACACACGTCTTTACTTAGATTGGACCAGATTTACTAGGAGTCATTCCATGAGAGCCGGTGCTCCTCCCTGACCTCCTCCCTGACCTCCTCTGGCTCTGAGGAGGTCAGGGAGGAGGCTCTTCTCAGGTTCTAATGGAATGACAGGCGGTGAAGCAGCGTCTCTCCTGACAGACGTTCCTACTAAACATGGAGCTCCTGCAGCTTTCTGTCTTCAGTATCATCACAAACATGTTCCTCCTCCACCTACCTGGACCCCCACCACTACCCCAGCACCCCCCCACCACACAGGACAAAGGAGAACAGACGGTGCTGGTTCTCCCTCGCCCACAGATTGTCATTGAACCGTCCGTTCCAGTTCTGGAGGTTCTAGGAGGAGCAGTCGGTCTCCGGAGGTTTGGACAGATGCTCCTCTGAAGGCGTCTCGCTGCAGATCCCAGCGTCTCCGTTCTCCGGCCCGTTGCTGAGGGTCATCTTCTCCAGAGCTGAGGACAAACGATCAGCGGTCTGTTAGTTCAGTCAGAGGCTCCTCATGTGGACGTTAACGTTGAATAGTCCAGGTCAGACTACAGCTTCACTACTGTTAGAACTACAAGAACCAACAGCTGAAGCTCCAACTGGGTTTGAACCTCTCAGTGTTTTTACATCAGAAACACTAGAAGTGTCTTTATGGTGGATTTATGTCGTTTAGAGGGTCGACTGCTTCAGGAACAGAGCAGCGCTCCTCCTACTGTTTACAGTATTAAATATAAATATATAGAAAACTGCATCAATATCAAAAAATGTAGTTTCAGAAAAAAAATCTTAAATTTAAAACATAAATTATATTTTAAAAAAAACATATAAAATCAAATAATAAATAATTTTACTTGAATTAACCAAAAAATATACAAAATAATGATGCAGAATTAAATCTAAACAAATAAACAAAAAACTCCTAAAAATAAATAAAATAAAATATTAGAATAAATTATCAAATATCCCAAAATTTAATTACATAAAAATCTTTAAATTAAAAATAAATAAATTATATAAAAAAATAATTATAAAAATAAAACCAAATAAAACCTAACAATAAATCATTTAAAATTATTTAATAAAAAACAAAATAAAATGATGTCAAATTTAATCAAAATAAATCAACTAAAAATATAAAAATTAAATGAATAAACTGTGGGAGCAGCCCTGCAGCAGACCAAAGACATCAGAGCAGCAGCTGGACACTGGACTGTTTTTGAGGCTTCACTTTAACCTGAAACTTCTTCTCATCACTGTGATCTGAATAAACACCAGCCGTCCTGATGTTCAGACCTTCTAAATGATCAGAGCCTGATGGACCCACATGTCTGATAACTCACTCTGCAGTGACGCTGAGCTGTTGCTAGGTGGCGCTGTGCTGCTGTCCTCCAGCTCGTCCAGGTACAGTCGGTAGCGATGGCCGCTGTCGTCTTCGTACTCCACGTTCTCGTCGTCGCTGTCCACCTCCGGAGCCACGTACACCACCTCGAACTCGATCTGCCCCCGCTGCACAGAGAACACAGTGAGCTGCTGCAGAAGCCAGGAGGCCTCAGGTGGAACAGGTGACTTACCTGCTGCGACAGGATGGTCACCGCCTCCTTGTGCTTGGCGTCTCGCAAGTTGATGCTGTTGACGGCGAGGATGGCGTCTCCCACATGCAGACCTCCACATCTGTCCGCTGGCTGGCTGGGATGGATCTCTGAGATCAGGATGGGAACGCCGTGCTCCTTCCCGCCCTGAGAACACAAACATCGCACTGAGCATGTGCAGAAGATCTTCACAGTTAAGACCCGTAAGGAACACGAAGGAGGTCCACATTTCACACGTTTAATTTACTGTTTTTAACCAACTGTTGTCTGGTATTTAACATGAAGACAGACTCTTAGCTGCATGAATTATTTCACACACCTGTGATTAAAACAAGAAATTAAGGAAAAGGATAAAAAAAGAACAAGATCAGAAAAAACAGGAACAAGATAAAGAATAAGATAGACAAGCTAAGCTAAGATAAGCTAAGACAAGCTAAGATAAGATAAGCTAATACAGTACAAGATAAGATAAGCTAAGCTAAGACAAGCTAATATAAGTTCTGTTAATGTTCTACGTTGCTGTTGGACTCCTTTCAGACAGAAATCAGGGCCGTTGCTACCGTTCTGCATTTATCAGAGGACAGATCTCCTCCATCTAGAACAGCCTCCACTCTGCAGCCCTGCATGAGGATGCTTCAGTGAACCAGAGCTTTAACCAGCCTTGAGGTTCTATCCACTAAGTCAGAGTCAGTTCTCACCGTGATGGAGATTCCCAGCCCCTCGTGGTCCTCCTTGACCAGAACCACCTTCCTGATGGGGCCGACTCCCTGGGTTTTCTTCAGCATGTCCGGGTCCTGCAGTCACATTACAAACTCAGGTTTGGCAGTAAAGCTCAGATTTAATGGTTGCTCTGCTGCGGTTTGAGGCTCACGTGTCCAACAGGAGAAGGCAGAGGTTTCTTGGGGTCGCTTCGACCTCTGCAGGCTCTGATCACCGTCTTGTGGCGATGGAGGTGGATCTCTGCCTCCAGCTGGTTCCACAGTTTGTCGTGGGCTGGTCCTTTCATGTCCCGACCCAGCAGCTGGATCTGCTGCACCCTGAACACAAAACACAACGTCCTGCTGTTTAAACTGTTCTCCTCAGGCTCCAGCTCTTTCATCTACATGAACCACACTCAAGTGAAGAACCAGAGTCCTATCAGAACAAAGTTCACTTGGTGACTGTTTAATCTGACATTAGTTATTATCAGTCTTATTCAGTGGTTCATTCAAACCTTCAGACCTTCTAAGGGTCTCAGGTGGTTCTTCAGAAAGCTGTCTGGTTCTTTAAAGTACCAAGAGCCTCTTTATTTAGAAGGTTCTTCAAGGGTCCTTCATGTTTCCTGGAGTTCCTCCTGATCTTCACTGACTTATGTTGTTTTCTAATGAACCTGCTCTTCATTTAAATACGTTCAGCTTCAGTCCAGCTGAGACCATCTCAGTGTTGATCTGCTGGTTCCTCATCATGAGTCCATCTGATCATCAGCTGTGACCACCTGACATGATATCTTCTTGGAAGCAGCTCTGAGGTCTTACCTGCCAGCCAGCTCCTTGTCCAGGTACTTGGCAGCCAGTCTGGCTCCGTACACCTCAGCCTGCAGTACCGCCATGTGCCTGCGGAGGGCCTCGTTCTCCTTCTTGAAGAGCCGGACCTCGGCCTCCAGCCGGGCCTCGGCTAGCTTCTCCTTCTTACTGGCCTCCAGCTCCTGCTCCTGCAACAAACACACCCTGTCAACACATCTGTACACAGCTGGATGCTAACGCTAACCCTGAAGCTACATCAACCTGCAGCGTTTTACTGCAACATCCATCTTTAATGCAACTCATGTTAATACAGAGACTTTCAGCCAAACACAGAAACTCACCGTCTGTTCCAGAGTCGGTGCAGGCTTTAGGGAAGAAGCAGAAGAAGAGAAAGAGGTTTCAGATTAGAGGAGCAGCAGACTGAGCGATCATTACAGACGAAGGCTTTAATCTGAGAGCAGCAGAAACGATGGAGAGCAGGAGGAGGAGCAGCGAAGCAGCAGCAGCCCTGGAACTGACATCAAGTTTAAAACATCACAAAGAGCTTCGAGAAGCAAAGCAGACAACACCAGGAACACAGTCTGAGCTCCTGCTGTCTGTCTGAGGACCCAGGAAACACGTTCCAATAGAATCAACCAGCTGCTCAGACTGCACCAGGTCACAGGATGAATCACAGTCTGCAGCTCCTCAGGCTAACACTGCTAGCATGCTAACACTGCTAGCATGCTAACACTGCTAGCATGCTAACACTGACAGATAACTGACAGAAACAGAGTGACGTCTCTGTTGTGGGAGAACGAGTATGTCAACATGTTTGGGATACATGTGCTGCAACACGCCTACACAGAACACAAAGAACACGGAGCAGTTTAAAGCCCTGACCTTAAACACACCGTGACATTATGATGACTTTCATGTTTTTAGCTGAGAAATCTTCTTCGGTGCTAAAAGGCTCTGAAGGCAGCCCTGCCCCTCTGCTGTAACAGAGTTCTGATGAGTTCTACAGACTACGGTTCATTGTCAGAAGAGCCAAAACTCCAGAACCAGTTCTTCAGGGGCGCTGCAGAGCTAACAGAACCTTTCTGATGAGGAACCAGCTGCCTTCAGCTCAGCACCGAGATGAGTCTGAACAGACGTAAGGTAGGTTCAGCAGGTGGTTCTTCAGAAGGTTCTCCGGTTCTTCAAAGCTCCATCACCAATTAAAGAACGTCTTCATTTGACGGTTGGTTCTTCATCTACTTTCTGCAGTTCTCTAAAGGTTCTTCTTGTTTATTCTTTGGTTCTTTGGCAGCTAACAGCAGCTGAACATGGTTTATTCTGGATCAGTCATTTGGTCCATAAACATCAGACAAAAGTTCATCACAGGTCCACGAATCACAAACTGGCACCTTAGAACTTGATGTTCTGTCTGAAGAACCCAAAACATTAGAGGTGTTCTGACTGAATGAGCCAGAAAAAATCTTAAATTTGACTCTGAGATTTGCTATAAAATGACCTAAATGATGATCAAGTCCTGTATTCAGAGGAGAACCAGGTAGAACCAGGCGGGTCCACCAAGAGCTGTCTGGACCGTCGTGTTGGGGGCTCTCTGAAGAACCCCCTGGTAAAGGTGTGTTTGTGGAACTAAAGGGTTCTTCTATGGCGTCACTGCAGAGAACCGCTGTAGCTCCAGTTAGCCTCTGTCTGTTTCTGGGTGCAGCTGCAGGAGACTGGATGAGAACAACAGCAGAACGTATCGGTACTGGAACGTTCCTGCTCGTCATGCAGCTTATAATGACACGGCATTAGCTGGTTCAGGCTAACGCAGCAGCAGCAGCTCCTCATGTGAGCTGAGTGATGCTAGCACGTTAGCGGCTACGTCACCACTGTTCAGTCTATTGGTTCGTTATATTTGACACACAGACCCTCCCTGGCCCTGACCCTGACCCTGACCCTGACCCTGACCCTGACCCGAACCCAAACCCAAACCTAACCCTGACCCTAACCCTGACCACGTCACATGATGCCGTGTTAGACTCAGGTGTTCAGGTGACAGCTGAGCTCTGGACCTTCTGCGTTGGTGCTTCTGAGTGTCTGGACTGAATGACTGAGCATCATGGCTGCCGTGGTTCCTACCAGGCGGTCTTTGATGGTGTCTGAGTCGGCCTCCTGGCCCTGCTTGGCGTGGAGCTGCAGCTGCAGAGCGTGGAGCTGCAGCAGCAGGTCGTGGACCTCACGCTCCACCACCGAACGCTCAGCCTTGGCCTCGGTCATCTCAGAGCGAAGGTCCACCAGCTGAGCCTGCAGAGAACCGAAGCAAGAGTGAAGGGGGACCGTCAGAACCGGAAACACACAACAGTATCACAGAACGACACAACAGAACAACACAACAGGACAACACAACAGAACGACACAACAGAACAACACAACAGAACAACACAACAGAACAACACAACAGAACAACACAACAGAACAACACAACAAAACGACACAACAGAACAACACAACAGAACGACACAACAGAACGACACAACAGAACAACACAACAGAACGACACAACAGAACAACACAACAGAACGACACAACAGAACGACACAACAGAACAACACAACAGAACAACACAACAGAACAACACAACAGAACGACACAACAGAACGACACAACAAACAACACAACAGAACAACACAACAGAACAACACAACAGAACAACACAACAGAACAACACAACAAACAACACAACAGAACAACACAACAGAACAACACAACAGAACAACACAACAGAACAACACAACAGAACAACACAACAAACAACACAACAGTTCCAGATGATCACCTTCAGGTCACCATCTGGGTAGAATCACTAATTCTAACCTGCATCACCTCACAGTAATCAGAGAAACAAGTAGTAAAGACTATCCTAAAAATTACACTAACTAGTGACCAGGTTAGTAACACTAACTAGTACCTCCAGCTTGTGGTTGAGCTGAAACACCGTCTGGGTTATATTAGACTAACTAGTGACCAGGTTAACAGGTTAACTAGTACCTCCAGCTTGTGGTTGAGCTGGAACACCGTCTGGGTTATATTAGACTAACTAGTGACCAGGTTAACAGGTTAACTAGTACCTCCAGCTTGTGGTTGAGCTGGAACACCGTCTGGGTTATATTACACTAACTAGTAACCAGGTTAGTAACACTAACTAGTACCTCCAGCTTGTGGTTGAGCTGGAACACCGTCTGGGTTATATTAGACTAACTAGTAACCAGGTTAACAGGTTAACTAGTACCTCCAGCTTGTCGTTGAGCTGGAACACCGTCTGGGTTATATTAGACTAACTAGTGACCAGGTTAACAGGTTAACTAGTACCTCCAGCTTGTGGTTGAGCTGGAACACCGTCTGGGTTATATTAGACTAACTAGTGACCAGGTTAACAGGTTAACTAGTACCTCCAGCTTGTGGTTGAGCTGGAACACCGTCTGGGTTATATTAGACTAACTAGTGACCAGGTTAACAGGTTAACTAGTACCTCCAGCTTGTGGTTGAGCTGGAACACCGTCTGGGTTTTGTGGCACAGCTGAGCGAAGCAGGAGCTGAGGCTCGTCATCTTCTGGCGGCCTTCGTACGTGATGTCCACCTGGTCCGGGTCGATCTCTCCCAGCAGCAGATCCACGTCCACGAAGGCCTTGTCGAACTCCTTCTCCAGAACCTCCAGCCAGCGGAACATGGACATACCGGGGCCGAGGCCCGGGTTCGGGCCCGACGGGGAGCATCCAGCCGAGGCGGACATGGACGGTTCTGAGGTTCGCTGACTGTGTTCTGTTCGGAAGCACGCGGCTAGAACCACGTTAGAACGGGACCGATGAACCGACAACCGGGTTAAATGAGACTAACTGGGCTAACTGGTTCTGGTTTAAAGATCCTCCGACCAGGAAGTCCACATCAGACTGACGATACATCCGCACAGCGACTAGTGATGTCTGAGCGACCGACGATGTTCTCTATGCAGCAACTACTACTGTCTGACAACTTTATTAACAGCACAGCGGCATTTCAATGACAGTAGAACGAAATGAAGCCATAAAACTACATATAATGAAGAAAAGAAGCTATTAAACGATTTATAATGGAGAAATTAGATTGTAAAACAAGATGAAAGCTAAGACTTAAGCTGTTGTACAATATGTAATGTAGGAATTAGGCTGTAAATTGATACACAAAATAGGAATTAAGCAGCAAAACGATATGTCATGCAGGAATTAAGCTGTTAAATGATAAATAATGTAGAAATTCTCCACTAAAACAACACATAAAGCAAAATTAGGCTGTTTGACAATATATAATGCACAAGTTAGGCTGTAAAATGATACATAAAGTGAAAATTAAGCAGTGAAAATACATATAATGCATAAATTAAGCTATTAAACCAAATATAATGTAGAGATAAAGCTGTGAAATGACACATGGTGCAAGAATTAAGTTTTAAAGTTGTATCTTATTTCATTTATTGTTTAATTAGGGTCTGAGCACCAACAGAGTGTAGTACCCTGCTGAGGAATGTGATTTTTTTTGTTTAATCACAATTTTGAGGCTCTAAACATACTTGAAAACGTGTAAAGCCTGGCACGCTCATCAGACCTGGTGAAAAACCGAATATTTAGTGGAATTACACATGTGAGTGGCAACATGGCTCAATAGCGCCACCTTGAAAATTTAAAACAAGGGTTTTAATACGTATAATTTTTATATGTGTCACGACAAGACGCACAAAAAAGCCCCAATGTACCAATACCCACAATGCAACAGGAGGTCTGCCATTATTAAATTTACTGTCACATTTTTGACCCATTTTTCCAGAAATTTCAAGCGAACTCGTCCTGCAGGAGTTAAATCCCACAGATCTCAGATCTGGCCAGCATATAGCAGGCGCCTCTGAACAAAAGTTATGGAAATGTCCCTCAGAAGTATGAGGTAGTGGGCGTGGCTGTGGCCGTGGGCGTGGCCGTGGGCGTGGGCGTGGCAGCCTGCGGCATTTTGGCTTTTCACCATGAAAGAACCAGGTCGTGCTGTGTAACCTGTCTGTTTGAGCTCTGAATGACCTGAAACTTCACGTGTGATCAGAGTCCAGGCCTCATACCAGACATATGACCATATGAGGACAGAACTGATGACGGCCATGTGGAGACTTCCTGTCTCAGTCACTGACCAGCGAGAAGCGAGGACCCGTCAACGCACCTTTAACTGATGTTGTCCTTTAATTTCTGTTTTCTGTATTGTGAAATATTCCTGCTTGTGTTTTGTTACAGGTGTTTTATTGTATTGTTTCCCGGTACTGCTGTTTGCATCGTAACGTTTTTAATAAAGCTGAAAACTGCTGGACACACTGTGCAGCTTCATGTCTGTAACGTTCTGAAGGAGAATATCAACATGTTTACTGTCTGTAATACGAAGGCCGTCATAAAGTGATTTAATCTGTCCTTGTTCTGTGTTTATTTGTCAAACTCCAGCTGTTCAGATTTGATGATCAACAGATTCATTGAAGATAAAAGCTTCTTTATAACCATGATGTTTAGAATCATCTGTTGTATCTGAAGGGTTTCCAGAGTTGGAGCAGATCTTCTGTCTGGTCATCAGGATGAAATCAGAACGTGAAAATATAAGAAACACACATTTATTGATCGGCATCACAAACAGCAAAACATGTAATTATCATCCACAAAGAGAAACCTCAGAGGAACAATAAAATCACATCAAAGGGTCACCTGGCTGCAGATGTTCACACAGAATCTGTTTCCTCTGCTTCTGTTCGCTTCACTTATTTGTTATCTGGGATTTCGACTCTCCAGAATAAGTCTGGAAGTATTTAAGGGTTCGGTTTGTGTCCTTCAGGTGAAAGAACGCCACCAGATTGAATGTTTGACGACAGATTTTGGCTGTTTGAGTCTGAAAACACTGAACTTAGTTTGGGCCCAAATAACAAAGAACTAAACTGTGACCAGGATCTGAATCAGTGGATCAACGTCATGATTAAAAACACATTTGAATTTCTGTTAAAGACAATAACTGCATCTATTGGAGGAGGTTTTCTGGACTGTTTGTTCTTCCTGATGTTCCTCTACAGATCCGAGTAACACCATCTGCAGTAGTTTAACTTCATGCTGCTGGACGGAGAAACAAACTGAGGATATGAAACATTCCAGCCTGGTGTTAGTGACTCTGTAGGTTCAGTAAACTAAACTTAAACCTCTGACCGACGGATCAGAGACGCCCAAACTTCACAATCAGACACTTAAAAGGCTCCTTCCAGAACTTTATCAGAACCTCCAGCTGTCCAACATCTGCTGCCGACACACAGACCAAGGTTTAATGGAGAATCGATACAACTGTTAAACACATCACAGGACTTGGCGTTTCCATCAGGGGACCACCAGAGGTTCCAGCTCGTAACAGACTCTTCCAGCCAGATCCTCAGGGTCTCGGCCCGCTCCGCTATCAGAGTCCACGTCAGCAGCTTTGTCCTCGGAGCTGGGTCTGGGTCCAGTTTCATACAGCTGGTTGCTGCGTTCTCTGGAGGTCAGAGTTAGAAACACATTAGCAGGACGTCTCCTCAGACACACAAAGATGTTCGGCTCTTCCCTCCTACCTTCCATCCACGGCTCCGTTGCTTCTGTCCTCCATGTCTCGTTTCATCACCTCTTCAAACCTGTTCCTGAACTGAACCATGACTCCTGAAAGGTTGAGCAGAACATCACCACGACGTCAGTCAAACATCCACTAAACTGAACCAACCTCATGAAACTGAAGAGTTGAATTCATCAGCAAAAGTCACCCATTTACACCAGAGGGCAGGAAGTGAGATTTAACCAGGTATGTTGAGCCTAAAAGCAGAGTTAACAGAGCTAGATCACCATGGCAACTGATGCTGCACAGCTAAATCACCATGGCAACTGATGCTGCACAGCTAAATCACCATGGTAACTGATGCTGCACAGCTAAATCACCATAGCAACTGATGCTGCATAGCTAAATCACCATGGTAACGGATGCTGCACAGCTAAATCACCATGGTAACTGATGCTGCACAGCTAAATCACCATGGTAACTGATGCTGCACAGCTAAATCACCATGGTAACGGATGCTGCACAGCTAAATCACCATGGTAATGGATGCTGCACAGCTAAATCACCAAAGCAACAAATGCTGTGCAGCTAAATCACCATGGTAACGGATGCTGTGCAGCTAAATCACCATGGTAACGGATGCTCCACAGCTAAATCACCATGGTAACAAATGCTGTGCAGCTAAATCACCATGGTAACGGATGCTGCACAGCTAAATCACCATGGCAACTGATGCTGCACAGCTAAATCACCATGGTAACGGATGCTGCACAGATAAATCACCATGGTAACTGATGCTGCACAGCTAAATCACCATGGTAACGGATGCTCCAACGCTATCTTTGGCTTCATCTCTACAATCTGCATCTTTCACATTGTTCTCTGTCCTTCAGTCCACAGGGAACATCTAATGCTGGTTAGAGCAGAGTTAAACAGCCTCAGTTCTCTCACCAGAACTTCTAAATCTCCTCCTCCACACCAGGAAACCAACCACCAGCAGCAGAACCAGAACCACCAGAAAACCCACAACTCCTCCGACCACTGAGGAGGACGAGGCAGCTGCAGGATGAGGAGACGGCAGAGTTACAGAGGAAAAATAACAGGATTAATACAAAACAGTGCAGCTGAACTGAGCTGTAGATACTCTGGAGCTACTGGTCAAACAGCAGAACAACAGCTCCTTCCTTTACAGTCACCTGAACTAACTTTGGGTAGGGAGATTACACCGTAGCTCCAGAGCATCTACAGGCTACCAGGACGGTTCCTCTGGTTCTTACAGATCACAGTGACTTGCAGAGACTTGGAGGGAACAGAGCAGAAGGACAGCGAGGAGATGTTCAGGCCGTAGATGCAGGTATATTCTCCCTGTTGTTCCAGGTCAATGGAGGGAAACTCAAAGTAGGCCAGGTAGAAGATGGAGTGACCGAACGCCGGCTTGGCCTCCGTGGTGGTTCTGTTGGACTGGGCCAGGTAGAAGAACCCTCCAGGATACCTGGAGTGAATGGAGCAGGTGACGGAGAAGGAGCTGCCCTGAGTGACGGACACCTTGTCTGGGCTGTAGACCACCATGGCATGAGGGGAGGACAGTGAGATGGTGGGCTTCTCCAGCGACACTGCAGGAACAGAGTCACAGTTAAACACCGTCAGAAGGCTCTGGGGCTGCTGGTGTCACGGTCGTCATGGTCACGAGCAGACCAGGACTTCAGGGAGAGTTTAGGTTGTTTACAGGTGCAGACTCAGAAGGTTTGGATCTTGTTCATCAGTTACCTTTGACGGAGAGATCAGCGGTGTTTCCTTGAGGATAGTAGATGACCTGAGTGGGAAGTTTCTTATGGTATTCACAGAAGTAGGATCCTCTCTGGTTGAAGTCGGCTGCATGGAAGATGAAGGTGGCGCTGTCGTGGTCGGAGAACTTCTCCATCTGAAACGAGTCCTGGAGCTTCTTAAGGATGAAGGTTCCTCCCAGGTGTTCGGAGGCGACGGTGCAGGTGATCTCCACCTTATCGCCCCAGCTGACCTCCGGAGCAGGATACAAGGTGATCTGAGGCTTGGACAGAGCACCTGGAACAGACACGGACACACCTGTTATCACAGCAGCAGGTGGAGATGATCCAGAATGTCTTCATGTGAAATATGGTGGTGTTTGTCATGATGCTGCCACCACCGTGCTTCACACCATGATGCTGCCACCACCATGCTTCACATCATGATGCTGCCACCACCGTGCTTCACATCATGATGCTGCCACCACCGTGCTTCACATCATGATGCTGCCACCACCGTGCTTCACATCATGATGCTGCCACCACCGTGCTTCACATCATGATGCTGCCACCACCGTGCTTCACATCATGATGCTGCCACCACCGTGCTTCACATCATGATGCTGCCACCACCGTGCTTAAACATCATGATGCTGCCACCACCGTGCTTAAACATCATGATGCTGCCACCTCCGTGCTTAAACATCATGATGCTGCCACCACCGTGCTTAAACATCATGATGCTGCCACCACCGTGCTTAAACATCATGATGCTGCCACCACCGTGCTTAAACATCATGATGCTGCCACCACCGTGCTTAAACATCATGATGCTGCCACCACCGTGCTTCACATCATGATGCTGCCACCACCGTGCTTCAATATCTGTGGCTCTACATTCTGTCTGTGCTTGTTTCATCATTAAAAGTCACCCCTACCTAAACAGATGACACTGGAATCTTCTCCGTGTCCACAGTTATGTTCTCCAAAGCCCAGGTGAGTGCAGTGTGACAGCGCCGACTCCTGGCCAGAACACTCCACGTTATCCAGCCAGATTGGACCAGAACCTTCACCAAAGTGGGCGCTGGTTGGTGCTGAGATGGCGTGACCACAACCCATCTGTCTGCAGACCACGTCAGCGCTGCTCAGCCCCCATTCGTCGTCACACACGGTTCCCCACTGGCCCTTATAGAACACCTCCACCCGACCAGAACACTGGCTGGAGCCGCCCACCAGCCGGACCTGAGCTGCTCAGAACACACAGGGATTAACCATCTGGACCTCAGAAACCTGAGGACACAACCAGCTCATGTACTCCTGCTGAAGGGAGACTGTGACGAATAAATATGATATCCTATAAAGCTTCAGCAGTTTACTCTGTGGTACTCTGTGGTTCTCTGTGGTACTCTGAGTCTTTACCTGCACACACAGCTCCAGCATCCTGTTGCGGTCCACATGCTGTGGCGGCTTTGAAGCCTTTGGCCGAACACTTCCGCAGGTTGGTGGCGTTGCTGAAGCAGTCGTCCGCCGCCACCACCGGGCCGCCGCCCTGACGTACCTGAGGGGCGCGGGCAGCGCTCACGGCCCGTCCACACTCCAGAACATCACACACCGCCTCGGCTTTATCCACGGTCCAGTCTGCATCACACACCGTGGACCAGGTTTCACCGTGACGGACCTCAACCCGACCAGAACACTCGTCCTTACCGTGAGCCAGCCGGACCTCCAGACTCCCTGAGAAGGAACCAGACTGAGAACAAAGAACCAGACATGGACGAACAGCAGTCTGCAGTGACTAAAGATCAGCTCAGCACCAGATGGACCGGCACAGTAATCTGATTACTTCCAGGGTCTCCTCAGTCCCAGGACTGAGAAGGTTCTGCTGTTCACAGCTCATCTAGAACCATGTTCATCATTGGACCGATGGAACCACAGCTGGACTCAGTTTGGTTCTCTGAGGTTTACTTTTTATTGTCGTCTTTTAAAGTGTTTCTGATTGTTTGTTCGTTCAACTGAGAGATTATAGAGAAACCGTTTGGAATCATTTCAGTGACACAAACCTTTACTCACTGCTGCTGTGTACTCTGTGTACTTTATACTATGTACTATGTACTGTGTACTGTGTACTGTGTGTACCTGTGCAGATGACTCCAGCTACGGAGGAGGTGTTGCAGGTCTTGTCGGTAAAGGGTCTCTGCGGACACTGAGGCAGGGTGGACTCCATCCCGTTGCACTCGATCTGGTCGATCCAGGTGGTCCCGGCTCCCTGACCGTACTCGGACATGGTGGTGATCTTGTGAGCTCTTCCACAGCCCAGCTGTCTGCAGACCACCGATGCATCGTTGATGTCCCAGGATTCTCCACAAACCGTCCCCCACCGGCCGTTGTTGTAGAACTCCACTCTGCCAACGCAGCGGTTCGGCCCGTCGGACAACTTCACGTTACCTGCAGAGGACAGACGTTCTGTCAGTGAACAAGGAATTCAACCGCTGCAGGTGTCCCATCAAAACGAGCTTTTTCAGTGATCAGTAGCTCTGTGTCCTCCAGGTGTCCTCCAGGTGTCCTCCAGGTGTCCTCCAGGTGTTCTCCAGGTGTTCTCCAGGTGTTCTGGTCAACCTGCTCTCTTCAGTCTCTGGTGTTTCTTTCATCAGGAGAGAGGTTCTCCATCTGCAGCTTCACCTGGTCCAACCTGATGCAGGCTGATGTCTGACTGGTTTAACTGAACCTTTACTGGGAGTCAAACTGAAACAACAAACAACTACAAAAACACAACAAACAGGAAGAGACGAAGAAACAAAACTAAACATGAAGAAATGATGATTCGGTGCAAACTCAGAGAAAACACCTTCTAGACTCTCTGAAGGACCACCAGATGCTAAACATCTGCAACGAGACGCAAAGCAATAAAAAACCAGCTCTGGACCGTCTAGAACCAACAGCTGACTGGGTTCTGCTCCTCAGTAGTTCTGGTTCTGGACCACCAGCTCTGAGGAGCATTTAGAACGTCTACTGATGACTGAGGATTTGGTTTTCCTGGACGTTCACTCCTGATCCACTGATGTCTTTTTAAAACCACCGATGCTGGACTGAATAAAGCGCTCCTCTGTGATTGGCTGTTAGAGCTCAGCAGATCTGATCCAATCCACCAACCAGGAGAAACACCTCGTACCAGTGTTTGTAGGAGATCCTTCTAAAGAAGAAGAACCTGGAGACACGTTCCTATATCTCACCTGAGCACTGGACCGACGCCTCCTGGATGCGGCTGCCGGTTGGAAGCTCCCTGAGGCTGCACAGCGTCAGAGAGGTCTCTCTGCCGCTGCAGCTCACCTGGTAGCCTCTCTGGTCTTCACCTGCACCGAAGGAACCCGACGCCTTCACCGGGTCTCCACAGTTCATCTCCCTGCAGACCACTCCAGCTTCATTCATCCCCCAGTTAACGGTGCTGGCGGCGCCCCAGTGTCCTCCGTGGTACATCTCGACCCGACCCGAACACTCGTCTGACCCGTTGATCAGTCTGATGGTGGCTGAAGGTCAGAACCAGCAGGTAGAGACAGTTCATTAATACGCTGATTAGTCTGACTGGTGAAAAGAGACGCTACCTGAACTAAAAAGTTACCTGAACAGAGGTGTTACCTGAACAGAGGTGTTACCTGAGCAGAGGTGTTACCTGAGCAGAGGTGTTACCTGAACAGAGGTGTTACCTGAAGAGAGGTGTTACCTGAACAGAGGTGTTACCTGAGCAGAGGTGTTACCTGAACAGAGGTGTTACCTGAGCAGAGGTGTTACCTGAGCAGAGGTGTTACCTGAACAGAGGTGTTACCTGAACAGAGGTGTTACCTGAGCAGACCACGCCAGCGTCCTCGCTGTGTCCACAGTTGTTCTCTCCCAGTGAAGGCCTCTGGCAGTGCAGCAGCGACGTCTCGTTTCCTGCACAGTTGACGTCGTCCAGCCAGATGTCTCCCTGACCTTCTCCGAAGAAGGCGCTGGACTTGGCGGTCTGGGCGGTTCCACAGTCCATGACTCTGCAGACCACCTGAGCGTCCTTGATGTCCCACTCATCGTCACACACGGTTCCCCACTGACCGTCGTGCATAATCTCCACCCGACCCGAGCACCGGTCGGTTCCGTTCACCAGCCTCATAGCCGGACTCCCTGAGGACACAGCGTTCACGTTAGAGGCAGGTACTGATGCTGGTCGTTAACCAGGTCCAGCTGGTGGTCCTTCCTTCTTTTCCTTCAGTGGTACAGAGGAGCTGGTTCTTAGAGAACCCGTCTGACATCTGGTTATTTATTCATGCTGCCCTGAAGCCTTTAAAAAGCCGAGCGCATATCTGTGATCACTTCTGTTACCAACCCTGGAGGAGAGAAGCTAAGTACATCTACTAGAGTCAAGTACTTCAGTAGCGATTCTCAGGATACAGAATTCACACAGTGGATAATTGAGGAAGCTTTAAACCCAACACAGGGTTACAGATTAAACCGGTGGATTACAACTAACACGAAATTGTTGATATTGGCTCTATAGGAATAACTATATATATTTATTTATTTATTTTCAGATCTTTAAAAAGATTTGATCAAAATATTTTTAAATGTATTTTTTTGATGTATGTGATTTTTTAAATAATAAATCCAGACTCATAAAGTACATTTTGTTTTTACATTTTTTTACAAGTGTATTTCAATATTTTTACTGACTCCTCTGGATGTGGAGGAGTAGCGGCTCTACTCCGAGCTCCTCCCTGATCTCTGAGGGAGCATCCAGCCACCCTGAAGAGGAAACTCATTTCAGCCGCTTGGATCTGGAACCTCGTTCTTTCGGTCACGACCCAAAGCTCATCACCACACAGTCTGTGAACTGGGAGGTTGTGTTGAGGTGGACTGAAGCTCCTTGGAGGAGGTCTGAGCTCTCTGAGGGCTTTTCTATTTTTTTCACTGTTTCTGACATATTTTTAATTCTTTCTTTTATTCTTTAACAA
>CM045468.1:412410-474910 GCA_024666655.1 Dascyllus trimaculatus | reverse complement strand
AAACTAAAATATTCATCGTATGAAAACTCTGCATGGATTCATTAAACATGTGTTTCTGGTTTCTGATCGTTCACCAGAGAAAACTTTAACAAGTGACTTCTGGGTAAACTTTAAGGCTCATATCAGCATGTTGGTAGGAGGTTGGTCAGAATGAGTCGTTTTATGACTTTAAACACCTCAGATGAAACCGTTAAATATAAATGGGTGTTCAGGTGTCAATGATCTTACTGACCTGAGAGCAGCAGCAGGTTCAGCAGACCTGCAGCACAAACAAACAGAGGAGAGTTCAAATGAAGGCTCACTGACAAAAAACATTCTACTGATGTTAAATTAATACAATATGTACATTTTAAAATCACACAAACGAATCAATAAAGGAACAGAACAGACTGTGATGTTTGACTTAGTCTCTAGGTTGGTTGTGAATATTAAAAACAGCACCTTACATCAGATCACTCAATAAACTCAGACATGTTCACTGATTAAATGACGTTGCTGTGAGTTTTTTCACTTCCATCTGACAGAGACTCACCTACGATCAGCTGCAGAGCAGAAATAAGGTTCATGTTGAGTCTTCAGAGGAGACCAGAGGCTGTAAATAAAACATGAACAATAAGAACTCTTAGTTCTCCACACCGAGTCTTCTTAGAAAGGCTCTCTGAAACTTACCAGTGTTTTAGGTTTAACCTTTTTACCTTTTAAATCCACAAACTCTGTGAAACTTGGATCAAAAACTCAGAATTGAAAATAAAACTGGGTCATAACTAAAAATCCAAACAGCAGAAGCCTCCTGAGCAGATCAGTGAGAATCAAAGCGACGTTGTGGACTTGGACTCAGACATGTTGACATTTGGATCAATCATTAAAGACCAGACAGGATGAGAGCAGATTCACTCAGCTTCACTCAAAAACAGCTGATGTTCAGGAGAAAAACACCCTGAAGTCTATCATCACTGATTAATGGACTCATGGAGATCAGACGTCTGCCAACACTCAGATCTGATTTCAGGTTGAGTTTATTTCTGACCAACACAAACAGACGATCAGCCTCGTTCACAGCGTCAGCAGAAGCAGCCAGTTTAACATCCTTAAATCTACTTTATAAAGACAATAAAGAGAACTCAGGCTTCAGAGTAGAACTCAGTGAAACCAACCAGAGTCCAGCTGTGGTTCCATCAGTCTGTTGGTGACCCTGGTTCTACTGAGAACCTCCTCAGGTCTGGACCTGTGGACCGGGTCTTTCTATGGACCAGGTCCGGACCTGTGGACCGGGTCTATCTATGGACCAGGTCCGGACCTGTGGACCGGGTCTATCTATGGACCAGGTCCGGACCTGTGGACGGGGTCTATCCATGGACCAGGTCCGGACCTGTGGACCGGGTCTATCCATGGACCAGGTCCGGACCTGTGGACCGGGTCTATCCATGGACCAGGTCCGGACCTGTGGACCGGGTCTATCCATGGACCAGGTCCGGACCTGTGGACCGGGTCTATCCATGGACCAGGTCTGGACCTGTGGACTGGGTCTATCTATGTCTGCATCATGGCTCCACATGGAGAAGAAGTGAACAGAGGAAGTGAACAATGTGACTGTGAGACTGGACAAAGATGGAAAAGGATCCAGGAAGACCAGTGATCCACTAAGAACCAGTGAAGCCCAGTGTCAGCAGGAACCAGGAGGTCTAGAAGGAGCCATAGTAGCACTGATCAGAGCTCCTACAATGACTCCACGGACAGGGAACTACTTTCACTATCTAGCTGTGGACAACAGACGGCAGCTGCTTCACACTTGGACCAGGGCTGATCAATGGAGACCAGAGTTAGTGTGGAGCTCAGACAGTGTGGAGGAGCCTGGAGAACATCAACCTCTATGGACGGAGGACCACAACTAAACCTGGCTGCTGCTCACAACTAAACTTCCAGATGGAGCTAAAGAAGATGAAGAGAAGCCTGATGGATGCTGGAGAACATTGTTTGGTCACATGAAGATCAATGAGTTGGGCTCAGATGGAGTCCAGAACCTGACCAGGACCACCACAGTGGATCATAGTCCTGACAGTGAAGCACGGAGGTGGAGTGTGATGGTAGATAAAGGTGCTGATGACGTTTAGAGATGCTCCATGAAGGTCTGAGGAGGAACCAGAACACTGGCTGACCACATGGAGAAGAGGAAGATTTATCCAGAGAACAACATCACACCAGAGCTTCTAGACCAGGACTAAGAGGAACCAGGACCTGGACAGGGAGAGTCCAGACCCTGACCCAGCAGAGGAAGGTAGAGCAATCTGTGGTGTGACAACACCTGTCCTGGTCACCTCACATAAAGACCACTGTGAAGAAGGCCAGACAGCGTCTCCATCACCTCTGACCCTGACAGACTTCCAGCTCCAGAGCTCAGGAACTTCTACACCTGCACCACTGAGAGCATCCTGGAGCATCACTACCTGGATGGGCAGCTGTACCCAGCAGGACTCCTCGGCCCCCAGAGGGGTGGTCTGTTCAGCTGAGCGGACTATCAGATCCACCCTCCCCGTCCTGCAGGACATTTACATCCAGTGATGCAGGTCAAAGGCTGAGAAGATCCTGAAGCAGTGCATCCATCCTGGAAACTCTCCCCCCTCCCTGCTGCCGACGCTATCGCTGCCTCAGAGCTGCTGCTGAGAGGATGAGGAAGAGCTTCTTCCCTCAGGCTCTGAGCTTTAGACTGGACTCTGCTGTACAACAGCACCTTCTACCCATGAACCTCACATCATAAATACCAGAGTTCCATCTGCTTCTCTTGATTCATTACATACATGTATGTAAATCTATTGATCCTTTATTTCATTGCAGCTGGATGCTGCTACAGAACACATCTCCCTGTGTTTAACTGTGTAGGTGACAAATAAAGACCATCTTATCTTACACATGAAGGACTGAAGAACCAAAGAACCTCACTTTAGTTCCACTGAGTTCCTGCTGTGGATGTTTTTAACATCGGAAATATAACTGGTAGTTTGTGATCCGACATCAGAGACTCTCTGTAGAAGTAATCAGATTACTGATGGGACACAGGTCGGTATCATTTAGTGTTTAATCCACACTGATAAATATTAATTAAATCAGTCGACTGAGTGAACTCAGCAGCTCCTATGAACTAAAGTGACCTTTCCAAACACACTGATTCTGCAGCAGCTTCTTCTCTCCAGCTTAAAAAGTCAGATTCCACATTCAGACCTTTGTAAACATGAGTTCTCTCTGTTTCCTTCCAGCTTCAGGTTTGTTTTTCATGTTTTCAAACGTGGATCTGGACAAAGTCATGCAATAGTGAGTTCAGTGAAGTGAAGCTGCCTGTGGTGGATGATGAGGACCAGAGTTACCTGCTGATGTTCTCACCTGAAGGTTGCAGCTCGTTGCTCAGCAGGACGATGATGATGATGATGATGTTCTGAAGCAGCAGGTCTGAATCCTCTGAGCTCGTTCTCCAACATCTGATCAATTCGCTGAGGAATAAAAAACACTTTCCGGTGTGAAACTGTGGCTCTCAGTCTTTATATATTCGCTCAGTTCCTGTTATGAAACACGAAAAACAACTTCCAACACTGTTTCCTCTTAAAATGCATCAGAACAACACAGTTTAGTTGAATCAGCTCCGACATGAGCGTCTGGACTCACAGTATTATATTTATAGAGCTGTGATGATGAAGCTGCTGCACTGAGCTGGTTCACTGGTTCTGGAGGCATCTAGCAGAAGTTCAACAAACACTAACGAATCAAACACAGATCAGAACTTCAGATCAGGACTCAGTCAGAACGATGGAGACCAGACAGAACATCATGATGCTGCCACCACCGTGCTTCACATCATGATGCTGCCACCGCCGTGCTTCACATCATGATGCTGCCACCGCCGTGCTTCACGTCATGATGCTGCCACCACCGTGCTTCACATCATGATGCTGCCACCACCGTGCTTCACATCATGATGCTGCCACCGCCGTGCTTCACGTCATGATGCTGCCACCACCATGCTTCACCTCATGATGCTGCCACCACCGTGCTTCATGTCATGATGCTGCCACCACCGTGCTTCACACCATGATGCTGCCACCACCGTGCTTCACATCATGATGCTGCCACCACCGTGCTTCACATCATGATGCTGCCACCACCGTGCTTCACATCATGATGCTGCCACCACCGTGCTTCACTCATGATGCTGCCACCACCGTGCTTCACGTCATGATGCTGCCACCACCGTGCTTCACCTCATGATGCTGCCACCACCGTGCTTCACCTCATGATGCTGCCACCACCGTGCTTCACATCATGATGCTGCCACCACCGTGCTTCACCTCATGATGCTGCCACCACCATGCTTCACATCATGATGCTGCCACCACCATGCTTCACATCATGATACTGCCACCACCGTGCTTCACACCATGATGCTGCCACCACCGTGCTTCACACCATGATGCTGCCACCACCGTGCTTCACACCATGATGCTGCCACCACCATGCTTCACATCATGATACTGCCACCACCATGCTTCACATCATGATGCTGCCACCACCGTGCTTCACAGTGGGGATGGTGTTTTTCAGCCCTGACTATCTCATGTGTTCGTCTCCTGTGCTGATGAATTTATGAGGCTCAGAAACTAAAATATTCATCATATGAAAACTTTGCATGGATTCATTAAACATGTGTTTCTGGTTTCTGATCATTCAAACTTTAAAAAGTCTCAGTCTCTCTGAGGAAACACTGCCTGCAGTTCAACCTGGAGCCTCTGTGGATGTTTACTGTTGGTCACAGCTGAGTGTAGAACCAGTACTTTCTTTCTCCTGGTTCTGGTTCTACAGGATCAGAACCAGGAGGAGGAAGGTTCTGGTTCTACAGGATCTGCTGCAGATGGTTTACTTCTAGAGACTTCTTTCTGAGGGGATCACATGATCAGTTTCAGATGCGACATGAAGTTAATAAATCCAGAGATTCTTGTGGGTTTTGTGGTTCTGAGGGGTAAATGAGACGTTAACTCTGATGTAATAACTGGTTCTGTGCAGACCTTCTGGTTCTGCTGTGTTCCAGTGGGTTGTTGGTTTGTTTCCAGGAATCAGCTGACTGAGACACTTTGAGCTGTTTGTGTCATCAGCTGTACATATAATGAGAACTGGCCGAGATATTTCATAACCGTTCTGTCCATTCAGCACTTCGACCATCTGTTTCCACACATTTCCTTTGATTGTCTCCGGTCCAGCAGCTGCCTGACCACAGTGAAGACTTCTGCTTTGTGTCACGTTATCCTCTAGCACTCCGTTCCACCCGGAGTTCAGCTCTAACTCTTATTCTCCTGAGTGAGTCCTTCACATCATGTCGGTGCAGATGAGGACATTCATTCACCTTTAAATCAACTTGTTGTAGCAGAACTTTGAGGTCCGTTAGAGGCTTTCTGGACCAGCTGTAGTCGGTCTGGACGGTTCAGCCTCATGTTCAGATTCAGATCATGTTTCATGTTTCAGGATCAAACCAGAGCTCAGAGATGAAAACCTGATGATTGTGTTTCTGGTCTGACAGCAGTGGTTCTGATCCGGTTCTGATCCGTTGCTGTTTGAACCTGGAACCTGGTTTTCCTGTTTGTGACTCGATCGGCTGTTTGTTCAGTGATCTGAGCTCATTTCCCATCAGAGGATCAGAGCTGCATCCAGAATCATTAACTCAGACGTAAATATGTGTTTAACCTCTCAGACGACCTTCAGAGCTTCTGCTGCAGGTTTCAGCCACATGTCGTCCATAAAGGAGCTTCAAAGACCTTCAAAGACCTTTACAGAGAACATCCAAATGTTTAAAAAGAAAGAAACTAGAAACAGGAGAAAGACCTGAAGATAAAACCATTAAATACAGGAGCAGGTCTTTTTCAGTTTCTGCTCCAGATCCTGACAAAATCTTTAAACTCAGTTCCTTCATCAGCTCCAGGTTTAGATCAGCTGGTTTTTATTTCAGTCCTGCTGGTTTCTATCGACACAGATTCACCTTCAGTGGATCCAACAGACTTTACGTGGACTTTTCTTTATATTTTCTTTAAGTAACAAATAATAATTCAGTTTTAATATTTAAACACATCTGAAGCATGAATTCTTCTGGTTCTGTTTAAACAACAGTGACTTCATTTAACTTCTAGAACCACTAAAAAGCTCCAGTGCTGTTAAATCCTTAGATCAGAGGAACCTGTTAGAACCAGAACCACAGAACCTTTAGGATCTTCCCTAAAAGGCTGGAACATTAAACCCACACTCCTGGCCTTTATTCGGTTCTTTCATTTCTATCCTCCACCAGCTGCTCCAGTTTCTCCAGAACCTGCAGACGTTCTACATGTTAAGGTTCTTTACTGACTGCTCAAGAATGAACCAGAGAATTCTTCAGTTCTCAAATACAGGATTTAATTAGGTCACAGGTAAAGCTGACACAGCGCTGGGCTCAGAATGACGGATGGTCTCAGTCAGAGCGAGTCCGGAATTCCGGACATAAATCTTCTTAGGCTGGGTCCGCCTCATACAGAGGATGGACTTTACCGAGTCTCATTGGCCAGTTATCTCTGACGTGAACACGCCAACCAGTGTTTTATTTACTGACATGTGCTAAAACAAGTGTGTGTGTGTGTGTGTGTGTTGTCTTCAAGGCTGCATCTATTTCGCTGCTGTTATGCAGAACTTTGCTGAGTACAGATAAGACAGGAACTGCCAGCACTCTACTCCCTTTTCATTAATTTATTCCTAACAATGGCGAACTGTCCATGGGAACAGGATAAGTGCAGCTATTCCTGTTCTCATAGAAACAAAGATAATGAGTGCAGACAGTCTACAACCCCAAGGACACATGAGGTTAAACGAATAATGATCAAACTGAGTAAATAATATAGCAAATTCAATCATGGTAGAATCAAGGACAAATCATAAAATAACATAACAATCATCTGTCAGGATCCCTGTTGTGTCTCCTGCCTTTCTCCGTCGCCACCAGAACCCCCTGCCTCAGCGACTCACCCGCTGCCCTGATCCTGGCCGTAGCCGGACTTCACTGCTGCTGGTTCTCGACCCTCTCCCAGTCAGACCAGTTAAGTCCTTGTAGTATGTTTGGAGAGTGTCACCTGTAGTTTCATGTCTTCAGGGTTTATTTTGATAATTCGCCATATAGTCGTCCTGTGTATTCTGAGTTTGTCTAGATATTTCCATCGGTGTTCCATGTATTTTAGTAAGTTCGCCTGATTGGAGGTCTCTGTACTTTGAGTTTTTGTAAGTTTGCTGTGTCGGTGCTATAGTTATATTTGGTGGTGTTCTTAGATTCTACCTTTTGCTGTTGGTTTAGAGTTTCAGTTGGTTTTTGTAGTTCACTAGTTGTTGTATGTGGTTTAGCTCCATTTCTCCCAGAGTTTAGTTCTTTATTCTGTATTACTTCCAGTTTTATTCTGGTTTCTATGTCCCTCCTTTGATAGTCTAGTCTTTGTGTGTAACCTAAGTTCTCCTTAGATCCTCCTGTTGTTCGAGCGTTTCTCGGTTTTGTGTTGATGCCAGCTCAGTCCTGTGTTCAGTAAATCCTTTTGAACTCTCCACCTGTCTCTACCTGTTCTCTGTCTGCACCTGGGTTCTCTGACGCCCCATAACATCAGGTTCTATCTCCAGTGAGGAACCTGTTACCTGCTGTGACCCGGTAGAAGCTGGTGTCTTCCACTTCAGCTGCCTCTGAGCCCAGATTCAGAACCAAACATGGTTCTATGCTCGGATGTAGATTTCAGAGGAAGCAGGAGATGTTTAGTAGAACATGAACATTCATCCCCCAAATATAAAAACTGTAAGAGCAGAAGACTTCTGGACGTTTCAAACTGACACCAAAAGGAGCAGATCAGTGGAACAAAGTCCTCAGAGTGAAGAAAATAAAGCTCCTGGTGAAGGTGAGAAGAACCCAAACATCACTGCATCATACCTGGATCAGGTCCTGTCAGTCCTTCTGGATCAGAAGCTGGACCGGGCTGAGATCCTGGTCATGTTCCTCCACCAGGTGTTGGGAGCACCACCCTGCTGAGGAAGAACCAGGAGCTGAGGTTCTAACACTGATCAGAACCAGACGAGCAGAGTCACGGACTTCAGCTGGTTTTTATTCATTAGTTTTAGAGTCACATTAAAAACAGACACATGAAGAGAAAAACCACAGAAAAGACAGATGAAGGTCAAACACTGAGAAACATCTTCACCAAGAACAAACACAACAGGAAGGACCAGGAAGGACCAGGCAGAAACCAGGAGATGCTTCAGGAGCTTCACTGGACACCAACAGATTCACCAACAGGAAGAAGAGTCCAGACGCTTTTTACTGAAGTCCTGAGAAAGTTTTCACACATTCAGACAGAAATCAGCAGAAACAGGAAGAAACAGACGGAAACTAAGAGTCAGTCTGAGCTCATTTCACATGTAAAACACAGATACACTGCCTGCAGTTCAGCCCACAACTCTCTGACTGTTGGTCAACCTGAGTCAGTCGATGACAACCAGGTCTGGGTTTTTGGGAACCCACTGTGAGCTTCATGTTGGAGAGTATTTAAATGAAACGTGGAATAAAGGGGGGGGGCCTTCAGCTCAGATCTGGTGAATGACTGAACTCCAGGTTGGAGGTGATCCATCCACCAGATGTTCCTACAGTCTCCGACTCATGAAACACCTTTCAGAGACTCTCCTGGTTCCTCTGCGCTCTGGTTTCTGTTAAATGTGTTCATCTCCTCCAACACTGAGCTGCTCTCAATGATCCAAACTGTGACTCTGTAGTTTTATTGGTTCTTGACTGTTTGATGACGTTCAGGTCGAAGCAGCGTCAGACAGAAACCTGCTGCTGGATGGAGTCGGTTCATGACAGGAAGGAAACAGCAGAAAACATCTGGACGGTCCTTTGATCCGATTCTTCAAACTGCAGCTGATGTTCAGAGGAATCTCCATGCTCAGGTACCTTCTGCTGAGCAGCTCAAAGCCTCAAACGGTGGATCTCCAGCCTCCGGAGTCGAAGCTTCGCTCTGACGTGGTTTCAGGACTTCATGAAGTCAAACAGGTGAATCTGCTGTTCGAGGAGGATTCTGGGAAAATGAGGCGACGCAGCGGTTGGTCGGATCTTCAGGTTTCATCTACGACTCTGAGTCCTGCAAACAGAAGAAACAGGAGTTTGTTTATTAATCTGCTCAGCTCAAACCTGAAACCCAACAGTCTCATTTATGATGTATTAAATACCAGATGAACATCCACCGACCAGCCCCAACATCCTGACCACTGACAGGTGGGGTGGATACCATGGATCATATTGGTTCTATGAGGTGTTCTGATGGAGAACCTTGATCAGACTTAGACACCAGAATAAACACTGTCCCACAACAAACACACTCCCTCATGCTGATGGAAATCCCAAATGTCCCTGGATGAAAATGCACCCCACCACATGGCAACAACATCAACCAATCAGGAACATGTGGAGGAACATGACAATGGTCCAACATGTTGATGTGACCTCCAGACTTCCTACAGCCCATTCTGATCAAGCATCAACAGGATGCAGTGGAACCAGTTGGATTGATTTGATTAAACCTGGATTCATCTTCATCTGCTGGTGACCCTATGAACTCTGGAGGCACATTAACCTGAATGTCAGTACTGATGGAGGAGAAGAACCCTGTGGAGATACAGGAGACTAGATGTTTTTCAGAATCAGATATTTAAGATGCAGCCTGTTGATGAGCACCGGAGGAGGGGGTTCTGTTTGGTTCTGTTCTTCAGACTTTAACAGAGGAGGGGGTTCTGTTTGGATCAGACTTACTATCAGACTTACTTTGACTGAAGGCTGAGGGAGGCCCAGGAATGCCAACACAGTGTTGTTCTCCTTGGACTGGAAGAAGTCCTCGTAGTCCTGCAGGATGAGAACGAGCAGCGTTAGACCAGAGACGGTCCTGGACCTTCGGGTAAACAGCCTCCAGCTCTGCTTCACATCGTCTGATGGCAGCAGAGGAGCTGGATTACCTCAGCAGATAATCCAACGTCCATCAAACGGGATTAGGACGGATTACAGAGCAGCAGCCTCGGCAGGACAAACTGACCGAGTTCATTCAGCTGCACCAACAGGTAGAACATCAGGTAGAACACCAGGTGGAACAACATGTAGAACATCAGGTAGAACATCAGGTAGAACAACAGGTAGAATGACAGGTAGAACAACAGGTAGAACACCAGGTGGAACAACATGTAGAACATCAGGTAGAACATCAGGTAGAACAACAGGTAGAATGACAGGTAGAACAACAGGTAGAACGACAGGTACAACACCAGGTACAACAGGTAGAACGACAGGTAGAACAACAGGTAGAACAACAGGTAGAACATCAGGTAGAACATCAGGTAGAACAACAGGTAGAACATCAGGTAGAACACCAGGTGGAACAACATGTAGAACATCAGGTAGAACACCAGGTGGAACAACATGTAGAACATCAGGTAGAACATCAGGTAGAACATCAGGTAGAACAACAGGTAGAACAACAGGTAGAACGACAGGTACAACACCAGGTACAACACCAGGTACAACACCAGGTAGAACAACAGGTAGAGCAACAGGTAGAACGACAGGTAGAGCAACAGGTAGAACGACAGGTAAAACAACAGGTAGAACGACAGGTTGAACATCAGGTAGAACAACAGGTAGAACAACAGGTAGAACAACAGGTAGAACAACAGGTAGAACAACAGGTAGAACGACAGGTAGAACAACAGGTAGAACAACAGGTAGAACGACAGGTGTTCTACCTGTTGTTCTACCTGTTGTTCAAAGGATGAAATGTCATCTCATGACTAAACATTAAACAAACAGACGTCATCTGAGCTCCAGGTTCTGTCTCCATCATCTTCACTGTGGTTCTTCTAACTGCAGTCTAAAGTCCTCCATGGAACCAGAACATCATGAAGGAGGAGAACCAGAGACGTCTGCTGTCAGTAGGACTCAGACAGAACGATGGAGACCAGAATAAGGAAACTAGAATCATCATGTCCAGCAGGTTTCCAGGTGTTAAACCCTGGAACATGTGGAGGCTCCACCTACAGATGTGAACCAAAGCTTCCATCCATATGAAGACCATGTCCATCATGTGGGTCTGAGTCTCCAGTGACTCCTAGAACTCTGAACACATGATGGAACCACTGAAACATGGATCTTAGTCACTAAAACAATCCTGTCCTTTGGATTTACCTCAGATCTGTTAGAGGTCTTCTGGAGGTAGGACCAAACCTGCTGGACCATAAATCTACAAACATTAATGTTCATGTCTGGTTAAACTGGTCCGTCTCCTCCTCAGGTCGGTTCTTCTGGTTCCTCTTTGACTCCTCTGGTCAGAACCGGTTCAGTCCATCTAAATGTGTCGTCTCCATGACTCAGACTGGTTTCTTCAGGTTCTTGATGGTCTAAGTTTCAGGACTTTGGGGGGACCAGTC
This sequence comes from Dascyllus trimaculatus, assembly GCA_024666655.1. Classification (NCBI taxonomy): domain Eukaryota; kingdom Metazoa; phylum Chordata; class Actinopteri; family Pomacentridae; genus Dascyllus; species Dascyllus trimaculatus. Next base: position 463,420 of record CM045468.1, on the reverse strand, counting down.
TAGAACCTTCATTCCAGCCTGATGGAACCATTTCTTCACCACTTTGATGTGTTTGGGCTCATTGTCTGGTTGGAACATCCAGCTGTGTCCCAGATCAACCTTCTGCTGATGGTTTTAGGTTCTGATCCTCCTCCTTCATTGTTCCATTGACTTTGTGTGAAGCTCCAGTTCCACAGAGCATGATGCTGCCACCTCCATGCTGATGGTAGGTCTGGTGTTGTTGGGGTTGAAGGCCTCACCTTCTCTCCTCAGTCTTTGTTCCATCTGACCTCAGAACTTTCCTCCAGAAGGCCTTTTCTTTGTCCATGTGATCAGTGGAGCTTTAAGGTTCTGCTTCTAGAGGAAGAACTTCCTTCTTCATGGAGCCTCTCAGCTCATGTTGATGTCCAACCCTGTGGACACTGACAGCTGTGTTCCAGCAGCTTCTGGTTCATCCAGACCTGCTTTCTGCTGGTTCCTGGTTGACTCTGGACCATCCTGACCAGGTGTCTCTCAGCAGCAGGTGGTAGTTTGTGTTTCCTTCCTGATGGTGGCAGCAACACACCTGGACCATGAACTTTATGCTACAAACAGGTGATTCTAGGACCTGAAGCTGCTTTGAAACGGCTCCAAGGGACTTTCTGACTGGTTCTAGTCCATGATTTGCTTCTTCAGGTCTTTGCTGAGCTCCTCAGACTTTCCCTCTGTAGTGTCTGAGTCTAATGAGTGGATCAGTGGTTCTAGTTAAACTGGATCAGAGGAGTCAGCAGCTGTAGTCGATCAGAACCACTCAGGAGAAGATAAGAGGCCATGAAGCTGAGAACATCAGATTAACAACTTTCTCCATCATTAAAACTGATGATTCTAGTTGTTGTGTGTTTATTTATGATCCAGCAGGTTTGGTCCTACCTCCAGAAGACCTTTAATAGATCTAAGACAGAACCAGAACACATGTATGTTTATGTGACTAAGATCCATGTTTCAGTGGTTCCATCATGAGTTCAGAGTTCTAGGAGTCACTGGAGACTCAGACCTACATGATGAACGTGGTCTTCATGGTGGACGGAGACATTAGTTCACGTCTGTACTTTGGATGTTTACCTGTCTACATTTTAAGGCTCTAGAAGCTCTGAAGAATGAAACCTTAGAGTGACGTCCTCCAGAGAGGCGGTGTTTGTCCTACTTCATGAACAGTGTGAGGACCGTATGTTCTCACCCCACAGTACTGGTCCTGGTTGAAGATCTGTGGAGGCAGCGGGTTTCCTCTCTCCGGCTGCCTGTCTTTAGGGATGTTCCTGTACATCCAGAGCCTCTGGTCCTCCTGCATGGTGATGTCCACCTCCAGGAAGCTGATCCTGTTGGCCTCCAGGAACCCCACCACGGCCTGCTGCTGCTTCTTCACCTGGACAGGTAGGAACAGGAAGCAGGGATCAGATCGTGACACAGTGAACCGACCCACTAACATTCAGCCTCCAACACTTTGGACCATCAGTCTTCAACATTCTGACTCTCTGCTGTTTGTGTTGCATCTTTAGGAGTTTTTTCCCTCAACATTTCAGATTTTGACTCTTTAGCACGTTAAAACTCTGCTGTGTGTTAATATTGAGGTTTTCAAGGCTTTAATGCTGTCAGATGCAGGTTTATGGGATAACTGGGTCCATGAAGTCCAGCTGGTCGCTGCTGGATCCGTCGTCGTTCTAACACTCAGAGACAAACAGGAAGCTGCCGCTGATACTTCCTGTCATCACTCAGAGGATCACTGACCAGGAGCTAAAACCAGCAGGTTGAGATCTGCTCATCCGTCAGCTGCCGGACCACAGGACGATGCCACCGGCCGGACTGAACTACAGCGGGGGACTCTGGTGGTTCCTGTTCCTCCCTGAAGGCCTGAACTCTGAGCTCTGAACGTGGGAAACCAGCATCCAGAGTAGCTGTAGAAGATGAAGACCCCCACAGCCGCTCATGAAGTCCAGAAACAAACATTTAACTGTCCAGGACCAGTCCTGACAGCACCACAGTGAAGTCCAGGTCCAGGTTCATCATGAAACCCAGAATGAGTTTAGAGTCTTCCTCTGATGACCTGGAGTCTCTGCTGGTCTTCTACCACCAGGTCTCTGCTGTGTTCATGTTCAGGGTGTCATCATTAAAACCCCGTCAGCAGCGCCCTCTGGCAGCCGTCTGAAGAAGTGCAGGTCTGTAGGTCTTCAGACCAGAATCAGCCGCTAGACCACATGTGGGATCAGACCCAGCCTGAACACAGAAACCAGCTCGACAACAGAGAAACACACCGAAGCTGGAGAGGGACCAGACCCAGAGGGACCAGACCCACAGGGAACCTGACCCAGAGGGACCAGACCCAGAGGGACCAGGCCCAGAGGGACCAGACCCAGAGGGACCAGACTCAGAGGGACCAGACTCAGAGGGACCAGACTCAGAGGGACCAGACCCAGAGGGACCAGACCCAGAGGGACCAGACTCAGAGGGACCAGACTCAGAGGGACCAGACCCAGAGAGAACCAGACCCAGAGGGAACCAGACCCAGAGGGAACCAGACCAGAGAGAACCAGACCCAGAGGGAACCTGACCCAGAGGGAACCAGACTCAGAGGGACCAGACCCAGATGGACCAGACCCAGAGGGACCAGACCCAGAGGGAACCAGACTCAGAGGGACCAGACCCAGAGGGACCAGACTCAGAGGGACCAGACTCAGAGGGACCAGACTCAGAGGGACCAGACCCAGAGAGAACCAGACCCAGAGAGAACCAGACCCAGAGGGAACCAGACCCAGAGGGACCAGACCAGAGAGAACCAGACCCAGAGGGACCAGACCCAGAGGGAACGTTCGTCTCCATCATCTCCATCTTCTCATCTTCACCATCATCATCATCATCATCATCATCATCATCAGACTACTGTTCAGACCGAAGTCGTCCTTCAGGGTCCGACAGCAGGATCAGACCTTGGACCTCCTCCCTAGGACCTGTCATCAGACTCCGGGGTCCAGAGGGTTCTGGTTCTGTCCAGAAGGTCTGGGTCCATCCATCCTGGATCTCCAGTCTCATATTTACGTAACTTTCTGAATCATTCTGGGCATTTTTTAAACACGTCTGGTCTTTTTAAACACGCTCAAGATCATCTGGACTGAACTGGATGTTCTGATGTTTGAAGAGACGTCAGACGTGTTGAGTCTCTGAGCAGCTGCTAACTGGTCCTGAGTCTGGACCCCTACTGAGACGGTCTCAACACCTGAGTCTGGACCTCCACTGAGACGGTCTCCACACCTGAGTCTGGACCTCCACTGAGACGGTCTCCACACCTGAGTCTGGACCCCCTACTGAGACGGTCTCCACACCTGAGTCTGGACCTCCACTGAGACGGTCTCCACACCTGAGTCTGGACCTCCACTGAGACGGTCTCCACACCCGAGTCTGGACCCCCTACTGAGACGGTCTCCACACCTGAGTCTGGACCTCTAATGAGACGGTCTCCACACCTGAGTCTGGACCTCCACTGAGACGGTCTCCACACCTGAGTCTGGACCCCTACTGAGACGGTCTCAACACCTGAGTCTGGACCCCCTACTGAGACGGTCTCAACACCTGAGTCCTTCATCTACGTCCATATGGAGTCACCTTTGAATCACCTGACAGGTCATGTGGAACTATTTAAACCAATATTTGTCGTTTTGGTCCCGTTTCATGTAACGTCGGACAGTTGTTCCCTCATGTTAGACCTTTTTAACTGTTTTAAACACATGTTGGATCATTTTAACTCATTTCGGACCATTTTTAACTTATTTTAGACCATTTTAAACTCATTTATGACCATTTTAAACACATGTTGGATCATTTTAACTCATTTTGGACCATTTTTAACTTATTTTAGACCATTTTAAACTCATTTATGACCATTTTAATTCATTTTAGACTTTTTGAGGGACTTTTCTGTGTTTTTAAATAAACTTTGAGTCATTTAGGAGAAGCTTTGAGCCGTTTAGAGTATTTTTAATCTGTAGAGTCATTTGGACAGGTTTAAATGTTCCAGTTATAATCCCAGTGAAGCGTGATGCCGACCCTGGTCCTGGTACCAGGCAGTAAATAACAACAGGATGCTCCAGTGGAGGGTCGGCCTGGTTCCTGGGGTGGGCCAGCGTCTCCGTGGTGGTTCTGTAGATGGATGTAACGACCGACCTACATTCCTGTGGTGGTTCAGGAGCTCACTGCTGCTCATTTACATCATTTCTGCTCCACTAATCTGCTAAAGGCTTCATCTGTCACTTCATTTATACAGCAGAGTTCATCGGCCGATCTTTGTTCCCTGAACGTTAAACATGGTTCAGAGGAGCTCCAGGTTTAAACGTCTCTATTTTATACTCTGGAAGCTTCTCCTGACAACAACAGAGCTGCAGCGACTGGAAGAATTAATGAGGAATTTATTTAGTTTGGTTTTTAAATTCTGTCATTTCAAAACAACAAACCAACAATAAAAGGATCGAAACAAAGAATCGATTCATCCAGAAAATAATCCTCACTTTAATCCTCTTTGTCTGCTGGTCACAACAAACAGACAGATTCACCCTCCAGCTTCCCCACGTTCAAAATGATAGCTATGTATTCATAACACACGATCTGTCTATAGTCTGTCTATAGTCTATCTATATTCTATCTATAGTCTATCTATCGATCTATAATCAGAGCTGCATCATGCTCTTAGTAAAAACCTGCATCTGACTATTAAAACAAACAAAAACAGGTCAGAACATTAAAAACATGAACAATCTGAGTTTAAACGTCCACATAGAGCGACTTGTTGTTTTACTGAGTTTAAATCAGCTACAAACATCATATTAAATTACATTTACTGATATTTTTATAGTTTTAATGGGTTGTTCTGACTCCTTGATGCCACCAAATGTTTTATATTTCCTGTCTGACAGAAGAACCTCAAACATCTCATGATTTATTATATTTATCATATTTATCAGAGACAAACTGGATCCAGACGGGATTTCTGAGGATGTTCCTGTTGTGTGGTCCACCTCTGATCAGCTGTTCATTCAGCTCAGGTGGTTCTAGAGAAGAACATCAAGAGAACCTCTAAAGAACCTCAGGAGAACCTCTAAAGAACCTCAGGAGAACCTCTCAAGACCCTCTGTGGACTGTGCTCCTCACCTGAGCCTGACTGGGAGCTACAGGTGAGACACTCACCGCCACGGAGCCGCTGGAGGAGGCGACATAAACCCGGATCACCATCTTTAATCCGGATCAGTCCCCGTCGGTGACGTCGCTGCTTCCTCCGTCACCGGATCGATGGAGCTGATCGATCTTCACTCAGCAGAACGTCTGAACCTCGTCATGATGAGGCCGCTGCAGACTGAAGCTCTGAAACTCTCTCAGTCCATCACAACACCAACCGCAGCTGCAGCTTCAGCACTGCAGCACGCACTTCCGCCGGCTCCTTCACAATAAGAGTCGGACAGGAAACGTGAGTTTCTCCGGTTCTGAAGCTCTGAGCTGAATTTAGACTTCCAGAGAATAAAAGCTACAGTCTAATAACCAGATTGAATGTTAGAGTAGAACAGCTGGAACACCTGGGCAGGACAACCTTACACATGAAACCACCCAGAGTCTGAAGCTTTTACTTTGCTGAAAAAGGATTAGATGAAGGAAACAGTCCAGGTGGTTCCACAGATACATGTCTATGGGTGGTTCCACATGATGGAGAGGGTGAAGCAGTGAGTCCTGAACCCAGAACAGAAAGTCACAGTGATATTATCTGAAACAGCTTTAAGGACAGAATGAATGAGACTTTTACAGCCTGATCAGCTTTAACAGGATAAACTGAGTGTAAAGGTTTGTTAGAGGGATCAGGGACTTACAGCAGATAGTATTTAATCACATACTAGTCTATTTATATTACATATTTATAATAACTACATTTGTTTTATATTCAGTTATATTATTACATGAACTTATCCAGAGTTCAGATTCATTTTCTGTTAAAACGGATTTTATCAGAGACTTGATTGATCCTGGTATTGTAGTTTTTATTTCTGTTGAACTACAATTTTACTTCTTCACTGTTTCAATAACAACAAGTGACCGTGGTCCGACAGCGCCCCTCCGGCTGCAGGCGGTACTGCAGGCCGAGCTGCGGTTGCCATGGAGCGGCGTCAGCGGCTAACCTGCTGTTAGCTTCCCGGTTCGGATCGACAGGAGGAACCGGAGCGGTTCCGTTTACCGGGACTCTGGTGTTTGATTCTGGATTTGAACTCTTTGTTAAACTTCGGTTGTTTTCTCCGTAAAAGCTGAACAGCGCTGTTAGCTGCTGACAGCTAACGGAGGCTAACTTAGCTAAAGTTGCATTTAGCCGTTGCTAGCAGCTGAAGCTAACAGTAGCCGAAGAGTCTGAAGTAGAACCTTCAAAGTGGAACCGAACTACATCAGAACGGTGTTTGAGGTGAGCAGACAGGTGAGTGTCGACAGGTAACAGTGACTCACAGCTCACCTGCTCATGGAGGTTATCTGCTGTGTTAGCATTAGCTAGCGTTAGCTTCCACTGAGCTGGTTTATCTCACAGTTTTCACCTTCTAACTTATATTTCTGTGTATTTGATCAAATGTGACACTCAGTCAGCTGTGTGTTTGTGTTCAGGTACAACATGACAAGAACATGTTGACGACATGTTGACAACATAACAACAACATGACAACAACAGCCCACCTGTCAACAACACCCGGCCTGGTTTAATCCTTCAGTGAAGAACAGCTGAGGTGAGTCTGATCAGCTTTATTCTGGTTCTCAGATGTTTTTATCCACATCAGCTTCATGTTGGTCAGAGTTAAATACACATGTCTCTGATAAACTTCATGTTTAAAGCTTCAGTTCAACATGTAAAGGACTTAAAACATGTGAAGGTTCAGCAGCTCATCAGACACCAGCAACACATCAGCTGTTCGTTACCTGGAGATTAATGATGATAATAATTCCAACCCTAACAAATAATAACAGTCTGACATTTGAACGGCAGCTCAGTGTTTAAATAGTGGTAATTATGATAATTAATAATCAGTCATTTCTCATATAAACAGTCTAACTGCTGTGATTTAATCTCCTCCAGTGTGATACTTCCTGGTTTCTTTCCTCCTCTGTGTTGTAACCTGAAGGTCTGTGGACTAAACCAGACCCTGGAGGAACTCTGATCCACGTTTTTCACTATTCTATGACATTTTAGAGCCAAACAGCTGATCTACTAATGCAGACGATGACCCGTGTGAACAGATCTCAGCTGCAGCTCTGATTTTATTCATGAAGTCTCTCTGTGTTGCCATAGAAACGCTTCCATCAGGTGACTGAATGACCTTTAATCCATCAACGTGAAGATGAAGAGTCTGTTTGATGTCAGCAGCAGTAAGATTTAATGATGCTGTTCAGAATACGAACAGGAGACATGCTCATCAGTCTGCAGTCAGAGCTGTCAGTCTGTTGTTCTGTCGGTTCTGTCTGGTGTCGGTTCTCTGGATCAGTGATTTCATTCAGCCTCATGGAAAATTCCACCTCAGGTTTTCAGTCGCTTAGTGACCAAGAACCATAACAAAAGCCTGATCGGATCTTCATGCTGGATGACTTTACGTGTTGGTTCTGAGTTTTAGTTTAACAGAAGCTTAAAATCAGGACTTTTAATGTGAAATTCAAACCCACTGCTGTGTGTCTGACTCGGTTCTGGTTCTTTACTGTTGAATCAGGACGAGTTCTGAAAGAGGCAACATGGATCCTGAAAACACAGCTGATCCGGTCGAAGACAACCGGAACCGCCAGTCGGTCCAGAGCAGGAGGAAAGAGTCCAGGGCTTCGTCTGTACAGAACCACCAGAAGAACCTTCAGGAGAAGATCCACAGTGACGATGAAAAAGAAGCCAGATCCAGAACCAGAACCTGGCGCTCCGACCCGGACCGGGACCAGGTGTCGGACGGACGGAGGAGCAGCGGTTCCTTTTACTCTGAGGATTACGAGAACGAATCCCCTTCAGAACGTTCCTTCTCTCCATACTGTCGGTCCAGAACTCCGTCACCGAGTCCACACAGAACCCTGAGGACCAAGAGGGTCTCCAGCAGCCCGCTGTACCGCACAGGTGAGACAGGAAGTGATGTACCACACAGGTGAGACAGGAAGTGATGTACCGCACAGGTGAGACAGGAAGTGATGTACCGCACAGGTGAGACAGGAAGTGATGTACCGCACAGGTGAGACAGGAAGTGATGTACCGCACAGGTGAGACAGTCGGTGATGTCTATGGTACAGTTGTATTCTGTTGTTTTGTTGGTTTTTAATCCCTCAGGTAATTCACCTGATAAATCTCATTAACATAATTAATAACATAATGAATCTATCAGGACTCGTGGACTCTCTATTCGTTTTTATCAGAACCTTTTATTTTGGGTTTCCTCTGTTGGACTTCCTCTCAGCAGCTGTAGTTTAACTGTGTGGTTTGGTTACTTTGGCCTAATAAAGTGTCTTCATCTAAATATTTCTCCACCTTACAGGTGTAGCAGGGCGTCACGGCAGGCTCCGCCCCCAGCGACCTGCTCAGCCTCTGACCCAGCAGCAGCGCCGAGGGCAGAGCAAAGAGTCTTCACCGTCCAAAGATCTGGACCTGGTGACCAAACGGATGCTGTCGGCCCGACTGCTGAAGATCAACGAGCTGCGGAACGCTTTGGCCGAGCTGCAGCAGCGAACCGACGAGCTGCAGAAGGAGAACCGGATCCTCAGACAGGTGAGTCGGTCCAGTCAGGTAACGGACAAACAGCATCAGAGTTATTAGACGACATCAGGGTTCAGTGGTGGTTCTGAACCGACGGGTTACAGTGAAAAGGATCAGTGAGTCGGTCACATGTCCTCAGGCTGCTCTGATTGGTCGACCACAGCCAGGTAACTTTAGCAGCCTCAGGTGAGTTCAGGCAGAGAGAAGCAGCTTTCATGAGGAAATAACAACAACAACAATAATAACAATAATAATAATAATAATACCTGAAGGCAGCTGATCATTCTGTGTCTAACGTGTTGCTAACGTGTTGCTAACGTGTTGCTAACGTGTTGCTAACGTGTTGCTAACGGGTCACGTGATGTTGAAGAAACAGAAGAAAAGACTTTAAACAGGAAGTTCAACAGGTGAAGAGAGACTCTGACTAACTAACTTTAACATGGACAAAGAGCAGCTTCATTAATGACTGAGGTAAAGAAGGAAATGAATCAGAGAACTTGGGCTGGTCCGTCTGTTCACTGTGTCTCTGTGGTCACGGCAACTTTTCACCTCCAACCTCTGAGAAAAACTTCATCTAAAATAACTCAGTTAGTTAAAAATGTCCAAAATGGCAAAACATGCTTAGAATTACACAAAACCACCAGATGTCCACCATGACGGGGTCCAGAACATCTGAACAAATGAAATGTGTCTGTTAACTCAGGATGTGCTCAAAGTACAAGAGGATCTGAATGTCTGGAAACCAGAACCAGAATGAACCTGGGTCTTTTCCATGCAGGAAGCAGCTTCATAAGGAACTGAAGGCTCCGTTTAACGGTCCTCTGTTTCTGCTTCAGCTTCAGGTGCGTCAGGAAAAAGCTCTGCAGCGATACGACGACACCGAGAGCGAGATCTCCCAGCTGCTGTCGCGTCACTCCAACGAGACTCAGGTGCTGCGAGAACGACTGCGACGGACGCAGGAACGAGAGCGAGCGGCCGAGCGGCGGCTGAAGGACAGCGAGGAGCAGCTGCAGAGGAACCAGACCGCCATCAGCCGGCTGAAGAAGCTGGTGGAGCAGAAAGAGCTGAGGAGCAGAGAGGAGCTGAGCAGGAGGCTGGAGGACGAGAAGGTCCGGGTCCAGGAGGCAGAACGACGGATCAGGGTCGGTTCAGTCTGAAGGTTCTGACTCATCATGAAGGAGATGTTTCAGTTGGTAACACATGAGGATAATAATCAACTGATAATCAGTGACTGATATGTTCCTGCAGGACTTGGAGCGCAGCGCTGAGCTGAGCAGCAGCAGCTTCCAGAGGCAGCTGGTTGCAGAGAAGAAGAAGAACCTGAACCTCCAGGAGGAGATCAGGAGTCTGCAGGAGGAGCTGCAGAGACTCAGCAGCAAGCTGAAGGTGATGAGGAGGAGCAGATGTATACAGATGAATGTAGATGAAACCTGATTGTAACAAAGCCGTTGTTGTTCCAGGAGAAGGAGAAGGAGCTGGACACCATGAACATCTACGCCAACAGGATGATGAAGCCGTCAGTGAGGAGAGAAGCCGACAGCAGCACCAAGAGGAAAAGTACTGAAGGTTCTGAAGGTTCTGATCATCTTCACCAGGTCGCATTCAGAGACCTTCTGATGACTCCTCTGATCCTCCCTGTAGCTTCCAGCAGCAGCAGCAGTAAAGGTGTTCAGACGGAGGACCTGGTCTCCAGCTCCGGGTTCCCCTCACCTCCTCCTGCTGTCCTTAACGAGGACAGAGAGCAGACACCTGACGGGTACCTGACGCTGAAGGTGAGAAGGTCACAACAACACCACAGCTCATCTTCATCCTCAGCTCATCTTCATCCTCAGCTCATCTTCATCCTCTACCATCTCATACTCACCTGTTCTTTCTGCAGGAGCTGGACGTCCAGAACACACCTGCACAACCAGAACACACACCTCAGAGCAGTGGAGAACCCAGGAGGAACCAAAGAGACAGAGAGGAGAACCAGCAGCAGAACCAGGAGCTGAATGAAGACAAGATGAAGACAGTCAGAGACGGTAAAGACGGAATGTCTGAGGGTCCACACCGACCAGAACTTTATGTTGATATTAACACAAGTGGAAGTGAGTGAGATGAAGACTGGAATGTTAGGAAAATTCATATGATATTCAGAGTCTGGTCACTGATAAAGCTGCTGTAGATGAAGGACCAGAAGGTTCTGGAGGAGCTTTGGTTGGTTTTCTATGAAACAGATTAAGGGAACACCTGGACCAGGTCACACCTGTCCTCTCCTCCACTCAGGTGAGCTCATCTGACTTTTTGTGTCCTCAGAGGCAGACGGAGACGGACTGAACTTCCTGTTGACCCAGAAGGACGAGGACACCTCCAGGGGGCGGAGCCACGTCCAGGTGGAGGTGGACAGGTGGAACCAGGAGGTTCTGGCCAATCAGCAGGCAGCAGAGGAGGCGAGGCGTAGAAAGGAGCAGCTGTTGGCCAAGATGAGGGAGATAGACGACCAGAACCGAGGAGCTGAGAACCTGATGTTTGAGTCGAGCAGAGCTGCAGAGGAACGTCTGAAGGAACGTCCGAGTCCTCGTCCTCCTGAGAAGAACCGTCAGATCTTCAGCCAGACGGAACCCGAGGACTGGGCCGGGCTGAGAGGAAGGAGGAGGACATCCAGACCTCAGAGCTCCGGCGATGATCTGGCCTTCGGAGGCTACGCTCCGTCCTTTGGACTCTCAGCGTCCAGAACCTCCTCCGGCTTCCCTCCACCTCCCAGAGAAGACGAAGACTCTGCAGCAGGGTTCATCCTCAGGGGAGACGGACCTGACGGACCTGTGAAGGACAAGAAGTCCAGCCTGATGCAGCAGCTGTTCGGCCTCCAGACGTCTGACAGTAGAACCGACGTGGTCCTCAGTCCTCCGTCCAACGGGCTGCGACCCAGAAGAGAAGCTCCATCCTCCGTCCTCCAGGTGACCCAGAGCAGACCTGCTGTCAGGGCCGTGGCCTCCTTCGATGAAGACCTGGAGGAGCTCACGCTGTAGAAGACCAGGACCCATGAGGGGGTCCTGGAACCGACCAGACAGAAGATACACGACTTCATCCAAAGACCCAAACAAACGGGACTCAGCCAGCAGATGAAGAGACGTTTTAAATCGTTCATCTGGAGAACTTTAAATCTGAAGTTTGTTCTTTGGACTTTTTTAAATCATATTTTATGTTTTAGACCAGATCAGTTCTTAAAGTTCAGACTGTAGAGTTCATAACCTGTTTGATGTGACAATCTCTGTAAGGTGGCAGGAAGAAGTTGGAGCTGCAGGTTTCAGACTTCAGAGGTGAATAATGTGCAGACAGAATCATCCTCATCATCATCCTCATCATCATCCTCATCCTCATCATCATCATCATCATCATCATCCTCATCATCATCCTCATCATCATCCTCATCATCATCCTCATCATCATCCTCATCATCATCCTCATCCTCATCCTCATCATCATCATCATCATCATCCTCATCCTCATCATCTTCATCATCATCCTCATCATCATCTTCATCAGCTCTGAAACTGTCTGTATTTATTTCACCTGATGTCTTCTGATCGTCTGACAGCAGCTTTAACGTGGATCAGACCTGCTGCTGTTTCTTCTGTATTTATTTAGTGTTTTTGCTCGTTTGCTATTAAAACCTGTGAATCTGTGTTTTTGTACTTTTATGGTTGGAACCGTTGAATAAAACCAAGCTGCAGTTTCCTGCTTCCTCCACATGGTGGCGCTGTTCTGTTGCACTAATAAGCACTCTGATGGGTTCCTGACGTCTCCAAGGCAACCAGCCTGACGTCTCCATGGCTACCGGCCTGACGTCCCCGCCCCTCCTCCGGCTGCTCCCTCGTCAAAAACAAGTGAACCGGAGCGGAGCGGCGGAGCAGCTGAAGCCGCAGATGGAGCTCCGACAGGCGGCTACAGGACGCAGGAGGAGCCGCTGGACTTCTGGAGCCTCGACAGGTAAAACTCACCTTGATCCGGTTTATCTGATGAAGTCCGTTTGTTCAGAGCCTCCTGCTGTTTTACTCAGATCAGTAAATAAAGTCATGACATGTTGAAACCTGTGGAGAATAAAAGCTTTAGGTGTTTGTGGTGTTTAAATGGAGTCAGAACCAGAGAATCAACCATCTGCTGCTCTGCTGAGGGTTTCTGAGGAGGTTCATCTGAAATCTACTGAGGACGAAACGGAACCTGTTACTGTGATGATGTAATCTGAGTATATGTGATGTAATCTGATTACTTCCAAGTCAAACATCTGAAGTGTTGCTGATGCAGCCTCAGATGTTCCAGTTCCTCTTCAGACGCTTCAGGATGTGTTCGGAGTAAATGAAGTGACTCTGCTGGTTGAGTTTAACTCCAGCAGCTGATCCTCTGACGCTGATGGAACATCCACCCTGCAGCTCCACCCAGGAACACGATGAGTTGATCCCACGGTGGGACACTGATGGTGCAAAAACACCTGATATCAGAGAACCTGAATCTGTTTTCCTTCCTGTTCTGTCGAAGCTGAATCCAGACGCTCAGATCAAACAGGAGTAAACCGACGTTCCTTCTTCTGTTTCCACTGATGTCCTCTGTTCAGACAGAAAGTCTCTGTGAAGCCTCCAGCTCTGACCGACATCCCAGAATCTGCTGAGTCACCCACAGTCTGTCTGGTTTCCATGGAAACAGTCTGTTTCTGCTCAGATGAAAATCCTGAAAATCTCTCAGTGACCTGATCCTGAATCAGCTGATTAGAAGATCTATAACTGATCATCAGGAGTCTGCTGTGATCTGGAGATGATCCTCAGATGGAGATGATCCTCAGATGGAGATGATCCTCAGATGGAGATGATCCTCAGATGGAGATGATCCTCAGATAGAGATGATCCTCAGATAGAGATGATCCTCACTGATCTTCTAAAAGCTGTTCTTGTTCTCCTCTGCAGGTCTGAAACACCAGAAGATTCTCTGAACACTGATTTTCCAGAAGAGTAAAGAGAGCAGAAGCTGGAGGGAGGCGACTGATGAAGACCAGGTTTTAGGAGGTTTCAGCGTTTAGATGATGATGGAGGAACCTTCAGCTCCTCACATCGTCATGGAAACAGAAACTGTAGATCCTCCAGCAGACGACCATCTCCTGAACCTGAAGGCCCTGACGGAGAAGCTGAGGCTGGAGACCAGGAGGCCTTCGTACCTGGAGTGGAAAGCTCGGCTGGAGTCTGGACCTGGATCAGAACCGATCCAGACGGAGCAGCAGGAGGAGAAGGTGGAAGAAACAACAGAGAACAAACTGACCTCAGATCCACTGAAGGGATTCAAGAACATGGATGAAGCTCTCAGCTGGCTCAGGAGAGAACTGGTGAGTTCTGGTCCAGAAGAACCTTCATGTCACTGAGTCAGAACACAGAAAACAGAGACACTGATGGAGACTCAAAGGGACAACCTGACCAGTATATCTGACCCTGTTTAAACTGGTTTCCAGTATATCTGACCCTGTTTAAACTGGTTTCCAGTATATCTGACCCTGTTTAAACTGGTTTCCAGTATATCTGACCCTGTTTAAACTGGTTTCCAGTATATCTGACCCTGTTTAAACTGGTTTCCAGTATATCTGACCCTGTTTAAACTGGTTTCCAGTATATTTGACCCTGTTTAAACTGGTTTCCAGTATATCTGACCCTGTTTAAACTGGTTTCCAGTATACCTGACCCTGTTTAAACTGGTCTCCAGTATATCTGACCCTGTTTAAACTGGTCTCCAGTATACCTGACCCTGTTTAAACTGGTCTCCAGTATATCTGACCCTGTTTAAACTGGTCTCCAGTGTATCTGACCCTGTTTAAACTGGTTTCCAGTATATTTGACCCTGTTTAAACTGGTTTCCAGTATATCTGACCCTGTTTAAACTGGTTTCCAGTATACCTGACCCTGTTTAAACTGGTCTCCAGTATACCTGACCCTGTCTAAACTGGTCTCCAGTATACCTGACCCTGTTTAAACTGGTTTCCAGTATATCTGACCCTGTTTAAACTGGTCTCCAGTATATTTGACCCTGTTTAAACTGGTTTCCAGTATATCTGACCCTGTTTAAACTGGTCTCCAGTATATCTGACCCTGTTTAAACTGGTTTCCAGTATATTTGACCCTGTTTAAACTGGTTTCCAGTATATCTGACCCTGTTTAAACTGGTCTCCAGTATACCTGACCCTGTTTAAACTGGTTTCCAGTATATTTGACCCTGTTTAAACTGGTTTCCAGTATACCTGACCCTGTTTAAACTGGTTTCCAGTATATTTGACCCTGTTTAAACTGGTTTCCAGTATATCTGACCCTGTTTAAACTGGTCTCCAGTATATCTGACCCTGTTTAAACTGGTCTCCAGTATACCTGACCCTGTTTAAACTGGTCTCCAGTATATCTGACCCTGTCTAAACTGGTCTCCAGTATACCTGACCCTGTTTAAACTGGTCTCCAGTATACCTGACCCCATTTAAACTGGTTTCCAGTATACCTGACCCTGTTTAAACTGGTTTCCAGTATACCTGACCCTGTTTAAACTGGTCTCCAGTATATCTGACCCTGTTTAAACTGGTTTCCAGTATATCTGACCCTGTTTAAACTGGTTTCCAGTATACCTGACCCTGTTTAAACTGGTTTCCAGTATACCTGACCCTGTCTAAACTGGTTTCCAGTATACCTGACCCTGTTTAAACTGGTTTCCAGTATATCTGACCCTGTTTAAACTGGTCTCCAGTATATCTGACCCTGTTTAAACTGGTTTCCAGTATACCTGACCCTGTCTAAACTGGTTTCCAGTATACCTGACCCTGTTTAAACTGGTTTCCAGTATATTTGACCCTGTTTAAACTGGTTTCCAGTATATCTGACTCTGTATCCTGTGTTTCCAGGCAGACATGCGGCGCCAGGACCAGCTCTTGGCCCGTCAGCTGATGCGTCTCCGTGGTGACATCAGCAGGATGAAGGTGGACCAGACATGTCAGCTTCACCGCCGGATGCTCAACGACGCCACCTTCAGTCTGGAGGAGCAGGACCAGCTGTCGGACCTGTTCTGTGAGGGTCCGGTGTCGCCGGGCTTCGGACTGTCGGCGCCGCTGAGGCTCATCGGAGTCACGAAGATGAACATCAACTCACGACGTTTCTCACTGTGCTGAAGATCAGAACATCTGGATGTGTTCAGGATGAAGGTGGTTCAGGAGTCACGGATGGATGAAGGTTAAACTAAACTTAAACTGAAGTTAGACTAAAGTTAAACTGAAGTTAAACTAAAGTTAAACTAAAGTCAGACTAAAGTTAGACTGAAGTTAAACTAAAGTTAGACTGAAGTTAAACTAAAGTTGAACTAAAGTTAGACTAAAGTTAGACTAAAGTTAAACTGAAGTTAGACTAAAGTTAGACTAAAGTTAGACTAAAGTTAGACTGAAGTTAAACTAAAGTTAGACTGAAGTTAAACTAAAGTTGAACTAAAGTTAGACTAAAGTTAGACTAAAGTTAGACTGAAGTTAAACTAAAGTTAGACTGAAGTTAAACTAAAGTTGAACTAAAGTTAGACTAAAGTTAGACTGAAGTTAAACTAAAGTTAGACTGAAGTTAAACTAAAGTTGAACTAAAGTTGAACTAAAGTTAGACTGAAGTTAAACTAAAGTTAGACTAAAGTCAGATTAAAGTCAAACTAAAGTTAGACTGAAGTTAAACTAAAGTTAGACTAAAGTCAGATTAAAGTCAAACTAAAGTTAGACTGAAGTTAAACTAAAGTTAAACTAAAGTCAGATTAAAGTCAAACTAAAGTTAGACTGAAGTTAAACTAAAGTTAGACTAAAGTCAGATTAAAGTCAGACTAAAGTTAGACTGAAGTTAAACTAAAGTTAGACTAAAGTCAAACTAAAGTTAGACTGAGGTTAAACTAAAGTTAAACTGAAGTTAAACTGAAGTCAAACTAAACTTAAACTGAAGTTAGACTAAAGTCAGACTAAAGTTAAACTGATCTATACTAACTTAGGTTAAAGTCTTTGCTGTAGGTTCCAGACTGAGACTGTCTCTTTAAACTGTTGAACTTTTATTTTAAACCTGATGTTTTCTTTAGTTCTTCTGTGTTTCCAGGAACATGACTGGACCTTGTTGATCTATGGAGCAGATTAAACATGTTTCACTGCATCCGGACCTTCAGTAGTTCAGTTGGTTCTGGATCTGGTTTGTTAACCCAGAAGTCTCTTTACTGATTGAAACGTTTACGTTCAGTGAAGTTCGCCTTGGGTCTGATCTGGTGGAGGTGGTTTTGTTCTCGGGTTAAATGGTTCCTGGACTCGTTCCTGGACTCGTTCCTGGACTCGTTCCGTCTGCTGGCAGAGCTCTAACTGAGGTCTGTTTGTTCTGACAGATGCTGATCTCAGGTCAGCTGCTGTTTGTGTGTTTGAAGGATAGACTCTGGATTATGAAGGTCCAGTGGATCAGATGCTTCTCCCTGAGGAGCAGTCGTTATACCTGGAGGCCTCGTCAGCCGGTTCAGGCTGTTTCTATCTGAAGCATGAGATGATGGGATGAGAGTCGGGTGAAGGTCCAGAGGTTCAGACACAGAGCGACCCGAACAGATGAAGTCTGGTCAGAACCTCAGAACACCTTCATCATCAGCTCTGTTCACCACAACCAGAGTCCTGGTCTGAACCCGTCCATGGGCTCTGTTTACCTACTGAATGTGTTACTACTGTAGATGTTGACTGGTGTGGATCCTCATCAGTTTACTGGTGAACAGGTCAGACCTGCTGGATGAGACTGAATCAGGCTGGAAGGAGCTCCAGGCTGATCAAACCCCCGCCAGTGTTCAGGCTTCATCTAAATAAACGTCTGAGTTCAACTCATGCAGACCTGCTCTGGTGTTTCAGTGTTTCAGGATTCATCGGTCAGCTGTTGATCAGAGTTACATAAAGACATCAGACCTCACACCTGTCAGGTAGATCATGTGTTCCTGGTGTCTCAGTCAGACGTCCAGCTTCTCCTCTCAGCCTTAAATAACCTCCTGTTCTGACAGCAGCAGGTCTAAAGACTCGTATCAAGACTCTTGTGTAAAGACTCGTATAGAGAATCATATAAAACTCATATATAGATTCATAAAGACTTGTGTAAAGACTCATAAAGACTCACGTAGACTTGTATAAAGACTCGTATAAAAACTTGTATAAAGAATCATATAAAACTCGTATATAGATTCATGAAGACTTGTATAGACTTGTGTAAAGACTCATAAAACTCACATAGGGACTTTTATAAAGACCTGTGTAAAGACTCCTATAGACTCACGTAAACTCATATAAAGACTCGTGTCCAGACTCGTGTCCAGACTCGTGTAAAGACTCGTGTCCAGACTCGTGTAAAGACTCGTGTCCAGACTCGTGTCCAGACTCGTTGCCTCCAGTGCTTCCGTGACTCCGATCCTGCCTGTTGGCTTCCTGCTGAATGACTTTGCTGACGTGACGTCTTCATGGATGAGCTGCGGCTTTATTCAGGCTTATTGCTGCTGAAAGCCTCGATCTGTTTGCATGAAAGGAGCCTTTAACGAGCTGCTGCTGAACAACGAAGCTTCTAACCTTCATTTACTGCTGGATGCTGTAAACTGAGTCTGTAGGAATATCTGGGACAAATAAACGCATCTGAAAACACTGAAACTAAGATGACTGAAGGGCCTTCCTGTAGACCTGAACGGGCTGGAACAGAGAAACACACTAAAATAACAGATAAGCAGCAAAAAGAGCCAGAATGAAGAACATCATTAAAGTAATGGAGAAAAGAGAATAAAAGGTTGGAATAAGTACTGAAAATAAGGACTAAGAGTTGATACTGTTAGCTGTTAGCATGGACGAATAAAAACACGTTACTTGATGGTTAAAGTGGTTAAAATGAGTAATTAACAGATAGAAATTGTTAGCTAACAGTATGGCTAACAAACAGCTAAATCTGTTAGCTAAAGAGTAGACAAAGATCTAAAATAACGTGCTAAATATATAGCTAACAGTTGAAATTGTTTAGCTAACAATATGGCTAACAGATGAAAATGTTAGCTAACAGTGAATAAACAGATAACACAGCTAGCTAAAAGTTTGGCTAACAGTTGAATTTTGTTAACTAAAATTGCCAGCTAACAATAGTGTTGGCTGGCAATTTAAAATGCGTAAAAGTGTTAGCTGAAGCTGTTAGCTAAAGCTAATAGCTAACCCTATGGATAAACGTCTGACATTGCTAGCTAATAGTACCGCTAACAGTTGAAAGTGTTAGCTTAAGCTGTTGGCTAAAGCTGTTAGCTAACCCTATGGATAAACGGCTGACATTGGATATATGGATAAACAACCAAACAGCTGATTAAAAGTTGGGATGAAAGTTAAACTTGTTATCTTAAAGTTAAAAGCAGCTGAAAGTAATGAGCAGATGTTCAAATATGAAGCTTAAACTAATGATATGAACCCAAACGTTGTCCGTTGAGCTGGATGATAAAACATCTGAATAATATCTATCCTTCATGTTAAATGGATTTACAGTGAGTCCGTCTCTCAGCCGGAGGAGAACGTTGGGAACCAGTTCGTTCTGCTGCAGCTGTTCCTGCTGTGTTCCTTTTTAATATTTTATGCCTAAATCGTCTCATTTGCATCACAAAGTGGAGCCAGAATCTACCTGACAGGCGTAAAATCAGGAATAATATCTGCAGCTGAAGCATGAAGACAGACACTGGAAGCTTCTTTAGAACCCAGAGGAAGGACCGGCTGGTTCTGGGTCCAGGGATCGGCCTCCTGTCTCAGACATCATTTTAATCATTTAATGCTCCTTCATGTTCTGATCCTAACAGACGAGACTCTTCTCACCTTCAACGAGCTGCAGACTGACAGAACCCTGGAGGAGAGTCTGGACCTGATCCCAGACCTGTGTAGGAGGGTTTCTAATCAGACTAACGAGGAGCTTCAGCAGAACATCCCCCAGAACTAACAGCAGGACGATCAGCTCCTTCATTAACTCTCTACTGGGTTCTGACTAAACTCTGTTTGTCATTTGTAAACTTTGCAGTGGTTTAATGTGAATCTTTAACAACAGACTGAAGGTTGAATGAGCTGAACCAGGAGGTTCTGATGGAGACTAGCAGGGATCTAAACACTTGGAGCTGCTCCTGGACTAAAATTAAACCTGTCCAGATTTTACTC
Source organism: Dascyllus trimaculatus (assembly GCA_024666655.1). Classification (NCBI taxonomy): domain Eukaryota; kingdom Metazoa; phylum Chordata; class Actinopteri; family Pomacentridae; genus Dascyllus; species Dascyllus trimaculatus. The sequence continues at coordinate 443,489 of CM045468.1, read as the reverse complement.
CACAGTTTCCTCTGAGTGGAAAATTAAACAGAATCCTAGTAGATGAGACACTGAGGGTTTAATTTATCTGATGTTATTTAAACTTTATTCATCCTGAAGGAAATCCTCAGAGACTTTTTCAGTCACTTCTGGGATGAAAACAGATCCGACGTCACATTTCTACACGTTTAATCCCACAGACCTGCTGTTGACACCAGGTTTATTAAATATGAGCAGGAGCAACAGACTGAAGCGATGTTTATCTCACATGAACCATTTACAGCCTCGGAGGAGTCAAAGAGGTTTAGGTTTAGGTTCTAAACCAGCTTCTGTGACCAGCATCAACCTTCAACCTGCTCCTGATGTTCTGCTGCCACAGCCTCAGAGCTTCCAGGTCTTATTCAGAGCACTGACAGACATGGAAACCTGCTTATATACAGTAATTATATAAAACCGACTGCAGACGTGTTGACATATGATGCTCAACGGTTTCTGGAACAATCTGCAGGAAGCAGCTTAATTCACGACTCTCTGGGACATTTTAATGCTTCAGTTGTAGAAAATGAGCCTGAACCAGTCCAGGTTCTCCATTTAAATAACAGTTAGTCTTTATTTAATAAGGACCAGAAGAAGACGAGCAAAGTGTCCAAAAGGACTCAGCTTCAGTCCATCAGTCCATCGGTTCATGGATCCGCCTGCTGCAGCGTCTTAATCTGGTAACCGAGTCGTGTTTCTGTAAACCCAGACGTTGAAACCTTGAACTTCTAACAAACTGTTTCTGGGTCTCAGCAGTGTGACTCCTGTTTGATCGGCTGGTTCTGATCCGATTGACTGCAGCTGAAGAATATCGGCCTCCAGGCGGTGCAGCGCTGAGGTTTACTGGTGGTTGTGACAGGAAGCTGCTGCCTCTGCAGAGGAAACAGGAAGTGCTTTCCAGACGAGGGCGCCGCAGTGAGAACATCTGGGAAACGGAAACAGCATCAGCGTCTCTCCGTACTCTCCCTGAAGCTCGAACTGGAACGAGTCGTCGTCGTCGTACTGAGTCAGTTCGAACTCGGCGGCTGCTCGTCGTCTCGCCTGACTCACAGCGTTCCTGGACAGTCGAGCATCTCGAGCTTCGTCAGACTCTGCAGCTCGTCGCATCGCCTGCTGTGCAGCGTTTCTTGCGAGTCGAGCTTGTCGCTCCTCGTCGGACTCGGCTGCTCGGCGTCTCGCCTGCCGCGCTGCGTTGTTGGCCAGGCGGGCGTATCGTTCTTCGTCCGACTCGGTGGCGAGGCGTCTGGCTTTACATGCAGCGTTGTTGGCCAGGCGAAGGTATCGAGCTTCCTCTGACTCTGCTGCTCGAGCTCGTCTGCGACTCAACCGATCACGAGCTCGTCGATCTTCTCGAGCTTCGTCCGACTCGGCTGCACGAGCGAGTCTCCTGGCGTTGCGTATCCGCTCCCTCCTGGCCCGGCTGTCTTTGGGCATGTTGGCCTCAAAATATGACCTGGGTCAGAGAGAAGACATCAGTCGGTGGTTCGACACACAGAACGTAACTTTAATACAGTAAGTGAACATTTCAGGTGTCAACAGACCTCAGGGTGGCGTCAAAGTGACCACCAGCTTCATACAGAGGTTCTGCAACAAAGACCAGAGTCACAGTTAGACGTTAAAAAAACATGTTGTCTTTAACACAAATCAGCAGAACGACACCGTTCAGCAGACAAACTAAAAACAACAAGTCTGATTTCAACTTTCAGACAGTCCTTGAAGCCTCATCTGTGACATGTTCCATCAGGAAAAGGAACCAAATCTGAGATTAAAATTCTGATATTTCATAAAAATCACTTCAAAAATAAGCCGTCTGCAATAATCTGATCCAGCAGAACCAGAACCCTCCTCCTCCTGGTTCTGGTCCAGTAGAACCAGAACTTTCCTCCTCCTGGTTCTGGTCCTCTAGGACTGACTCAGCTGTGCCCAATGGGGAGACATCCAGAGAGTTCAGGTTGAACTGCAGGCAGTGTTTCCCCAGAGAGACTGAGAGGAGAATCCAACCCACTGGATCGTTCTGTAATAAGTAACTGGACTTTAACTCTACAACAACAACATGCACCATAAACACACAGATCACATCTACGGGTAAATATAAACTGTAATGATGCTCATCTGTAAACGTGTTAAAATGATAAGGTCACAACAAACGTGTTGCAGGATGATGGGGGGCGTGTCAGCTAACAGCTGATTCGGTTGCTAACAGTTAGCTGCTATGATTCCACATCTGTAACTTTAACGCACATTAATAAAACTGTCTGGATTAAGCATTAAATATTCACACACACTCACATTAAACGTTACTTCACACAGTCTGACCTGTGAATGTGGCGCTGTAATAGAAACTGCAGGAGTGAGCCTGAAGAGCAGAGCTAGCAGAGCTAACAGAGCTAACAGAGCTAACAGAGCTAGCAGAGCTAACAGAGCTAAAAGAGCTAAGTCACACTGTACAGAGTTAAATGTGAAGCTAACAGGAGAACAGCTGCATGAACTACTGTGGATTCTAACGAACTGAACACACCAGATACTGTTATAATGACGGTCAGTGTCGCTGCTGGTAAACAAACGCCCAGAGTTAGCATGAGGGGCAGAGCTAATGCTAAGAGCTAACCTTAGCGGAGTGAATATTAACTAAGCTAAATGTAACAGCACTAATGCTAACAGAGCTAATAATGCTAACAGAGCTAATAATGAACTAGTCGCGGCTGATTAATGAACAGAACCGGGCCTGTCATCGGTGTCTGGGTTCGGTCCAGTGAACCCTGAGCAGCTGTTTCATCCACACTAACCTCCACAGAGTCACTCAGACCTCTGGATCCATCCGGCTGCAGCGGAGCGCCGCTGTCCGGGTTTAGCTCTCTGACTGCGGGGACAGAAGCAGTCTGTGGCCGCCGCTGGGTCCTCCTCCTCCGGCTGTAGTCATGGATACGGTCCGTTAGAGGTTCTACAGGTTCTGACTGAACTGCGGTTCCGTCCAGAAAGTGGCAGCTTATTATTCTGGTAGAACTCATTCATCCAAACAGACGCATGTTAACAGCAGAACCACCAACATAGAACCAGGTAGTTCTGACCGACCAGAACATGCTGATGGATCAGAGGAATAAAAACTGTTCAGACAGACTTAAATAGTGTTAATGGAGACGTGAGAGCAGCTGTGAGGAGCTCTGGGAACATCTGGAACCACCTGGAACTACCTGGAAACATCTGGAACCACCTGGAACTACCTGGAAACATCTGGAAACATCTGGAACTACCTGGAAACATCTGGGACAAACTGCTGAACAGTGGCAGCACTAAAATGTCAAACCGAGTTTAAACTGGTCAGAATTATTTTGTGTTGGTCCAAACTGCCAGAAACTTCTCCAGAACAAGTTTAAAAGGTCCAGATGACTCCAACATTCTCCAGAACGAGCAGAACTTCCCTACATGATCAGAGACATTATGAGTCCAGCTGTGTCCAGACGGACTCAGAACGTCTATCAATGACTTCAACTGTTTATTAGTTAACACTTGTCCAAAGTGACTGAAGCTCCAGTGTGGACGGACTCGGAGGTTCTGAACAGAACCAGAACACTCTGGACCTCAGAGTCTGATCATCTGACTTTAAACTGGAATTAGAGCAGAACTTTATCGACTGACCAGGTTTTAACTCGGTAAGAATCTCCTTGTTCTGAGTCCTGGGGGTCCTCTACGGGTCCAGTCTAGAACAGGAAGGTCTGACCCGAGTTCTTCTGTTGGAGCTGGATCTGCTGGTTCCAGTGAACAGTGGAGATCAGAGGATGCTCCTCCAGATGTTCTACCTGTTCAGCAGCAGATGTTTAATAGAGACCGTTTCAGAGAGTCCGACTCACTGCTGGCCTGAACTGGATCACTGAGGTTACAGCAGGGTAGTTCAGAGGTTACCTGAGCTCAGGTGTCGTGTTCCAGGAGGTTCTGGTTCCAGTTTGTTCAGCAGGTTAATATCAGGGTGAAGGTGAGGAACTAAAACCTGCTGAGGAGCTCCACAGAGGAAAGAGCTGCAGTTAATCCTGAAACCAGCTGAAGTGGATCCAAGCAGATGATCAGAACCAGAACCAGATTACAGAACCTCTAAGAATGTAATGAGCATGTTACTCTCAGCTCAGTCAATGAAAACCAACCAGAACCTCCAGAACCTTGTGGTCCTGTATCTCCAGTACCTTCATACCATGAATGTTTCTACAGGCCCTGGAGAACCCAGAGGACGGTCCACGTTTATCACTGAAGGTAGAACAGGACCTGGACTCTTTAAATACATGACAGACCTGGTGGACTGGTTCTGAGAGCAGGAGTAAACACTGAGACCAGGTCCAGTCAGTGTAAATGATGTTATTTAATAAGTCTGTGTTCACCTGTGTGAGGTGTACAGACGGCTGCAGCAGTGTAAAGGCACATAAAGAACAAACTCTTCCTTCAGCCAGCGCTGGCTTTGTCCCCAACAGTCCTACCGAGGTTTACAGCATTTCATTGGTCAGTTTGAAGAATAACATACAAAAGAGTAAACACTGATAACACATGATGGTGCAGAACAAGATATAGAGCAGAGCAGCCACAGGAACACGAAGCAAACTGAAGAACGGAGCTGATGCAGAGACGCTGATCAGTCCTCTGAGGAAACCGAAGCTACATCTGGATCGCTGAGGCAGATACTGCCAATAAACGGTACAAGATCAATAAACATGGAAATCAATCAGCTGTGAGTCCGTCTGAACGACTGCAGGTCTGGAAGAGCATCTACTGAAGAACAGGATGAGGTTCCTGGAGAGCAGGACAGGGGAACGTCCTCTGGACAATTAGAGGAGAATATGACCAGCAGGTCTCAGGTATCCAGACCGCCTTCACCTGATCACCTGACCAGCTGATCACCTGATCATCTGACCAGCTGATCACCTGAACACCTGACCAGCTGATCATTTGATCATCTGACCAGCTGATCATTTGATCATCTGATCATCTGACCAGCTGACCACCTGACCAGCTGACCCGTCAGGGCGTGGCTCCCTCCTGGTCCATGCTGCAGCCCAGAGCCTCGATGTCGTTGCTGATGTCGGTGATCATACGGTCCCACTCGTCTCCCTCTGAAGCCTCCTGACCTTCGTCCGAGGCTCCGCTGTCGGCGCCGCCTCCCGCCGCTCCGTTCCCATTGGTGGTGGAGTCGGAGGCGGAGCTTGCGGTGCGGCGGTAGCGGCCGAAGCTGTCGGTGATGATGCCGCGGCCGTCCTTCACCCCGATGGTCTCCAGGAAGTTCTCAAAGTGCTGACTGTCCTTCTCTGGGATGAAGGGACGAAGACCTGCAGGAGATCAGACGGACGATCAGGTGGAGATCAATAGCAGGATTGATCCGATCGGAATAAACAACAGTTTAACCACCGCTCTCTGACATCAGCTCCTCCAGGTCAGACCGCTGATTAACTTCTGCTAATTTAATGAATTAAAATACTCCGGCTGAGACAGCTGTTTGTTCTGGTGGGTCGTACCGAGGAGGAGGAACTTCCTGCTGTCTCCGTAGAGCTGTCGCAGGTTGATGCAGAACTCGTGGATGGAGGCTCCGTTACGATACTCATGCAGCAGAGTCGCAAACTGCTGGATCTCCTGCGACGACAGCTTGGTCCTCAGCTGGAGATCAGAACCAACACAAGAGTTTACCACCCTGAAACAGCTCAGCTCCAGCACTATTAACACATTAAATACAGGTATTATTATTATTAATAAACTAAATAAAGTTAATATTATTATTTCTACATTAAACAGTAGCGTCATGTATTTCTGAACAACATTAAGTAGTAGTTCTATTTATATTTAATAAGTACCGACCGTGGTCATGTAGTCCTGCAGCAGCTCGGCAGCAGTCGTACTCAGCTCTCCTTCGCTGGCCGTCTTGGTCTGAGGTGATGCTGGGCTGGAGGCTGATGGAGAGTTTCCCTCCGTCTCCATGGTGACCTGGAAAGGACTGAAGGAAGCGACTGTAAATATAAAACTGACAGATCGGTCCTCTGAAATGAAACCTGCTGTTCACTCACAACGTGCTGCCTTCTGCCTCAAACGCCTCCTTGACGTCCACTTTACTGGAAGAGTCATCTGCAGAACAACAGACAGGTTCATTAATAAACAGTCAAAGGAGTTGAGTTTTACTCAGCACCAACCTGATGAGAAGAACCCGACTGACTCCATCCCACTGACAGAACACACTCAGTAAACTCAAGCTATTAAAATCAGTCCAGTGCATCTCCTGAGCAGCTGAATGTCTCTGAAGGCATCAGTTAAACTTCATGTTAAACCAATGAAGACCTGCCTCCATAAGCAGTTTAACATGATTGAAGTGCAGATGTTTCAGTCAGACAACAGACTGGATTCTACTGTTATATTCAGAGCAGGAGAAACCCTGATAGCACACAGTATCTACAGGTTAAATAAGGTTCAGCTCCAGTGTTCAGAGTCCTCACCGCTGTACAGAGACAGGTGTCTGGTCGGCGTCGTGGCTCCGTCAAAGATCGCTCTGTCCAGGAAGTCGATGGTGGATTCAGTGTAGACGATCTGAAACACCTGACTGAGCAGGAGACACAACTCCTCTGCTGCTGCCTGCCACACACACACACACACACACATAACCTCAGCATAAAGCAGTCCAGGTAACATCAGCACACCTGTCCCGCTCCAACTGCATCACTGCTAAACTGTTGTCTATAATCGTCCTTTAAATGAGCGTCACTTGAACGCATCACAGCCTTGATTCTACTGACATAATATGAACCAGTCAAACCCGTTTCCATGTGAACAGTTTAACGTTAATAAGGTTCATTCTAACATGCATATCTTGATATTATTGAACCATCAGTTGTTCTGATCTGTTTAAATTTCAGGGGTTCTTTCTGTGAGGTCTGCAACATTTGACACAATCCACCAAACCAAGAAGAAGAGCTTCATAAGTATCTAAACCAGACAACAAGGAGAACCTCCACCTCAACAGCAGCAGTTTAAACATGAGAGAAGAATCCAGTCACATCATTGTTCTGTTTCTGATGATCCTGACATCATGCTGTAGCTTCCCCTGACATCATCTGTTCATTATGAGACGTCATGACTTCATCATGATCAGCTGATTTTACCCTCTGAGGTCTTTAAACCAGAGAACAGAGTCAGACTTCACACTGAGGTCTGGTAAAGCCGTTCACTGGACTCTAACCTCCAGCTGCTCTGCACCTGCTTGTGTTTCATCCCTCAGGTAGAATCTCACCTTGTTGTCGACGGCCAGCACCAGCAGGCAGCAGACCTCCACCAGAACGGCTCCGCTCTCCGACAGCGAGCTCAGCGTCTGCGATTTATTAAGATCAGGACACGAACTGGGACACGGAGAGCCGCCGGACTCCTGAGCTGGAAACAGAACCACAGAGCCTCCTGTTAGGTCCAGGAGTTCATCAGACATGTTCACAGAGCTGGTTCAGTCCATCAGCTGGTGGGAAATCCCTCCTGACTGCACAGGAAGCTGAAGTTTTCAACCTGCACTGAGGAGGCTTCCAGGGAAAGTTTCTGATGCTTCAGTTAGAAAATCCTCGTAGTTTCAAACGTAGCATCTGGACCTGCTTCAGTTCCTCAAAGACGTTTGAAGTGTCTTCGAGTTAGTCCAGATGTTTGACACTAGGAGGACAACCATGACCTGGATGACTGAGAACCTTCAGATATGCTCAGGTGAAAAAGAAACTGCAGAGGACGGATGTCAGCTGACAGACAGGCAGTGAAGCAACCAACATAAACAACCAGCAGTGTTTGTGTAATAACTGTGACTGCCAGCAGGGGGAGACACACTGCAGGTTAAAATCTCTACCTTCAACAGTAGCATCATCTAAATCTGTTCTTCATCTTTGGGCAGTTAATACTGAGTCAGCTCATCATTCCACATGTCAGTCAGACAATGATCACATCCCTTTTATCCTCTCCGTCCTGTTTACAGGGAGGATGATGCCCTGGTGTCCTCTCTATCACATAAAAATGGAGTATAGCTTCATCGGAGTCCCAACAGGACGTCAGCTGACTGATAGATGATCAATACATGCAGCAGGATCCTGATTCCCGTCTGCACTCATCAGTAACCTATTAAAGATATTTCTCACCTGTCTTTATGACCACCAGGTGTAAGGAGTCGTCCCTGATGTAGGACACGGCAGCGATGTCGTGGATGGGAACCCTCAGGATGATGTCTTCTCCATCTCGCCACACCAGCTTGATGTTGTAGGCCGACAGACTCACCACTGCATCCTGCTCCGACGTCAGCTGGCCCGCCAACTGATGGGACTTCTGACCAACGGATCAGCACAGACACTCAGACCTTCAGGCTGTCTGGAATGTTATCTGGTACTCACATGTAGAGAAACCCATCAGACTGGTTTAGTAAAGATCCTCACCCTGGCATTGTCGATGAGCTGCAGAACCTCCGTCCTGCTCGATGGGTTCAAGTATCCTGGAACTGAAGTCAGCTGCCCCAAATACTGGAGAGAACATTCAAGACTTTAATCACAGAGAAGAAACAGAACCTGGTGATGAACAGGATTACAGGATGCTTCCAGTTGGGAGGGGTAGGGTTAGGGTACTATCTACAGTATTATTGTTATGGTTCCGTCTACAGTGTGTTTTATTACGGTACTATCTGCAGTGTGTTCTGTTCATTCTGAGCCCGTCACTCACTTTGACCTCCTTCTCGATGTAGTCGTTCAGCAGGATGTCGGGGTCGATGCGGTGGTCGGGCTGAGACAGGGAGAAGGTGTGCAGAGCTCGGCGTTCGGTGGCTTTCTCCTGGGCCTTCTTATCTCGACCCTTCTCTCCTTTCAGAAACACTCGCTTGAACGGAGACACGATACCAGGCTGCAGGACGAAGACAAACATGAGCCTGTGAGGAGTCTCTGCTCTCCCTGCCAGGTCCGTGTGGAAACATCTCTGCAGGCTGAACTCTTCACATCATAAACCCTGCTGTGATTCTCTGACAGTAAATCGGTTTAATGGCCCCAGAAGAACAACAAGACTCAGACTTCTGTAACTTCTGCTTCCCTGCAGAGAACAACCTCCATGTTACTCAATACGTGTTGCTCAAGTTTCAGCAGCAGCAGACTGCATTGAGCAATAATAGATGAACAGAAGAACAGCGAGGCCGTAACATCTGAGCCAGGAGCAGGACGGCACCAACACACAGCCACAGCAGACAGAAAACCATGTCATTCTGAGCTTCACTGTGTTACACGTCTGCACAGTTCATCACCTACTGACTGATGCTGAAATGGGCCACAGACTTAACGGACAAAGAAGTCACTTGAGGAGGAAGTGGTCCCTCAGAACTGATCAGAAACAGCTGGAAAACACCTCAAACTGCAGCAGGACGAACACAACGAGGACGTCACCACAGCTACGTGACTGGATCCAGGATGAGGTTTAGCAAAGCACTGAAACTGTCAAATAAACACAGCTATAGTTTAATGATGCAGAGCAGAGAGAAGCATCGCTGGATGACATACGAACAGGTATGTGATCTTCTGTACACACAGTAAATAGAGAACATCTGCAGGGTTCAGCTGTTGCTGCCTTCAGACTGGTCTAAATGTTCCCTACAGTGAACTAACTGTGGTGTCTGGTTAAAGAGACGTCGTCCAGTGTCACCGTAGGATCAAAATAATAAAACCATTTGTTCAGTTTTATTAATATCCCCTCTGAATAAGGAACAGTCTGATGACTAGCATGGATGTTGAAGTGAAAGCAGCACTCAGTTTACTTAATGATGAACGCAATAAAAACACTCTGAAGTCAGTGAACAATCAGGATAAATGATCTTAATCTGGATCAGAGTAAGTCTGAGGACCAGTAACCTGTTAAACCAGCTGCTCTATACAGACTCTCTGCAGTAAGAACCTGGACAACACGCTGAAGCGTTAAAGTTACCTCGGTCTCCATGAGCGCTGCGCCTCCTGTTCACCTGCTACCTGACAGCTGAGACATGCAGCCGTTCAGGGTGTGACCCCCCAGAGAGGAAGTGACTGACTTTACTCTCTACTTCGCTCGCCACAACTTCCTGTGAAGACACGAGCTGCGGTGCTTTTAGACACGGCTCTGCACAAAACATCACGCTGGTTTCAAAACCGCCCAGAAAACTGAGAGCTGCAGACACCAGACGGACCTGCTGGAGTTCAGCTGAAACACAGAGGAGCACTAACAGCTAAAATAAATACATATGTACAGAATGAAGCGTGTTGAAGTGACTGAGGGGGATTTATAGGGGAACCTGCACTTAAAATAAAAGCTATTAACAGAAGTGTAGCTCTGGCTTTAGAACCATTTATCCTTCAGGTCTTTGTGCTGCTGATTTAAATCACCAGACGAACACCAGAGAGGCTGTTTTACTAAACATCTCTCTGTAGTGAAATACAACAGAGCTGCTGAATCCTGGACAACACAATGATCTGATCAATACGAACATCAGGACTAGTTTTCACATTAAACTATGTTCGTAGCCAATCAGTCAATTATTGATTAAGGGTTAAAGTGATTAAGAGTGGCTGTGTAAAGTCTTTTAAACCAGATAATAACTCTATTTGTTGTTATAAACTGTATTAACTAAACTCTTTTACACACATCTGTAACTATACATAGTTTATTTTCCTTCCATTACCTGCTGCTGTGCTTTAAATGCATGTGTGTGTACAGATGTTCCCTGAATGCCTCTCAGTAACTGCAGCTCTTCAACTGAAGTCACGTTTATTATCTAATTTGAATCCAGTGTTTCTGCTCATGTGGAGGAACAAACTGCGTCTTTAAATAACTCAGTATGTCAATCAGAGTAAATGAGGTTCTGTTGATGGAAAGTCAAACTGAGTTTTCTTTTTCTATAAAGCAGTCAGATCAGATCCAGCCTGTTGTGTTGAGCTCATTTATCTTCACATCATGATGTCGATGCTGACACTATTCTTCCTTTAACACCTTAATATTTAGATTTCCTCCAACATCACTGCTGAACCACAGAGAGACTGAACTCCTATCATCTACTGCAGAAACCACAGCTGTCACATCTGCAGCTCTGCTTCCTCTGAGAGTCGCTGAACAGAGGAACCATCAGATTTAACTGTGCAGGACCGTTACCAGCCACTGATCAATACTTCAGTCTATGATCGATCAGATTCAGTTATTAAAAACTGTCTGAACTCTGTGATTCCAGCTTCTTCAGTGTGAATATTCTCATGTTGTGACAGTAAACTGGAGGTCTCTGGACTGAACCAGACATCTGAGGAACTCTGACCCATGTTTTTACCATGTTCTGATATTTTTACTGGTTTTTATTTAAAAACTGACTAAATTTTCTGATTAGTTTTTAAAGAATTAGACCACAGATTACAATAGTAGTTTGGAAAATCACAACCAGACATTCTCCCAGTTGATCAACAATGAGAATAATAACTAGCCTCGTTCTCAGTACGGTTCTGTTAACTCTTCATAACAAAGCTGATTATTCAAACAAAACTCTGTTGGAAGCTGCTCAGGTGTGTCTGAGTCTGACGCTGGAGGATTCATCTACCTGCTGAGCTGACAGGTGATCAGACTTCAGGTTTCAGAGCAGCGGTGAATCATTTAACAGCACACAGAGGACGAGCTCATTAAGGTTTCATGGCCTCTGCTGGAACGTGAGACGAAGCTACAGCAGCTGGGCGACCATCGGACGACGTGATGTCACTGAAGTCTGTTCACAGAGAAACGCAGGGAAACTTCTTTACGTTTTAACGGATGAAAACAAGCAGCTCAACACTTTCTACAAGTGGACAATGAAAGAAAAGTCAGAGCAAGCAAAGGGAAACACAACCACGTCCAGCAGCAACAACACAACCCGACAATAACCACGTCTAGTGTTCATCCCGAGCCACACAGGGAACATCTGGATGAACAGAGTTAGTCCTCCTGTGGCTGAAGACCAAGCTCTCCACAGCAGCCTTCAGCTAAAACAACATGAGGTGACTAGAAGCTGCTCCACTCCTGATCTGGACCAGATCCAGTCTGTAGGAAACATACAGCTGGTCCTGAACGAGGCAGAGGGTTTCCTGTACGGAGGATTTTATAAACCCCCACAGAGGTTTGAACAGCCCCAAAGGAAAACCACCAGCATCCCAACAGCAACACTCAGGAATAAAAATACCAATCCAAGGTTTGAAACCAGTGTCCTAATGCAGCGTTTGATTACTTCACTCATCAAACGGTCAGAAACAGCAGAGACTAATGTTAAACGAGGAAACACAGGCTCATTGTCCCAACTGTATCTGTGTGGACTAGTCAGAGTACTCCGACCCTCAGAAACCAGGTTCTGAGCAGGACTCTGGGCTTTAACTTTAACCCGTTTAACGAATTAAACTCCACGCAGGGATTCTAAAACCCATCAGATCAAATGTTGTCTTCTGTCTCCACCAGCTGGAACCAACCAGAACTGACCCACAGTAAAGACAAAGAGCCTGAGGAACAGATCAGCAGGGGGTTTAAGATGCCGCTCACTGACCCCGTTAATTAATACTCAGATTAAATACTTTATATGCGTCTTTCCTAAAAGACAACAGAATTTATGGATGTTTTTCTCATTTATGGCTCCACCTGGTGGCGCTATAACCACTGATCAGACAGTCTGTTTGTTGTTTAACCAGGATTTAACAGGCCACAGCAGACATAGCAGCTGATATGTTGATATTTATGACAGATTACATGTAGATTAAAGGGCACTACAGTCACATCTATGTCACCAGTCATGATGGCAGTGATCATACAGGAGCTTTAGGTCTGAATGATTTGGGGAAAATATCCAACTGTGATTCTTTTACAGATGTTAGGATTTGATTTGTCATGTACTTTTTAAAGTCAGTATCTGTAGGTTTTTAGGAAGCTGGTGATTTAAAACATGTGATGGAGCAGACACCATCTACATGTGACTCTCATGAATTTATAAACCCACTGACTCACAGTTTAAACCACATTATTATATTAAAAGGTTCTGCTTCATCAATCTGAGGGTGAAGTTAGTTAAAATGACTTAGAACCACCTCTTCACCACACAAACCTTCCTGACAGCCGACTATCAGAGCAGACCTGGATAAGAGCTGAGATCAGAGTCAGGTGATGGATCAGTCGGAGCCGTTCTGACAGCCTGAGACTCCTCAGAGTCTTTACGCTGTGATGTGTTCATGTTCCAACCTTCATCTGAGTCCGTCAGCAGAACAGAGGAAACCTGTTCCTCTGATTCGCAGCAGGAAGAAGCAGGAGATGAAAGGCTGTTCTCAGAGCTGCTGTGTCTTTACCATAACGATCACAGAGTGTTCTGTCCTCTGATACCTGCTGACAGCTCCTACCTGAACCTCACCTGTCAGAACTACCAGGTATCGCTGCAGGAAGCTCAGCGTTAGCTTCTGAACAACACTGAGCTACACACACCACACACACACTCTGACATTCAGGATATAACGTTTATCCTGTTTATGTGCCTTTCATTAGTATTACTCTATTTAACTCTGATCTGCTTCTGTATTCACACAAAGGAGCCATTATTTTCTGATTGGAATTATTATGACTGATATTTGCTGCGTCTCTGCTGCCATTTAAAGCATGTCATGAATGTTTGAAGCAGTTTGTGTCTCTACGTCTCTGTATTAGAATATAAACGGCTAATATCTCAAAGATGTCTCCAGTGGTGACGCTCCAACACAAGTTTAAAATCTATAACACTACTAATAATGAAACAAAGCTTTTTAAACTTACACACAGACTGCAGTATCTGTTCCCCAAACCATCAGAGCTCCTTAATTTATCAGCCTAATTAACACAGATAACATGGCGTCTCCAGGATGGACAGTACGGCGTCCAAATCACAGGAAATGAATCACTGTTGTACCTGCGGTTTACTCTGGCTGCTTGTTTACTCATCCTTGTGGATTTATGACTTCTGTATCTGCTTATAATACACATAGAGGTTAGACTGTTTCTTCTCCTTACTCTCACCTGAACCAACTGCTTCTGCTGTTATTACACCATCGTTGTTTCAGTGGAGAAGAAATACATCAGTTCTCTTTAGGAAGTCCTAAATCTCAGAACATGTTAACTTAATAACATACAGGATTAAAAACACTATCTGATGGGGACTCATTACATGTTACATCACAGGACTGAACACTTACCTACAGTGTCACAGCTCACATGTGGACAACATCCAGACCCCAGCAGCTGCAGCTTGTTGATGACAGTAAAACGTGTCACAGCATAATATTAGAAATAAAGAGCTGCAGTGTGACAGAAACATCCCAGACTGTGAAGCTATCTGTCCATGTGTCAGGGAACATGACACTTCATCATCATCATCATCATCATCATCATTATCTTTGTATTTGTTTTGGTGCCAAAGAGATTTAAAGAAACCGCGGCTCTTATCATGACATCTGATTTCCTCTAAACCATCCAGCTCTGCTCATAAACAGACAACCGACCAGCCGAAGTCCACAGTGACAGTGACCACATCTAACCTCACCTTAACGAAATAAACAGAGCTTCGGGTGACATTACAGAACCCTGAAGACTAAAAACTCAATACAGCTGAATGGAGTTCTGAATGGAGACGCTAACTTTACAAACTTGAACCACTTCGCTCGCTTCTTCTGAGTCCATCTGTTGCGGCTCAACTTTAATTTAAATACATCCTATCCGTTTAATATGTCCTCCATTTTAAGTGACACTTGGTGACTAAATCACAGTTTGTCAGTGTCGTGCTGAGTGTTTGTCGCTGTTAGCTGCTCGGCTAACTGACGCCAAACTTTACTTGATATTCGGCTACTTCACTTAGCGGCTAAGAGCTAAGCTAGCCTAGCTGGTAAGTTATTAACTTCCTGTAAAACTCAGCCACCTGTCCGACTTACCTTTTTCACTTTTTTCACATCATCCTCCATCTCTATGTACAGATCCTCTTCTTCATATTCCGCTCAGCTTCCAGGAGAGACAACACGGAGCCGCCGAAGACAGCAGCTAGCCTGCTAGCCTAGCCTAGCTTAGCCTAGCATTGGTAAAGCGATGCCCGATTTTGAGCTGATAGCAAACTGCCATCCTGGCTCCTGATTAATCCTCCAACCGTCAGAAAACCTGCCGGAGTTGCTCCGAAATGTAAACTCAGGTGTTTCCGTGCAGTTAGAACAACTACAGAGACACTCCGTAGAGAAAACAAACTCCAACAAAACAGTCAAAACTTTTCAATCGTGCCGCCATTTTGGGCGTAGAGCGGAGACCCAGCATGCTTTGCTCCGCTGCAACCAAAACAGCTGCAGCTCACCGCAGACACGAAACACGAAACACGAAACAAGAAACCCACTCTGGAAGACTGTAATAAAATATAGACTCTTTATATAGACCATAATACAATATAGACTCTGTTATATAGACTATAATATAGACTGTATAATGTAGACTATACAATATAACACAGACTGTATAGTACAGACTATATTATGATATAGACTCTGTTATATGGACTCTGTAATATAAACTCTATTATATACACTATAATATAGACTGTATGATATAATATAGACTTTATATTATAGACTGTATAATATATAATATAATATAGACTGTATAGTATAGACTATATTATGATATAGACTGTTATACAGACCATAATATTATATAGACTGTTACATAAACTATAATAAAATATAGACTCTGTTATATAGACTATAATATAACACAGGCTCTGTTATATGGACTCTGTAATATAAACTCTATTATATACACTATAATATAGACTTTAAAATATAGACTCTGTCAGACTTTATATTATAGACTGTATAATATATAATATAATATAGACTGTATAGGATAGACTATATTATGATATAGACTTTATAATATAAACTGCATTGTATAGACTGTATTATAGAGACTATAATAAAATCTAGACTTTATAATAAAGGTTGTAAAATGATATAGACTATATAATATAGACTTTATAGTCTGACATAGACTATATATATATATATGCTGTGTCATAATATGACCTGGAGAATCCTGCAGACCAGTTTACAGCTCGTTTATCCTTTAGGTCGATTTAAGTTTTTTAATTCATGTCTTTTTCCCTGCAGCTGCTGAATCTTCCTCTGACTCTGTTGAGGTTTGATGTTTCATGTTTTTGCTAATGTGTCTTTCTTATATTTTCTTATATTTCTATTTCTTATATTTCTATTGCTAATTCAGTGTCAGTGTTTGCATTTGTCTGTACATCTGATGCTTGAATGAAGTGTGAACATGGACACCCTCCACCGGTGAGACGTGAACACGAACACGCTGCTGACAGGTTTCACTTTCAAATACTATATTTATTTTTCTCTTCTGGGATGAACAGTCTGATATATGAATCTACAGTAAGGCTTAACATTACATCTTCAGCATAATATTTCTCTTTTCATCTAAAAACCAAAACATACAAAAAGAACTTTAGCACCATATGTTATTAATAATATTCATATTGTTCCCAAAAATAGGGCGTCGGTACAATACTGGACATCAGTTTTGCTTTTTTAAAGAACGGGGATTCCATGAAACAATTTACTTACATTTTATATTGAACAACAACAAAGAAATCATTCCTTATAGGTCGTATGAGTCCACGTTTCCTAGCATTGTGCCACCTCCTGGAGCAGCATCCTGATAGATCTGTGAAATACACCAACAAGCTAACACAATCTATAAACTGACTGAAGAGAAACAAAGCAAGACTTCCCAACACCTTGATAACAACTCCAAAAATCAGCAGCAATAATATGACAACCATAGTCGCTTCATTGGAATATCAAATCCATGTTGAACCAAGTGTTACAGCCAATTCTACAAGAACAACAGAAATAGATACACACAGGTTAAGGACATATAGATGACAGGAATTTACAACACAGCAATCACGTTCTATATATATGTTACCCAGACTCCAGCAGCAGAAGAACATCTGTGCTCCTGTGCTAAAAGATGCATGTAGTCTTCTGCCAGTTTCACTCTGCCAGAGAAACAGAAATCCTAGTGCAGACTGAATAAACCGTAGACGGGAGCTGTTGGTTCTGTGCAGGTTGGAAACTAAAATGGCACCATAGAGTTGAGTTCTGCTGTAAACTGTGTGGATCTGAGGTGCTGTGCAGAGCGCTGGAGGCTGCAGGTTTGGGTTCTGCAGGTCCTGCTGAGCTCTCTGAAGGTGGACCGAGCCGTCCACAGTGGTAGCACCTTTACATGTATTTGTTCAGCACCAGGTCAGTAACACAAAGAAAAGAAGAGGATGCACCGTTTTGTCATCAACAGACGGCCATGACACGAAGGTAGAGACTGAAACCAGGTCAACACTACGACGGCCTGCTGCTACACATGAATGCAGAACTCAGAGGGCTGTGCGGAGCCCTGGCATGCTGAATGTGGGGTTCTAAAGGCATGCTGGGAGGAGAACCAGTGATCGGGCCTGTTTCATCAGCTGCTTCCACGTTGTGTTAAACTGCAGACTAAAGGATGTTCACACAGAGACTCGGGAAGTGACGTCTTGGCACCACAAATCATTCAGAATCGCAAGACAGAAGAAGAAGAAGGTGTGAAGGCAGAGACAGAAGTAGAAAACAATCAGATCTTCAGTGTCGTGGCTGGTTTCTGTTCCTGTTCTCCTTCGAACAGTCAAAACTGCCCACGTTCAATCAGCTGGAGCTGCACCCTCAGAAACATAAAGGTTCCTCAGTGGTTCTGGTTCTTCAAAGTACCAAATAAAGAACCTACGTATTTAGAAGACGGTTCCTCACCTACTTCCTGTGGTTCTCTAAAGGTTCTTCATGTTTGTTCTTTGGTTCTTTGGTTTCAGGTAACAGCATGAATCAGAGCTGCAGCTGATTTATTCTGGATCAATCATTTGGTCGATAAAACTTCAGGAAACAGACAAATGATCATCACAGAATCCCAAACTGGCCTCTTAGAACGCGATGTTCTGTCTGAAGAACCCACAATATTACATGTTCTAGTGAAGGAACCAGAAATACTGCAGATTGTAAGACTTTAAATGATTATCAGGTCCAGAGATCAAAGTAGAACCAGAACAGGGCGGTCCACAAAGAACTCTCTGGAAAATAGGTTCTTGTAAGAACCTATTCTCTCTAAAGTTCTCTGGAGACCATTTATGGTACTTAAAGAAACTAATTTGTTGATGATTCTTTCAAGAATGGTTCCTTAAAGAACCTGTTCTTGCTCCTTGGAGTGCAACTGATGGTGCCTAAAGGAACCATTTGTTGGGGGTTCTTTGAAGAACCGTTTCAAGATATTATTCTTTGAGGAACCTCCTGCTAAATGGTTCTTCTAGTGCATCACTAAGAAGAACCATGTTTTGGTTCCAGTTAGAACCTTTGTTTTCTGAGTGTAGATCAGCTCCCTCTAATCAACATGAGGAACTCTGCATTAAGCACAGAACATGTTCAGTATTGCCTTTCGTGTTCTCCTGACAGAACCTGGTCTGACCGGGTTCTGCAGGTGACACCTCTGATGGAGCTGTAAGACTGAACAGTCGACTGACAGAACGGAGAACCGGTGTTGGTCTGGTTCTGCGACCCAGACGGGGAGGTTCTGGTTGGGTGTTGTGGTCCTGTGAGCGTGCTGGCACATGAAACGAGTAAAGAAAGACATTGGCGTTGTTGTTTGCGGACCTGGCTGCCATGGCTGGATCGAAGCACCCAAAGTAACAAGGCACAACAAGGACCGAGGAGAACAATGTTCACACGCTCTTGCTGTGTGTTGGTTCTATCAGGCGTCGCAGCGGACCGGACCGGAGGGTTCTGTGTTGTTCATGGTATACAGTGTGGCAGCCTGAGTTCTACACTGCACAGCGTAGAAACTGCTTAGCTCTTGAGACCCGTGTAATTTAAAGAAAACAAGAAAATATATAAAACCCACCTCTATCTGGCTCCTAGCTAATCACTGGTAGAGAATGTAAAATGGTGACTGTTCTGTAGAAATACCTAAAATATACTGCATGTTTCATAAAAATCCAGACTTGTACATATAGACTCTTTGCAGACTTTTAAAATCAATTAGTTCAATTAACTGTAGTTACCACTATTCTAATGACACAGTTACGCAAGCATAAATAGTCGACATTAAGCACCACTAGATGAAATGCAGCCCAGTTGTAGTATCTCGTGTATGAGGCGGTGTGTCCCACACACACATGGATGGATCACAGTGTATTTGCACCTGATTGGACGAGAGTCCACGTCTGGAAAAGATGCACTGTACGCCAGGCAGCCAACTACCACAAAAAACTGGCCCGACCCGCGTTACAATGAAGAATCACTCAATGTGCAAACCATAATTTAGCGGAGCGCCCGGCGACGGGACGCCGTGTTAGGAAAAAATGGAGACCCTTGAGGACATGCGGGGGGATGAGGACTGCATTGAGACACCCCTGAGTCAGCTGGTTCAGTGGTCTGGTTGTTGGTCCTGAGGAACCCTTGTATTGGCTGTGTTTTCTTATTGTTCACTTCACTCACCGACTAACTGCTAACATGGCTGTTCATTCACTACAACATAGAGGGTCTGGCTACTATGGTAAACAATGAACAGGTTTGCATACACATGTATCTACACCGACGGCGTGTTGGATGTTTGCTAGCTGACCCAACAGTTCTCAATCCTCAGGGCTGAACGTCGGGTGGCAGACCCTGGAGGGTGGAGCTGTGGCAGTGTACCTCATTGCATGTTCTCATGTCAGGATCTCCGTTTGTTCAGCCTCAACCCCGTTGTTCAGTTACCAGAGAGTGTGTTTGCTGGAGCGCTCCGAGGCCCGGCACCGTGGAGACGGGAAGAGGGCGGAGCAGCAACCGGGGATGGAGCCGAACATTCGGCGAGAGGGCAGAACCGCGAGAAAGGGCCGAGGACGAGCCCCAGACAGAAGCAGACGGACTCCGTGGGCCCTTTAACTCGGCTGCCCTCGTGTTCTTTTCCATCCCTGGCAAAAACCCTCCTTCACCTTTGGCCTGGACTCGGTCGGCGTCTGCCTTTTACAGTACGATGTTACCGGCACCAGAGGCCACAGCGAGGCAGAGCCGACTGCCAGGAAAAGGAATCTGAGCGGTGCTGGGCTTCAGGCAGCTCCTGTTGGGTGCATCTGAACTAATGCCTCACACTGAAGTCATGCCAACACTACAATGTAGAAAACACTCAGTATATATTCAGATGGATCATCGAGTAAATAGATAAAAGTGGAGATGCATTCATTTTTCTCATGGATTGTTCAGTAGCCCTCTCTGGACGTTCTAGTCCTCTGACCTAGAAGGCATGGTTTCTGTTTTTTGTGGTTACCGGAGGTGGAGATCAGTGGAGCTGCTGAACAGCAGGCCTAAGCATGGCACGGACTCATTCAACTGGTTCAGAGGGGCAAATAAACCGGAAAGACAGTACTGTAAGGTAAGATTTGGCTTTGTTTCAACGGCGCCCCAGTGAGAGCATCAGCTCTGTGAGGAGTTTTAACACTTTTCTCATGTAAAAAACTGTGTGTTCTGGCAAAATATAGTTCAATGACTATAAATGTGGACACAAATACGCACTGAAGTATAATAGCATAGAAATATCCTCTCAGATTAGTCAGAATATTTAGGAACTTATTACAAGTCGTCTTTGCACCCGATAAGCAGATATTAGAGAACCAAAGAACAGGGAGCTTTAAAAGGGGAACTCTGCAGGATTCACAGGGAATGGTGGAGGATTCCATGAAGGCTGTCTTTGCACTTTAAAGTGCTCTTTAACACACGTCGAACCTCCTGCTGTTTAACAAACTCCTGCAATCTTCTTAAAAAAGTCTTTGGAATGTTTTTAACATGATTCACCAAATTAGAAAACATTGTGCTCATCTCGTCTACATTCCTTCGTTGGGTTTCGTCTCTTTATATTCTGTGCTGTCACATTAATGTGGGCCAACATAAGGCGTGCTGTTACAGCCGGCCTCCACTGGAGGGCAGTCTGCACCGTCACAATCATCATGTGAGACTGATTGAAGGTCAGTGTGCTTCGCTTTCTGCCAACATTTAGGATTGAGAACAGAAATGCAGAATCCGTCCGTTCTGCTTGTTTGTGTCTTTTTTCTAATTTACAGTATCACGATAGAAACCTCAGTGCTGCTTTAAACCCCGGGCTACAGACTCAGTAAACATGATCATATCTTTGAATGCTTTACATAAAGAATGGCAGTAAATGTTGGGATGTGCAAAGACCTGCCCCCTCCGAGACGCTCCTCCATCATTCCCATCAGGCTTTGCGCCAGTCCCATGTCACGGGACGTACAATATGCCCTTCACAAGTATTCACAGGTTGAATCACCAATACAGTATAATGCATTAAACACATTTCATAATGAAACATTCATATGTTATCTACACACTCATACAGAGCCCTCGTCTGTCAGTGTGGAGGGCTTCATATGAGACGTCTGCATGTCGCAGAAGATTCTGGAGGTTCATCATTTTCTCTGTGTTTTCTCCAAAAATAAATCATGAGTGTCTGAACAGGCGATAAACAGACGTCTCCTGATGACGGAGGAGGACGTGGAGGGAAGGAGGAGAGATGAACCAAATGGTGAGAGTTGATGGAGACGCCTTCAGAGGGACGATTCGTACTGCAGGAGTTCGTAGAGAAGCGGACCGTCCCTGTACCTGATGCCCACCGCGTTAGGGCTAATGTACTGCAGCACGTTTATGGTCCTGCGCAGGCGCCGGTCCACAAAGTGTGCGTCCCAGGCGGGGTAGCGCTTTCTGGGCATGTCTATCTTGATGAGCGGACCCTCGGGTCGGATGGGCCTCCCGGCGGCGTCCACCGGCTCCGTGGACCTCACCTGGAAAACCGGAAGGCAGGTGTCCGTGGCTGTTTCGTCCGACTCCACGTGCTCCCCCGCCAGACCCCGTGTGGGCGTGGCCTGGGAGCCGCGGGGCCCCGGCGTGGGGGCCATGGGCTCGGCCTCGGGGGGTAACGGAAGGCCCCACAGCAGCTCGGCACAGCAAGAACTGGCCAGAACCCTCAGGCGTGGGCCCATGGGGTGAAGAACCCCGTAGTAGAGAACCATGCAGGCCACACCTGAGGCAAAGCACAGGAAGACGCCACAGAGGGCTAAAGAGGCATAGGCGTCGGTGGTGGCTGGGTCGCGGTATGCATACCAAAGGGAGCTGAGGATGGCGTTCTCCAGCAGGACCACCGTGTAATAGGCCACCATTCTGTACCGCGTCCGGCCCTCACGCACATTGAACCAGCAGAAGACGTACACCACGCCCACCACCATGTTGAACAGTACCTCCTCCCATTTGGACATGCAGAAGTCGGTGCCGCCATGGATGACCCAGAAGGCCATGGCGCACCAGTGGAGCACCACAAAAATGCCAAAGTAGATGTGGAAAACAGAGGCAAACAGGGCGAAAGACAGCACCCGCGAAGAGATGGTGAAAAGGCGCCAAAACAGATGCACCAGGGCACCTCGGTAACTCATGCTCTTCTTGTCGTCGCGTGAGTCACGCAGGAGTTTGTGGTAAGATGCTAGCACCCAGGCCAGGGACAGGAGGGACGACATGGCAGAAACACCTGGGAACAGAGACAAACAGTCAGAGCAGACAGTCTAAGATACAGCAGTCAGTCTGTGGCTGCACCATCAGTTCAGACAGAATCATTTACAGCAGATCCAGAAGGTTGAATGGATCCAGGGGAGGACATGTTTATAATTACTGGCCCTTGGATGTGGAACAAGTGCAAATACTTTAAACAAGGCTCTAACACCAGTAGAATCTGATGTGTGGAAAGTTTGACCAGACAAGGTTCCAGTTTTTAGATGTTCAGACTAAATGTGTCCAGACTCTAATCCTCAGTAGGATGGAGGTCCTGACTCTGACTGGACCTCCAGAACCTCCACCTTGTTGTCTTCAAACCATCTCTGTTTGCTTCGACTCATCGTCTGGATGGAAACTGATCTTCTCCAGGTCTCAGTTCTCTATCAGACTGGATCAGGTTGTCCTCCAGGACTCTCTAGACTCTGCTGCATTCATTGACCCTCTACCTTTACAAGCCTTGGTGTCCTCCTTCACTAGTCTCCTTCTTCTAACTCCTTCAGAGGAGTCATAGGAGTCTTGGTGTCCTCCCTCACTAGTCTCCTTCTTCTAACTCCTTCAGAGGAGTCATAGGAGTCTTGGTGTCCTCCCTCACTAGTCTCCTTCTTCTAACTCCTTCAGAGGAGTCATAGGAGTCTTGGTGTCCTCCCTCACTAGTCTCCTTCTTCTAACTCCTTCAGAGGAGTCATAGGAGTCTTGGTGGCCTCCCTCACTAGTCTCCTTCTTCTAACTCCTTCAGAGGAGTCATAGGAGTCTTGGTGTCCTCCCTCACTAGTCTCCTTCTTCTAACTCCTTCAGAGGAGTCATAGAGTCTTGGTGTCCTCCCTCACTAGTCTCCTTCTTCTAACTCCTTCAGAGGAGTCATAGGAGTCTTGGTGTCCTCCCTCACTAGTCTCCTTCTTCTAACTCCTTCAGAGGAGTCATAGGAGTCTTGGTGTCCTCCCTCACTAGTCTCCTTCTTCTAACTCCTTCAGAGGAGTCATAGGAGTCTTGGTGTCCTCCCTCACTAGTCTCCTTCTTCTAACTCCTTCTGAGGAGTCATAGGAGTCTTGGTGTCCTCCTTCTCTAGTCTCCTTCTTCTAACTCCTTCAGAGGAGTCATAGGAGTCTTGGTGTCCTCCCTCACTAGTCTCCTTCTTGTGTCTCCTTCAGAGGAGTCATAGGAGTCTTGGTGGCCTCCCTCACTAGTCTCCTTCTTCTAACTCCTTCAGAGGAGTCATAGGAGTCTTGGTGTCCTCCCTCACTAGTCTCCTTCTTGTGTCTCCTTCAGAGGAGTCATGGGGGGTAAATACTTTTTAAAGGTGATGTAAACCTACAGGATAAACATTTATTTCTGAAGGTATCAAACCTGTAAAAGGTTTCCCAGGTGAGGTTTCTCTTCTGAACATACAAGAACCTCCAGGCCAGACAACTTGTGGATTTATTATTGACTCAGACACTGATGGTTTTTAGAAATGGCAGAAAGGTTCCATCTTTAATCTTAAAGCCACAGACGGTTTAATGTGGACCTGGTTGCTGCTGTGTTTACAGCAGGTTCTCCTCCAGCATCCATCACTTCTGTGAAAGCCTCATTATTACTGGGATCATCCAGAAACCGTCTGCATCAGACGTGTAACTGTGGAGGCAGCAGATCTGTCAGAACATGAAATATGATGGAGGATTATCAGCAGAGCAGCAACATGGAGCCTCTCAGACGCACTGATGGCGTTTCTACAGACATGACGGTCTCACTGCTCTGACTGAACCTCCTCCTCTGGGAGCTGCTGGGTGGAGGAGGAGGAGGAGGAGGAGGAGGAGGAGGAGGAGGCCTCACAACTATGATGGATGACAGCAAATAGAGAAACCTCAGAGACGGACGAGACGAGAGAGATGGACATGGAAGACATCATGGATGAGGAAAATGAGGATGTGATGAAGATGAGGACGTCGTGAAGATGTGATGAAGATGAGGATGTGATGAAGATGTGATGAAGATGAGGATGTGATGAGGATGAGGATGTGATGAAGATGAGGATGTGATGAAGATGAGGATGTGATGAAGATGAGGATGTGATGAAGATGTGATGAAGATGAGGATGTGATGAGGATGAGGATGTGATGAAGATGAGGATGTGATGAGGATGAGGATGTGATGAAGATGAGGATGTGATGAAGATGAGGACGTCGTGAAGATGTGATGAAGATGAGGATGTGATGAAGATGTGATGAAGATGAGGATGTGATGAGGATGAGGATGTGATGAAGATGAGGATGTGATGAAGATGTGATGAAGATGAGGATGTGATGAGGATGAGGATGTGATGAAGATGTGATGAAGATGAGGGTGTGATGAAGATGAGGATGTGATGAAGATGAGGATGTGATGAAGATGAGGGTGTGATGAAGATGAGGATGTGATGAAGATGAGGGTGTGATGAAGATGAGGATGTGATGAAGATGAGGGTGTGATGAAGATGAGGGTGTGATGAAGATCAGGGTGTGATGAAGATGAGGATGTGATGAAGATGAGGGTGTGATGAAGATGAGGGTGTGATGAAGATGAGGGTGTGATGAAGATGAGGGTGTGATGAAGATGAGGGTGTGATGAAGATGAGGAAGTGATGAAGATGAGGGTGTGATGAAGATGAGGATGTGATGAAGATGAGGGTGTGATGAAGATGAGGATGTGATGAAGATGAGGGTGTGATGAAGATGAGGATGTGATGAAGATGAGGTTGTGATGAAGATGAGGGTGTGATGAAGATGAGGGTGTGATGAAGATGAGGGTGTGATGAAGATGAGGATGTGATGAAGATGAGGTTGTGATGAAGATGAGGGTGTGATGAAGATCAGGGTGTGATGAAGATGAGGATGTGATGAAGATGAGGATGTGATGAAGATGAGGGTGTGATGAAGATGAGGATGTGATGAAGATGAGGGTGTGATGAAGATGAGGGTGTGATGAAGATGAGGGTGTGATGAAGATGAGGGTGTGATGAAGATAAGGGTGTGATGAAGATGAGGGTGTGATGAAGATGAGGGTGTGATGAAGATGAGGTCCTTACACTGCAGCCACTCGGCCTTGTTGCTCTGGATCATGATGCAGAGCTGCAGCACCAGCTGAGGAGCACTTTCCAGGAAGGTCTCCAGCAGTCGCAGCATGTTGACGTCAGCGTACTCGTACATCATGGCCCAGTAGAACCGCCGCTGGTTCTCCTTCTGCCGGTGGCTCTGAACGCCCAGGTACATGGTCCGAATGTACCTGCAGGGACAAGAACACCTGGGTGACCACGTGGTCCAGAAGAACACAGAGTGAAGCTAGAGGACGCTCTGAGCCAGGACCAGCTGAAGGTTCAGATCAACCACAGCTTCATCGCAGGTTTGAAAGAAGTTCCACATCTAATCAGCCAGAACCCTCTAAAGCAGACAGTTCCCACAGCACCTGAACGCATCATCCAAGCTCTGGTTCTGATGTAAAGAACCACATCAAGGCTTGTCATCTGAATCTACTCATCCTGCATGTCTCAGCTAAAATTCATTCACATCATTCAGACACACAGCGACCGACCAGCAGCGACAGTTCAAAAAGATTAAACAGTTAAAATATCAAAAACTAGTTTTTCAAAATAAAATATAACTAAAAATAAAAACATCAAATAATCAAAAAATAATATGAAAATGTTTCACGAAAAAACAAAATCTAATATATTAAAAAATAAATATAAATACAGAAATATATTTAAATAAGAAAAATATAAAAATATGTCCAGAATATTTCTAAATATAAAAGCTGTATTTAAAGCTCTTCCTCTTGTACATCAGTGTAATCATCATCATGGAGTCCAGCTGAAGCTGCTCTGATGGCAGCAGCTGATTGAATCACAGTCAAAGCTGCAGCGTTAAACAGAAGAACCAGACTCCTGCTGAGAGAGTGTGATGTGTTCAGGGCCGAGCGTCAGCTAATTAAGATCGTTATCGCCTCTGAAACCAATTCAGCCTCCAATTAAGGAGAAGACGAGGAAGTCTGAGCTCTGGACAGAGACAGAAAACATCCCCTCACCAGCCAGAGAGAACCCAAACAGAAGGTTCCTATGCTCCACACAAACCCCAGACCGCCTCAGAGAACCAGAGCTGCTCTATGGAAGCTCCAGAGCTGCCCTATGGAAGCTCTATAGCTGCTCTATAAGTTCCATAGCTGCTCTATTGAAGCTCTATTGAAGCTCCATAGCTGCTCCATATCTGCTCTGTATTACAGCCTCGGCTCTGAGAGTGCAGCTCTGCTGGTAGCTGGAGGCTCACTCTGGACTAATAAATGCAGCACTTGATGTGCAGTCAGCCGAGGACAGCAGCAGCGTAGAGACAGAAATAGACGAGACGGAGGCTCTCCACAAAACAAACAGAGGCCAGAGATCTAAAGAGCAGCAGAACAAACAGCAGCAGAACACCAGAGGTTCTCCTCTTAACGAGCTGCTGCTCACAGATTAAACCAATGAGGCTGAAGAGGAGCTCTGATGGTTTCACTGCGATCTGAGCAGCAACTGGCTCTGCTGATAGACATGAAGCGGTACAGACTAATTACTGGAGCTCATTCAAGCAACATGTGCTTCGTTTCCTGGAAAGACAATAGAATCGTCCTGCAGCATGACTTCATTTTAGCGCTTCAGAGGATGTAACTCTGGGTGGAGGTTCTATTCTCAGCGTGATCTGTGCTTTTAAAGGATCCCAGGAAACAAACGTGGCATCAAAGCACAGCGAGGATAAACTGGTTGGTTGTTTCTGCTTCTCTTTTCTGTTTCTGAAGCTGCAAACTTCAGTCAGTGAACCAGAAATAAACTGAAGAAACCAAACAGCTAAAAGCTCAGCACACTGGAGGCTCCACAGCGATGAGGAGAAGAACTTTATTCTGCAGCAGAGCGACAGCGAGGCGAAGGACGAAACCAGCAAACGATAAATATCAGACTGCAGAACCTTCTAAAAACTCAGAGTTCTGACAGAAAACCAGAGGAGGAACCATCTCAGCGTCTGTTCCTGGAGCGTTTCACAGCGTGACACGTCATCCTGACTGACTTCCTGTCTCCTGGACGTAAAGATGTGGCCGAGGAACGTTTACTAGAATGTATAATGATAAATTCAATCTACTGGTTCTCTGAAGAACTTCAGCTGCAGAAACCAACAACACGGCTGTTCTACTTAGAACCATGAAGAGAACACAATACAAACCAGCAGACTGACAGGAAAATACACAAAGAACAAAGACAAATGAAGAATAAAGTAAAATAACGGCAGTAGAAGCGGTTCTGATGAGTCCTGATGGCTCCAGAACAGCAGCTGTTTGTTTCATTAACAGAATAAACCTGCAGCTGAAAGGAAGCAGCTGCAGTAGAACCAGACGTCTGTCTGTAAACTACCTGTCTGTCTGTCTGTCTGTCTGTCTGTCTGTAAACTGTCTGTCTGTCTATAAACTGTCTGTCTGTCTGTCTGAACTGCAGCGTCTCAGATGAACTGAGACTCCGTGGACTCTTACAGCTTCTTCTCCTATCCAGAGGTAAAGTCTGACATTCGCTGACATTTTCAGTCCGTCTGCTAAATGTCAGCTGGAACGAGTCGACCTGCTGCTGTAACGACTCGCTGCAGACACCAGAGATCTGCTTCTGTCCGACTCGACTCGCTGGTCTGCAGAACCGACACAAAGGTTCATGGCGCTGGAGAACAGACGATCCTGAATCTCCAGGAGCGAAACGTCTGCAGCTACAGAAGCACCTGGACACCTGGTGGCTGAAGGTCTGGAGACTCTGACCCAAACAAGACTTGAAGACTGCAGATGATACCTCTACTATCCATGACACGATTGGCTGGATGCTTCCTGGTTCAGGTGTTACAGAGCAGGTGATTGGCTGCTTGGTGGGCGGAGCCACAGAGTTCTGCAGCTAAATGCTAATGGCAGCATTTAGCTGCAAGTTCTAAAAGATCCTGTCAGTCTGCTGCTGTCTGCCAAATGTCCATCATCACTGAAAGTCCATCCATCCTTTATCTACACACCTTTTATTCCTCTGTAGGGAACCTGTGGAAGCAGGCTCACCTGGACAGGTAACAGTCCATCACAGGCCCACATAGAGACACACAACCAGCACACTCACAGTTAGAATCACCAGGTAACCTCAGCATGTCTTTGGACTGTGGAAGGAAGCTGGAGAACCTGGTGAGAACCCAGCAGGGACAACATGAGAACTCCACACAGAACGATCCCAGAACCAGGTTCTAACCAGGACCTTCTAGCTGTGAGGCCACAGACAGAACCTCTGATCCACTGTGCAGCCTCCCTCACAGCTCTAGTTAATACAGACCCCTATGAGCACCAGTGTGACACCACCAGCATCAGTCCACATATCTAAAACCTGAAGCCGGGCTCAGGGCTGGACTTAACACACAGACACAATGAGTAGAAACAGACACAAGCTCTGGTCCTCAACCACTAATTATCAGACTCTGAATAAAGCCTGGGTTAAAGCAGCAGCATGAACGTCTGAAGCGACTCGGACTGACCCTGTTGGAGTGAATCTCTTTATTTATTTGCTAACGGAGCTGAAAACTCTCATGTTCATGGATGAAACCAGAAGCTCTGGACTGATCTCTGCTTCCTGTGACAGAGATTCATTCATTCTCAACTGTCTGTGCAGCAAGTCTCAGTTAGCTGTGATGTTTAAAGACACACCAGTAAATCAGAGGCCTGCTGCTCCCTGGAGGATCCTGATCCACAGCTTCAGCAGAAAACTGAACAGTTTGTTTGAGACGTGGCAGAGAGAATATCAGCTCACTTCATCAACACACTACCTGCTGCTGTCAAGCACACACTGGAACACACTGGAACACACTGCAACACACTGGAACACACTGGAACACACTGGAACACACTGGAACACACTGGAACACACTGGAACACACTACAACACACTGGAACACACTGCAACACACTGGAACACACTGGAACACACTGGAACACACTGCAACACACTGGAACACACTGGAACACACAGCAACACACTGGAACACACTGGAACACACTGCAACACACTGCAACACACTGGAACACACTGCAACACACTGCAACACACTGCAACACACTGGAACACACTGGAACACACTGGAACACATGGCAACACACTGCAACACACTGCAACACACTGCAACACACTGGAACACACTGGAACACACTGCAACACACTGCAACACACTGCAACACAATGCAACACAATGCAACACACTGCAACACACTGGAACACACTGGAACACACTGGAACACACTGCAACACACTGGAACACACTGGAACACACTGGAACACATGGCAACACACTGGAACACACTGGAACACATGGCAACACACTGGAACACACTGCAACACACTGCAACACACTGGAACACACTGCAACACACTGCAACACACTGGAACACACTGGAACACACTGGAACACACTGCAACACACTGGAACACACTGGAACACATGGCAACACACTGGAACACACTGCAACACACTGGAACACACTGGAACACACTGCAACACACTGGAACACACTGCAACACACTGGAACACACTGGAACACACTGCAACACACTGGAACACACTGGAACACACTGGAACACACTGCAACACACTGGAACACACTGGAACACACTGGAACACACTGCAACACAATGCAACACACTGGAACACACTGGAACACACTGCATCAGACTGCAACACACTGGAACACACTGGAACACACTGCATCAGACTGCAACACACTGGAACACATGGCAACACACTGCAACACACTGCATCAGACTGCAACACACTGGAACACACTGGAACACACTGCAACACACTGGAACACACTGGAACACATGGCAACACACTGGAACACACTGCAACACACTGCAACACACTGGAACACACTGGAACACACTGGAACACACTGCAACACACTGGAACACACTGGAACACACTGGAACACACTGCAACACACTGGAACACACTGGAACACACTGGAACACACTGCAACACACTGGAACACAATGCAACACACTGGAACACACTGGAACACACTGCAACACTGGAACACACTGGAACACACTGGAACACACTGCAACACACTGGAACACACTGGAACACACTGGAACACACTGCAACACACTGCAACACACTGGAACACACTGGAACACACTGGAACACACTGGAACACACGGCAACACACTGGAACACACTGCAACACACTGGAACACACTGGAACACACTGGAACACACTGCAACACACTGGAACACACTGGAACACATGGCAACACACTGGAACACACTGGAACACACTGGAACACACTGGAACACATGGGAACGCACTGGAACACACTGGAACACACTGCAACACACTGGAACACATGGCAACACACTGGAACACACTGGA
>CM045468.1:379910-407410 GCA_024666655.1 Dascyllus trimaculatus | reverse complement strand
TTCAGAGTCCAGGCCCGGTTCTGACAGACGGATTCTGTCAACAGACAAACAGTCCATCAGTGGACTTTATAAGAGGTGTTCAGAGCTCAGCAGTAGTACTTGTAGTATTCTGTCTCCTGCCTTTCTCAGCAGTAGTACTTGTAGTATTCTGTCTCCTGCCTCCCTCAGCAGTAGTACTTGTAGTATTCTGTCTCCTGCCTTCCTCAGCAGTAGTACTTGTAGTATTCTGTCTCCTGCCTTTCTCAGCAGTAGTACTTGTAGTATTCTGTCTCTTGCCTCCCTCAGCAGTAGTACTTGTAGTATTCTGTCTCCTGCCTCCCTCAGCAGTAGTACTTGTAGTATTCTGTCTCCTGCCTCCTCAGCAGTAGTACTTGTAGTATTCTGTCTCCTGCCTTTCTCAGCAGTAGTACTTGTAGTATTCTGTCTCCATGCCTCCCTCAGCAGTAGTACTTGTAGTATTCTGTCTCCTGCCTCCCTCAGCAGTAGTACTTGTAGTATTCTGTCTCCTGCCTCCCTCAGCAGTAGTACTTGTAGTATTCTGTCTCCTGCCTTCCTCAGCAGTAGTACTTGTAGTATTCTGTCTCCTGCCTTTCTCAGCAGTAGTACTTGTAGTATTCTGTCTCCTGCCTTCCTCAGCAGTAGTACTTGTAGTATTCTGTCTCCTGCCTCCCTCAGCAGTAGTACTTGTAGTATTCTGTCTCCTGCCTCCCTCAGCAGTAGTACTTGTAGTATTCTGTCTCCTGCCTTCCTCAGCAGTAGTACTTGTAGTATTCTGTCTCCTGCCTTCCTCAGCAGTAGTACTTGTAGTATTCTGTCTCCTGCCTCCCTCAGCAGTAGTACTTGTAGTATTCTGTCTCCTGCCTCCCTCAGCAGTAGTACTTGTAGTATTCTGTCTCCTGCCTTCCTCAGCAGTAGTACTTGTAGTATTCTGTCTCCTGCCTTCCTCAGCAGTAGTACTTGTAGTATTCTGTCTCCTGCCTCCCTCAGCAGTAGTACTTGTAGTATTCTGTCTCCTGCCTTCCTCAGCAGTAGTACTTGTAGTATTCTGTCTCCTGCCTCCCTCAGCAGTAGTACTTGTAGTATTCTGTCTCCTGCCTCCCTCAGCAGTAGTACTTGTAGTATTCTGTCTCCTGCCTTTCTCAGCAGTAGTACTTGTAGTATTCTGTCTCCTGCCTTTCTCAGCAGTAGTACTTGTAGTATTCTGTCTCCTGCCTCCCTCAGCAGTAGTACTTGTAGTATTCTGTCTCCTGCCTCCCTCAGCAGTAGTACTTGTAGTATTCTGTCTCCTGCCTCCCTCAGCAGTAGTACTTGTAGTATTCTGTCTCCTGCCTTCCTCAGCAGTAGTACTTGTAGTATTCTGTCTCTTGCCTTCCTCAGCAGTAGTACTTGTAGTATTCTGTCTCCATGTAGTATCGGTGGTACTTCGTCCCTGCCTCCTCCTGAGCTGCTCTCTGAAGGTAACGTCTGATGAAGCCGTCAGAGCTTCATTTAAAAGCCTCGAGCAGGTCGGACCTGAAGCCGAACACCAGCAGAACCCTGGAGGTTCTTTATCTGTCTGGTCTGGTTCTGGTTCTGCCAGGAGGTTTATTCTGCTGAACCTGAACATGGACCAGCAGCAGAACCACAGACAAGCAGAGATCATTAGAGTCCTGAACCAGAACCTCCAGAACCTCCTGGTCCATCATCTCCAGTACCTCTGAGGTGAATCAGTTCTGAATAGTAACTGCAGCACTGTGGGACCAATGACCCGGTTCACCTGAGAACATTTATAGTTTACATCTTGAACCCTGCAGGTCTCAGCCCGAACATTTAAACTGTCGGGTTCGTCTTTTTATTTTCTGTGGTTCCAAATGTTCTGGATCTTGGTTCTGAGTCGTTTCCCTCCTAAAGTTTCTGTGGACTCTTCAAAATGTGAAAACCAGGTTTGAGTTTCTTCCTCAGCACCGACTCTCCTGACCGACGGAATCTGACCCGGAGCAGCCGCTTCAGTCGGATCATCATCAGACAGACGACACCGGAGCGGCACAGAGAGGAGCTCAGCAGCCAGGTTCT
The DNA here is from genome assembly GCA_024666655.1 of Dascyllus trimaculatus. Classification (NCBI taxonomy): domain Eukaryota; kingdom Metazoa; phylum Chordata; class Actinopteri; family Pomacentridae; genus Dascyllus; species Dascyllus trimaculatus. Next base: position 405,358 of record CM045468.1, on the reverse strand, counting down.
GACCCGGAACACAGCAGAACACAGCAGAACCACAGCAGAACCACAGCAGAGCTACACAGAACCACACAGAACACAGCAGAACACAACAGAACACAGCAGAACCACACAGAACCACAGCAGAACCACAGCAGAACCACAGCAGAGCTACACAGAACCACACAGAACACAGCAGAACACAGCAGAACACAGCAGAACCACACAGAACCACACAGAACACAGCAGAACCACAGCAGAGCTACACAGAACCACATAGAACACAACAGAACCACAGCAGAGCTACACAGAACCACATAGAACACAACAGAACCACACATAACCACAGCAGAACTACACAGAACCACACAGAACCACAGCAGAACCACACAGAACACAACAGAACCACAGCAGAACCACACAGAACACAACAGAACACAACAGAACACAGCAGAACCACAGCAGAGCTACACAGAACCACATAGAACACAACAGAACACAGCAGAACCACACAGAACCACATAGAACACAACAGAACCACAGCAAAACCACAGCAGAACCACATAGAACACAACAGAACACAGCAGAACCACACAGAACCACATAGAACACAACAGAACACAACAGAACACAGCAGAACCACAGCAGAGCTACACAGAACCACAGCAGAGCTACACAGAACCACACAGAACCACACAGAACCACAGCAGAGCTACACAGAACCACATAGAACACAACAGAACCACATAGAACCACACAGAACCACGCAGAACACAGCAGAACCACAGCAGAACCACAGCAGAACCACATAGAACACAACAGAACACAGCAGAACCACACAGAACCACATAGAACACAACAGAACCACAGCAAAACCACACAGAACCACACAGAACTACACAGAACCACACATAACCACAGCAGAACTACACAGAACACAACAGAACCACAGCAGAACCACACAGAACACAACAGAACACAACAGAACACAGCAGAACCACAGCAGAGCTACACAGAACCACAGCAGAGCTACACAGAACCACACAGAACCACACAGAACCACAGCAGAACCACAGCAGAGCTACACAGAACCACATAGAACACAACAGAACCACACAGAACCACACAGAACACAACAGAACACAGCAGAACCACACAGAACCACAGCAGAACCACAGCAGAACCACAGCAGAGCTACACAGAACCACACAGAACACAGCAGAACACAGCAGAACACAGCAGAACCACACAGAACCACACAGAACACAGCAGAACCACAGCAGAGCTACACAGAACCACATAGAACACAACAGAACCACAGCAGAGCTACACAGAACCACATAGAACACAACAGAACCACACATAACCACAGCAGAACTACACAGAACCACACAGAACCACAGCAGAACCACACAGAACACAACAGAACCACAGCAGAACCACACAGAACACAACAGAACACAACAGAACACAGCAGAACCACAGCAGAGCTACACAGAACCACATAGAACACAACAGAACACAGCAGAACCACACAGAACCACATAGAACACAACAGAACCACAGCAAAACCACAGCAGAACCACATAGAACACAACAGAACACAGCAGAACCACACAGAACCACATAGAACACAACAGAACACAGCAGAACCACACAGAACCACATAGAACACAACAGAACACAGCAGAACCACACAGAACCACATAGAACACAACAGAACCACAGCAAAACCACAGCAGAACCACATAGAACACAACAGAACACAGCAGAACCACACAGAACCACATAGAACACAACAGAACACAACAGAACACAGCAGAACCACAGCAGAGCTACACAGAACCACAGCAGAGCTACACAGAACCACACAGAACCACACAGAACCACAGCAGAGCTACACAGAACCACACAGAACCACACAGAACCACAGCAGAGCTACACAGAACCACATAGAACACAACAGAACCACACAGAACCACACAGAACCACGCAGAACACAGCAGAACCACAGCAGAACCACATAGAACACAACAGAACACAGCAGAACCACACAGAACCACATAGAACACAACAGAACACAGCAGAACCACACAGAACCACATAGAACACAACAGAACCACAGCAAAACCACACAGAACCACACAGAACTACACAGAACCACACATAACCACAGCAGAACTACACAGAACACAACAGAACCACAGCAGAACCACACAGAACACAACAGAACACAACAGAACACAGCAGAACCACAGCAGAGCTACACAGAACCACAGCAGAGCTACACAGAACCACACAGAACCACACAGAACCACAGCAGAACCACAGCAGAGCTACACAGAACCACATAGAACACAACAGAACCACACAGAACCACACAGAACACAACAGAACACAGCAGAACCACACAGAACCACAGCAGAACCACAGCAGAACCACAGCAGAACCTGGAGCCGGACTGAACCGGCTTCACCAGACAGCAGGAAGGAAAACCCTCTGAGTTGTTTAAATTAGAACCAGTTTAGAATTTAACATAAAGAAAACTGCAGATGGAGCTGAGGAGTCACATGATGGAGGACCGTCCAATCACAGCTCAGAACTCTCATCCAATCACAGCTCAGAACTCTCATCCAATCACAGCTCAGAACTCTCGTCCAATCACAGCTCAGAACTCTCGTCCAATCACAGCTCAGAACTCTCATCCAATCACAGCTCAGAACTCTCGTCCAATCACAGCTCAGAACTCTCATCCAATCACAGCTCAGAACTCTCATCCAATCACAGCTCAGAACTCTCATCCAATCACAGCTCAGAACTCTCATCCAATCACAGCTCAGAACTCTCGGCCCAATCAGAGCTGAGCTTTAAATGGCTGTGGACCTTTGGGCTGCAGGTTCCGACCACAGAACCAGACTCAGACTACTTGAATGCATCGTGTTTGTTCTCCGAGAGGTTCTGGTGATGTTCTGCTTTCAGGGAGCAGCTCAGAGTCTGATGCTCCTCTGGATTCATGAGAGCAGATGTTGGATGGTGGGTTACCAGCAAATACAGACATCAGGTTCTAACGAGGTGTTCTGGTCCGGTTCTCCTCAGAACCACGTTCCTGTTCTGATGTGTTCCTACAGCAGCAGCACTGAAATGTTAAAGAACCAGGAGGCGACAGTTTGTGTTAAAACCAGCTGTTAGAGCGAACAGAAGGACGGAGAACGTTCTGACGTCTCCACAGCAGAACAGCTGACGGAGTTCTGGTGGAGGAACCGTTCCATGTTCTGAACATCTGGAGCATCAGACCGGTTCAGGATGAAGAGAACACGGTTCCTCATGTTTCAAATGCTTTAAAAGAAGGTTCTTCAGCAGTTCTTCACCTGCGTCCTGTGGTTCTCTAAAGGTTCTTCATGTCTGTTCTCTGGTTCTTTGGTTTCAGGTAACAGCGTGAATCAGAGCTGCAGCTGATTTATTTTGGATCATTTGGTCCAAAAACATCAGAAAGCAGAGAAACGTTCATCACAGAATCTTAAACTGGCCTCTGAGAACACGATGTTCTGTCTGGAGAACCCACAGTAGAACATGTTCTGATGAAGGAACCAGAAACGCTGCAGACTCTGACATTTGAACCTTCTGGAGCTCGTTGTGTCTCCAGCTGTCTGATCAGTCCGTGGTTCCTGACCTTCAGCTGGATCCACCAGTCAGTGAAGGTTCCAGGTTCTACGTTCTCATTGATCCGTTGGTGGATTCTGTGTTTGTGTAACAGAACGTCTCTGTAGCAGATCGACTCAAACAGCTGCTCTCAGCCGGTGACACACTTTCATCAGAGGAAGAACAGCTCAATATGTCACGGTCTGGTTGATGTATGCAGCCACACACACACACACACACACACACACACACACACACACACACACACACACACACACACACACACACTCTGCTGTAAGTGGAGCAGAAACACACATCAACACTCAGTAACTGAACAAACCGACTCTCAGTGAAACCCTCCTGACAGTTTGTCCATCATCACATCACAGCGTCTCTGATGAAGCGGCTCAGTGGCGCCTGGTCAGTGAGTCATTGGACAGGTGACCCAGAGTCGGATCAGAACCACCAACAGGCCGAGCTGACGTACTGCTGGGTCAGCTGCTAGAACATTAGCTGTTACTGTTCTTACAGTTTTTACAGTGCATGTTAATAAATGTTGTTTCCACTCAGACTGAACCGTGTCTGTTAGACGACCTCAGGATATTGAGACCTTTAATGATCTGGGTCCAGGTTCTAGCAGAACTCCAGTGTGTTGTTCCTCCTACATGTCATGTGTCTATCTGCTGGACTGATGAGGTTCTGATCCATGTGGACCCCCCTCTATGGACTTCAAGGAGACCTTCATAGTCTGAAGGTAGAACTCTGATCAGTGATGGAGGTTCTGGAGATGGAGGACCAGGAGGTTCTGAGGAGGTTCTGTTCAGGTTTAGTTGATTCCATATAACATAGTGTGCTGTGGAGGTTTCCTTGGTGACGTCAGTGAAACACTCTGAAACTCTGCTGTTTCTTCACGTGTTCAGTTGTGAATTAAACCGAGAGGAAGCGACGGCTTAATGAGGAGCTTCAGACGAGCCGGTCAGCAGATTTCCTCGGCTTTAGACGGAGATGGAAAATCTGTTTTCATGGTTCCAGGATGTAAAAGTGATCCGACCATCTGCAGCTTCATATTTACACATGAGAGCAGCAGATCTGCAGTCTGGAGGCAGAGTCTCTGTTAGAGGACCGGGCTGCCTCGTTAGCCTCGTTAGCCTCGTTAGCCTCGTTGTTTCACTTTCAGCTGGTGTAGTTTTATGGTGACACATAAACCCTTTAGGAAGAAGCTCTTTGACTGGACCAGACTGAAACAAACCAGCATAAACCACCAACAGCCCTTCATCTCTTTAATGTCAGTCTAACCTCACATGAACTCATCAGGATCCAACGTTCAGATCTCTGACAGCTTTTCTCCTTTCAAACCTCGATCAGTCTGATGTAAGCAGTTTATTTCAGAGTTACTGAGCTGCAGCTCCACAGAAACGAAGAATCAACCAGCTGGATGGAAACAGGTTTAGTGAAACAGCTGATCCAGATGATGATTTAAATCAGCAGCAGACCTGAACTCGTTCAGATGTTCCACCATGAGGGAGGTTCTGCTGTTTCTCTCCTGTAAACCTCAGAACAAACATGAAGTTCAATCAGTTTGTTCACATTAACAACTAAATACTGCAGGTTTTGTTGGACTGCCAGACGTTATAACACCTGCTGCTGTTAACATGATACATGATGATCTGGATCATGTGTTACCTGGTCAGAACCAGCGGGGAGCAGATCCAACACCGCTGGTTCTGTTTCTACCCTCAGACGGGTCACTTCTACTGTCTGTCTTCTCTGTTCTGCTGCTGCTCAGATTAAACCCGTCACCACGGCCCGTCCAGACTCTCTGCCTCTGGTTCTCTTAACGCTGTAAAACTGATGGAACAAGACGAACAAACAGCAGACATGAGGTCCTTCAGTCCATCCAAACACTTCACATCATGACCTGAAGTTCTGCTGCTCGGCCCACTGCGCCTCTTTAAGTCCATGTTCTGTACATTCTTTCCTACATTCTGTCGTCTGTGAGGACAAAAGGCTGAGTCGGTGTTAATTAGCTGCTCAGACATCAGAGGTTCTGCAGATCAAGCTGAGCAGAACAACAGAACGTCCTGAGCGCCGAGGCCTCGGCTGCCAGCGACAACACTTCATCTGCTGACAGACGGTTTGTCTGCTGCTCAGCTCGGCCTGTTGTCTCTTCATTACGACTCCTTTCATAGAAATTAAACTCTAGTGGAATAATTAAGCGACTCGCTGAGCGACCCTGAAGCTGCAGCAGAGGAAGAGCATCCAGCTTCAACAGGGATCTATCAGTGGGAGGAGAAACCAACTCAGAGCTTCTCTTCATTTATTCACTGCTGTCCTTCACTCAGGTGAGCTCCTCCGTCCGAACGTCCACCTGTGTCCAGGTGTTCTGCTGGATCAGCTCTCATCATAAAGAGAAACCTCAAAACATCTGCAGCTTCCAGGATGAACCCCTGATTCGGATCTACCTGAGAACAGCTTCACCTGGTCCAACCTGATGCAGGCTGATGTCTGACTGGTTTAACTGAACCTTTACTGGGAGTCAAACTGACTGACAGCAGATACAGACAGATTCAATACAGACACTAACAGGCTGCACTGAGACGGAGAAATAAAGAATTAGAACTGATTTAAAGACACTAAAGACCATAAACAGACTCTAAAGAGCCACGAAACAGAACAGAGACCAGCCGATCAGATGTAGAACCAACGCAGAGAACAGCAAAGAATAAAACTGAGGAGCCACAAAACAGAAAAAGACATAAAAACACTATGAAGAGACACAAAGTGAGCTCAGACAGAACCAGTCGAGTCCAGAACAACTGATGTCAAAGGTGTTTCTGCTTTCAGTCCAAACTGATGAACAAAGGAGGAGTTTAAACTTCACCAACAACCAACATGTGGAGCATCTAGAACCAGCAGCTGACTGGGTTCTGTTACTCAGTAGTTCTGGTTCTGGTTCTGGACCGTCTAGAACCAGCAGCTGACTGGGTTCTGTTCCTCAGTAGTTCTGGTTCTGGACCGTCTAGAACCAGCAGCTGACTGGGTTCTGTTCCTCAGTAGTTCTGGTTCTGGACCGTCTAGAACCAGCAGCTGACTGGGTTCTGTTCCTCAGTAGTTCTGGTTCTGGACCGTCTAGAACCAGCAGCTGACTGGGTTCTGTTCCTCAGTAGTTCTGGTTCTGGACCACCAGCTGGTATATTCTATGAATCCTGCTCTGACCTCATCGTTAGTAGAAATAACAGGTTACAGGGCTCCAATCTGCTGCTGGTTCTGCTGGTTCTGCTGGTTCTGCTGGTTTAGAGTCACTCAGAGCTCTGAGGAGCATTTAGAACGTCTGCTGGGAACAGGGTGATGATGTCTGACTGGTGAAGAGTCCGTGTGGCTTCAGTCCAACGTGTCGTTCGTTATTTCTGATGGTAAACTCATCGGATCAGTCAGTGTTTGTCATCAACCTGCAGATAAACATGTTGATCAGGATGAACCGAGTCCTGCTGGTGACACCATCTGCTGACAGGGGGCGCTGTGCTGCGGCTTCATATCTATACAGTAAACTGTATGTGGGTCTGTGGGCTGATACTGAACCAGAACCAGAACCAGACCCAGACTGGGCCGTGGAGGGTCTCAGGGATTCCCCCTCTAAGCTGCTGCTCCTGTTGCTGTTTGCTCAGCAGTGATGATCCTCCATCAGAGCAGGAGATGAGTCACAGCAGAGACAAACACCATCTGGAGCCTCGGAGCTGCTCCCAGCCTGAACCCCACCTCACCACGCTGTCATCGCCACGACGCCGCTGGAGGCCGCCGGAGGAAACAATCAGCCCAAACGCTGCGACAACAACGAGCCGCTGAGTCCACCAGTCAGGACGGTGCTGGGTTTGAATGGAGGGAACATCTGACCAGGAGGAGCTCAGGAGGAGATCAGGAGGAGCTCAGGAGGAGCAGCTTCCTCAGTGGAGCCACAAACTATAATCAGGTCTATGAGCATTCAGCTCATTTAACCATATATTAGTTTTAGATATTCTGAAATATACGATCATAGAAGAACAAATGTAACGATGGTCTGTTTAGTTAATGACCAGTTAAAAACATATGAACCAATAAGACCAGAGAACATGATGTCAGAACATGTAGATCAGCTGTAGTTCCTGGTTGTTCCACCAGGTGGAGCCTCTTACTGTTTAATACTGTAGAGACCAGAGGAGGCGTCACTCAGAATACAGTTCATGTTGGAAGCAGAGAGCATTGTGGGAGTTTAGCTAGCAACGGGCACCATGACAAAGACTGCTGAGGAGGTTAATGACCTCCAACCAGAGCTCTCATAACGCAGTAACCTCACAGTTAAGTCCAACACAGTTTCTACGAACTAACAGGTTTCCTAACTGACCTGTTTCTCTTTGTATTCACGGTTTCTTCATTAACATGTTGAAAACTGTGCGTTTTATGATTAATTGATTATTGATTGACAACGTGGCCGGCTATCGGTGAAGAAAAATATTCAGAACTTCATCTCAGAAACAGCCGTTTAACACACTGAAGGAAAGGAAGAACAAATATTAAAGAAAATGTTGACAGCAGAGAGCATTGTGGGAGTTTAGCCAGCAACGGGCACCATGACAACGACTTCTGTGATGCTTAATGACCTCCAACCAGAGCTCAGGTGTTTAAGATGACCTGTAGCCTCCTATGACAGTGTACACATACATGACATATGACTAGTGGTACATATGGGATTGTTGTCACTGCTGACATTAGCTCAATGGTTCAGCATCCATCGCTCTCAGTTTAGGTTATTGATTGATTATTGATTAGTAATGCTGCTGTATCTCAGTCAAAAAAAAACTGTTCAAACTGACATCCTGAAATTAGGTTGCAGTTACCCAGAAAGCTGACTGAAGACCAGAAACCCCAAAACCTGTAGTTGTACCAGGACATGATGGAAGACCTCCACTAGACGAAACACAAAACCCCAGAAGACGTAGAAGCAGAAAGACCCAACACCACCACCAAACACCAGATCAGCACGGAGACAGAACCACCACAGGAGGACTGAGAGCCTCCATGAACCGCCGTTAAACCCCACCGGGACAGTGAACCCCCCCCCCGGCTGCACCGCAGACAGCAGCAGCCGATAGCAGGCTAATGCTGATCATCTACATCCGGTGAGTCAGACAGAAGCTGCTAAAGACGACGCTCAGATAGTCCTCGTCTGTGTTTCTTCAACCTGGTGACTAAAAGCTCTCGGGGGAGCCGTCACTCAGCCCACCTGTTGCCATGGTGATTAAATGTCAATCAGGGCGTCAGATTTCCTCCCACATGGTCTCACACTGCAGCAAACAAACATAAACACGTGTAGGCTGGGTTCACTGGCAGCCGTCCAGCTGACGTCCTCACATTTAGAATTCAGCTCACCTCAGCTCACCTCGGCTCTGTTTGTGTTTCATTATTCCCTCCACATCCGGCTCCTCGCTCTGCTTTTCAATATTTTCCATTTTCCCTGCCTCCTCTGTCTCTGTGTCTGTGGCTCAGCCCGAGTCTCAGCGGGACTCAGCCAAAGTGACCTCGAAATCGACTGCTAATACAACTGTCATCGGCGCCGCCCGCCGAGGCCCACCGGGACCGAGGTGAGGAAGAAGAGGAGGAAGAAGAAAGGGCTGAGAGACGACTGGAGGCCAGTCAGCTGATCAGACTGCAGCAGGTCAGCGCTGTAGCTTCACTGTCAGACAGGTGGACGATCAGAGCGGCCATGTTTTACACCTCAGTGCACACAGCCACGTGCACGACGACGTGCACAGAGAAAAATCTACAGTCATTTACAGCGTCTGTGTAAAGCAGTCAGTCCAATGTGTCAGTTTGATGAGGCTGTTTAGAGCCGACCAAAAGACTCTTTAATGTCAAAGTGGAAACAGACGTTAGTCAAAGTAGTCGGTCAGGAGCAGGAAGAACAGAAATGACTGTAAGAATCCACCTCCTACCAGTCTGCCCCCTCCATGCCTCAATAATGATGCTGCCACCTCCATGCCTCAATAATGATGCTGCCCCCTCCATGCCTCAATAATGATGCTGCCCCCTCCATGCCTCAATAATGATGCTGCCCCCACCATGCCTCAATAATGATGCTGCCCCCACCATGCCTCAATAATGATGCTGCCCCCTCCATGCCTCAATAATGATGCTGCCACCTCCATGCCTCAATAATGATGCTGCCCCCACCATGCCTCAATAATGATGCTGCCACCTCCATGCCTCAATAATGATGCTGCCCCCACCGTGCTTCACATCATGATGCTGCCACCACCGTGCTTCACATCATGATGCTGCCACCACCGTGCTTCACACCATGATGCTGCCACCACCGTGCTTCACGTCATGATGCTGCCACCACCGTGCTTCACACCATGATGCTGCCACCACCGTGCTTCACATCATGATGCTGCCACCACCGTGCTTCACAGTGGGGATGGTGTGTTTATGACGGTGTTCAGTGTTTGGTGTCCAACAAATATAACATCTAATCTGATGATACATACACACACACATATATATAAAAGAGTATTTTTGTTTTATTCTTGACAAAAAGCTAAATTAAACTGACCAGGATTTAATGTTGAAAATCAATAAAGGTGAAAACCATCCAGGAGGAGTCCACTCCCTTCTCCATATACATCATGTGTACATGTTATCAGCTGTGCAGTAACCAACATGTGTTACAGCTTTAAAGGTGCATAAAACAAACGCACCCTTTTAGAGATGTTTGCTGTTCACACAGAAGTTTTCAGTGAACTGATTAACTCGGGGGGGGGGGGTTTATATATTACTACTATTGTCATTGTTCTGATGAGCTTTTTTCAGTGTGATGTGAATAAACACACGTAAAATGCATTCAAGTTTTCCTTTTCCTTCAAACCAAAGATGTTGTACAAAACCAGGACACTGCTGAGGATCACTGTGTCTCAGGTTTAAAGCTGAACGTCTCCATCTCCTGCAGGACGATCAGCTTCCTCCTCCAGCATCTACAGATCTGCTGTTTGGCTCATAGAGAGGCTTCGGTCTGTTTCTACCTCGATGAATCCAGTTTGCGTCCTGATGGGACCGAGTGGAGCAGAGACGGTGGAGCTCTTTGTTCTGGATTCGTCCTCGCATGGCTGGAGCCGTTAAATGGAAGCAGAGCTGCTGTATCTGACTGGTCAGTGGTGGACTCTGAATCTGGGTCACCGTTTGCAGCAGGGCTTCACCTAATTAACAGCCTCAATACTCACATCTACATTTCAGCTGCAGGCAGCAGACACGAAGAGCCAAACTTCACAGTCCGTCCAATTAACGGCCAGAAAAATTAGACTTTTTAATGCGACTAAACACAGTAAACGCAGAGTGTTCAGACTTTCCTTCCTCCGCTGTGGGAGACGACCCGAGGACATGAAGCTGCTCTCTGGACTGAGATGGTGTTTCCTCTAACTGGCATTACATCAGTCCAACGTTGATAAAAACCACAGCGAGCCTGTTACAGACGAGGACGTCCTGCCACGTCTAGTGTCCATGTAAACTCACGTCTTAGTGCCTCTATCGGTGATTCTACTGATAAGTTTCTTCCCTGGTTCAGTTGTCACACTGGAAGCATCTCACTGTCCTGCTGTCGACCCACAACCTGAGCAGACAGAAGAATCACCCAACAACCAGACAGGAAGTGAGAACCTCTCCACAGATGAGCGATAAGTGGGTGTCTCTTCCTCCCGGTCCACAGACGTGCTGTAAACCCACTGAGCTGTGGACTGGTCTCACGTTCAGCTGCTTCACATCCTCACACTCAGCAAACGTCACAGTTGTTGTTGTTGTAACTCTGATGGACAGATGCTGCACAAAGAGCTAATTAAAACTGCACTGACAATAATGAATGTCGTTACTACTGTACCGCCAGATGATCTGTTTAATAATCCTCACTGAGAACAAAAGAAGCAGCAGCGTTTTAATGGACTCCAACTCTGTGTGATGGTTTCCTTCACTTAAAGAGAAGAACTGCAGCAAGTTGACGACACACCTTCAGCTGATCAGTTCACCTGCAGAGTCTCAGTGGAGGAAACACACCTGACACAGTGGAATCATGATTATTGATCACTGACCAGCTGATTATACGACATCAATGACATCACCACTAGTCAAACTAAACCCAGTGAACCGTCTGAACACCAAACCTGCCGTCAGGTTGTAGAGATGATCTCACATGACTCCATTTATCATGTCTGACTCTGTTTCTTCAGCTGATCACATCTGAAGCTCATGTCTTTAGTCTCCATCGAGTGTTCCAGTGTGGTTACAGAACACGTAGAAGGATCTTTATAACTATGGAACATGGACTTATGACTCCAACAAGCTGCAGATGCATTAAAGATGCTCAAAGGCTGGATGGACCTCCTACATGTTGCTGTAAAACAGATCATAAAGAGAGAGACGGGTCACTAATGGGCCACATAGGAGTCTAACATCTGCTGCTGTGACCTCAGACTGGACACCACAAAGTTCTGTTCTCTCTGCTGCTGGTCTGCTCAGGTTCTCCGTGTTGTGATGGAAGGTTCTAGAGAGGTTCCAGTTTGAAGACGTGTTCTCTGTCTGTGGATCTCTGCTATGTTCAGCTGCTCTGATTCGTCTGTGGAGATCTGAGTCCAGTGGGAGCCGAGAGGAGCTCAGACACAAGCAGTCCTCTGACTGAGGGGCAACAAACAAACAAACAAACAAACAAACATGTCCTCTCTCTCAGAGGCAGAAGCCCTAAACTCCTTCCTTTAGAACCGAGCCAGTCTCCTCTGTCCTCCAGAACCTTCGTGCTGCCCACCAGAACTATTCCCTCCACTCGGATGAACGTTGAGCTCATCCCTACAGTGATTAAACAGACCGCTAATCTCAGCTGTTCCACACAAAACCCCACGAGCTCAACCCGGCCAGAGCAGAACGAGATGGAGGACCAGCAGAAGTCTGAGGCTAAAGCTGTGAACCAATCAGAACGGACTCATTGGTGCAGGTTCAGTTTGAACGTGGCGGTATCGAGGAGCAGTGGGTCTCCTGGATGTCTTCTGATGATTCACCAGTCTACCTCTTTGCAGTTCTCTTGATAAATCCCTGCTGCTCTGTCTCATGTGTTCAATCTGTGATCGTTAAACTGAACTAAAACCATCAGACCACAAATCAAACCTCATCTTCTCTGAATCATTCTGGTCTAAAGGTTCTGTCTAGACCTGGATCTTCATCAGTCCTCAGAGGCCACATCATAAAGGAACCTCTCTGACTATATCTGGGTCAGTATCTTTAATCTGGACGCCTCCAAACCTCCAGAACATCTAGAACCTGAGCAGAACATCCAGTCCGTTAGATATTTATAGCAGGGTCTCTGTTGTTCCTCCAGACCTGTAATCTGAGCGTTGAAGGGAGTCGCAGCAGCAGTTTGGAAAGTGTTTCGTCCCTTAAAGGAAACTGGAATAATCCACTCAGACACGCTGCTGAAAATATCTCCCGCTCTGTTTCATCCTCGCAGCGCTGCAGAGGAACCATGAAGTGGAACGTTGTTCCTCCACATCCAGTAATGAGGCCTCAGAAAGCAACCAGGCTCCTGAACATGGTGGAGCTTCTCTGGAATCATAAAGGAGATTTAAACGTCTAATTTACAGACACGTGAAACATGTCTGGATCCACGTCTGAGGAACGTTCTGTCTGCTGTGATGAGCTCAGAGGTTCTGGATTATCGTTTGCTTTGTTCCTTTCTGGGTTCAGTCCGGGTCTCTGTCTGTTTCTGTCTGTGTGCATCATTTTTACAGGTCTGGATCTGTTTGTGTTCATTCTACAGCTACTTGTCCTGTTGTGAGTCTGACAGCTGACTTGATCTAAATCTGCATCTGTCTCCATTTGTTCCGTCTCAGTTTGTCTTTGTCTCCGTTTTGTGGCTCGTTGTGTTTATTTTGTCTTTTGGTCAGTTTTGTTCTCTTTCTGCTCTTTTTGTTGTTGTTTGTGTCTCCTGGTGTTTGTTCGGCATAATTAAGTGTCTCTGCTGCTGTTTTATCACTGAGTTTGACTCACAGTAAACACCTGGAGAACACTGGAGAACACCTGGAGAACACTGGAGAACACTGGAGAACACCTGGAGAACACTGGAGAACACTGGAGAACACCTGGAGAATCCAGAGTGAACTAACAGTCTGAGGTTTGATGTTAAACCCTGTTCTCTTGCAGACCATCAGACCTTTTACACCATATGAGACGAGGTTCTCAGCATCAGACAGAAGAACCTCCTCCTCTACGTTCTGCTCACATGTTCTCATACCGACATTAGAATCATCGACTCTGACCCAGAGGCTGAAATCTGCAGCGACATCGGCTGCTTCGTCACATCCACGCTGACCAGAACATATTAAAATGTCCTGCAGGGCTCAAAGCAAACAGCTCAGAAATAAAACAGTCTGACAGCAAACAGAAGGAAATAAGAAGAGCAGCAAACAGACGCAGAAAGTCGAGGACGAACCAGCAAACAGGAAGTAACAAACAGGAACCAGCAAACAGGAAGTAACAAACAGGAAGCAGCAAACAGGAAGTAACAGACAGGAAGAAACAAACAGGAAGTAACAAACAGGAACCAGCAAACAGGAAGTAACAAACAGGAAGCAGCAAACAGGAAGTAACAAACAGGAAGAAACAAACAGGAAGTAACAAACAGGAAGCAGCAAACAGGAAGTAGCAAACAGGAAGCAGCAAACAGGAAGTAACAAACAGGAACCAACAAACAGGAAGCAGCAAACAGGAAGTAACAAACAAGAAGCAGCAAACAGGAAGTAGCAAACAGGAAGCAGCAAACAGGAAGTAACAAACAGGAAGTAACAAACAGGAACCAGCAAACAGGAAGTAACAAACAAGAAGCAGCAAACAGGAAGTAACAAACAGGAAGAAACAAACAGGAAGTAACAAACAGGAAGCAGCAAACAGGAAGTAGCAAACAGGAAGCAGCAAACAGGAAGTAACAAACAGGAATCAACAAACAGGAAGCAGCAAACAGGAAGTAGCAAACAGGAACCTTGTTGCTGTTTGCTGCTGGTTGCTATTTCTGCTGGTGCTAAATAAGTAAAACTTAACTGAACTAAGGATCAAAATGGCCCATGTTGGTTTAAACACACGCTAAGAACATGTTTAGAAGTCTTTACAGGAACACGTCAGCATTAATCCAGATGAGCGTTATGTGTTTATAAAGCTGTTTTACAATCTGATCTGGAATCAGTGAGTTCATCCTCCAGTCAGTCAGCCAGCAGCCATCATCAGCAGACACGAGGAGAACCAGCAGCTGTTCAATTATTCAGCAGCAGAGACGGAGCGTTTATCAGCTGATGGAGCAGCGTCGGCCATCATTACACTCAGACCGTGGAGGTCCTCCGTGGATCTGCTGATGCAGCTTCCAGCAGAATAAACCAGCAGAGCTCTGCCTGAGGATTCACTGTGAAGGCTGCATGGAGGAAACATGAACACCTGATCTCTGCTGGACCATAATACACCTTCTAATGATCGTTAGCAGGTTCTGTTATCTGATTAATTAGCCTCCTTTGATGAAGCAGGACTGATCTCATTCACCATACTCAGTGCTTCCTCAGAGCTAATCGACTACTAGTGATCAAGGAGATCAATAACCCATGTCTGGTAGATTTACATTGACAGTATAAATGTAGAACTATTCATTATTAATGTGTTTGATTAACCCTCTGAACAACAAGCAGCAGTCCATGGATGCTTCCTGCTCCTGGTTCGTTTTAACTCACTGTGGTTCATGTTTCAGTCTAACGTCGTCCATGGAACCAGAACATCATGAAGGAGGAGAACCAGAGACGTCTGCTGTCAGGAGGACTCAGAACGATGAAGACCAGACATGAAAACAACATTTATTTGAGTATTTATTCTACAGAATAATGTATAAAGTCTGGTCCTCAGATGTTAAACTGGACTAGTGTTGTCTCCTCATCCTGTAGATATGGTCTACCTCCATGGTCCATCAGCTGTAGGAAGATGTTCCTCCATGCTGGATGTATCTCCAGCTACTAGATGTTCCTCCATGTTGGATGTATGTCCAGCTACTAGATGTTCCTCCATGCTGGATGTATCTCCAGCTACTAGATGTTCCTCCATGCTGGATGTATCTCCAGCTACTAGATGTTCCTCCATGCTGGATGTATCTCCGGCTACTAGATGTTCCTCCATGCTGGATGTATCTCCAGCTACTAGATGTTCCTCCATGCTGGATGTATCTCCAGCTACTAGATGTTCCTCCATGCTGGATGTATCTCCGGCTACTAGATGTTCCTCCATGCTGGATGTATCTCCGGCTACTAGACGTTCCTCCATGCTGGATGTATCTCCAGCTACTAGATGTTCCTCCATGCTGGATGCATCTCCAGCTACTAGATGTTCCTCCGTGCTGGATGCATCTCCAGCTACTAGATGTTCCTCCGTGCTGGATGCATCTCCAGCTACTAGATGTTCCTCCGTGCTGGATGCATCTCCAGCTACTAGATGTTCCTCCATGCTGGATGTATCTCCAGCTACTAGATGTTCCTCCATGCTGGATGTATCTCCAGCTACTAGATGTTCCTCCATGCTGGATGTATCTCCAGCTACTAGATGTTCCTCCGTGCTGGATGTATCTCCAGCTACTAGATGTTCCTCCGTGCTGGATGTATCTCCAGCTACTAGATGTTCCTCCGTGCTGGATGTATCTCCAGCTACTAGATGTTCCTCCATGCTGGATGTATCTCCAGCTACTAGATGTTCCTCCGTGCTGGATGTATCTCCAGCTACTAGATGTTCCTCCATGCTGGATGTATCTCCAGCTACTAGATGTTCCACCATGCTGGATGTATTTCCGGCTACTAGATGTTCCACCATGCTGGATGTATCTCCAGCTACTAGATGTTCCTCCATGCTGGATGTATTTCCAGCTACTAGATGTTCCTCCATGCTGGATGTATCTCCAGCTACTAGACGTTCCTCCATGCTGGATGTATCTCCGGCTACTAGATGTTCCTCCATGCTGGATGTATCTCCGGCTACTAGATGTTCCTCCATGCTGGATGTATCTCCGGCTACTAGATGTTCCTCCATGCTGGATGTATCTCCGGCTACTAGATGTTCCTCCATGCTGGATGTATCTCCGGCTACTAGATGTTCCTCCATGCTGGATGCATCTCCGGCTACTAGATGTTCCTCCATGCTGGATGTATCTGCAGCTACTAGATGTTCCTCCATGCTGGATGTATCTGCAGCTACTAGATGTTCCTCCATGCTGGATGTATCTCCAGCTACTAGATGTTCCTCCATGCTGGATGTATCTCCAGCTACTAGATGTTCCTCCATGCTGACATGAAGAACCTTCAAAGAACAACAGAAAATAGAACCGTCCTTTACATAAAGAGATTCTTGGTGCTTTGAGCCCTCTGAGAACCCTTTAAGAACCCTTTAAGAACCAGCACAGCGCCTCCTTCCAGGATGAACGGAGGAACATTAAAGACGGATAAAATGAGAACAGCAGAACCAGAGAACCGCAGCAGGTTCAGAGGAAACACCAGCCGAGAGCTGAAGCAGCCAAACAGAGCAGCAGCAGCAGGTACACGTGCAGAACATCAGTCAACACGACCAGAACACACCAGCACAGAACCTCTCAGAGGAACCCGTCCAGCCTCACCACAGTGAAGGGTTCTGTGGTTCTGTTCTGGACGGTTTAACATCAGATTCACTAAATGAACAAACAGCAGCTCTGATCCTGGTGTTCAGAGACCTGATCACCTGATCACCTGGTCACCTGATCTGAGTCCTGAAGAAACAGGACAGGAAATGTGTAATTCTGCTGGTGTGTGTGTGTAGATCAGAGGAAACAGGAAGCAGGAAGTGGCTCCTTTAGGCTCCGCCCACAGAACAAGGAGCCCGAATCCAGCATCATCAGAATCAGAACCAGAAACACTTCCCTGGTCCTGACGTTACAGCCGCTCCTGTCCAAAGTCTGAGAACTTTAAGAAGAAGAAAGATCTAAGATGAACAGAAGTAGAGACATACGTCCTGAAGCATGTTAGCATGTTAGCATGTTAGCTCCTGTCCTCTCAGGCTCCTCCAGCTGTCAGAGTCACTGCAGCACCGTTAGTCTAACCTGGTGATGAGGTCAGATCATGATCCAGTCACACAGTGAACCGACGGATCACAACCACGACACGAACACGCTCCATGATCTACACCCTGAAGGACACCTCCGTCTGCTAGTGTCTGGTTGGAGCTGTGTCGTGTCTCTGAGTGGTTCTATGAGGCTACATCCAGCCTCAGGTTCAGGTCCAGCCTCCCGTCAGAGTGTCTCCGTGGTTCGGTTTAATCAGCCGTCTGAAGGTTCTGCAGCTCTGTTCTCAGACTGACTCTGTTCTCTGTTCTCAGACTGACTCCTGCTGACACGCAACCAAAACACTCACTGAATCCTTTTGCCGGCGTCTCTCCAGCAAACTGAAGGCGAGACTTTGCTGCCATTTAAGTCCTTCTGCCGCTCACCCCAGCTGGGATTGGTCCCCGAACGCCGGCTGCTGATTGGCTGCCGCCACATAATTGGGGGTTTTCCTGGAGAGCTTTAAAGGTTTGTTCCCTCTTATCACCGCTAATGAGAAAATGATCCACAGCAGCTTTAACGCGTCGTCTGTAAACACCAGCCTGTTCATGCTCCTCTCTGAAGGCTCGTCTCAGGGTTCAGCATCTCACTTTGTCTGATTCTCCGGCCACAAACACAGCAGCCGACTTCCTCCAGTTTACACTCCCAGAACGAGACGGCATGGATCCAGCCTCCACCTCCTCCACCTCCTCCTCCGTCTCCTCCGTCTCCTCCACCTCCTCCTCCGTCTCCTCCGTCTCCTCCACCTCCTCCTCCGTCTCCTCCACCTCCTCCTCCGTCTCCTCCACCTCCTCCTCCGTCTCTTCCGTCTCATGTCGCTGCGTCTCCGAGCCTCCATCCAGCAGACTGGGTGTTAATATTTAGCAGCCAGGAGGCTCCACTGCCGTCGCCTTGTTCTGGATTAAAGTGTAATCCGACCAAACAGAACTGAGCTGATAGAACATGTTGTAGAGCTGACGGAGGGAGTCCCTGAAGCTGCTCCGTCACCAGGAGAACCGACAACAGGGCAGAACCCGGACATAGAACACGTAGACGCTGTCTGTTCCCTCTGTGTGGCTGGTTGGTGTCTTCTGGTGTTGTTCTGTCTCTCGGTGGTCGCGAACCATCGACAGAGTTCCATGACGCCATAAAAGAACCATGTCTAGGGCCACAAAGGAACTTTTAGCAAAATGGTTCTTTAAAGGACCCCCAAAGGTCCCTCAGAGAACCATCATTAAATGGTTCCTTACAATGAAGTCATAGAAGAATCCTTTTTAGTTCTAAATAGAACATTTAAGCAAGAGGTTCTTTAAAGAACCCAGAGGTGCCTCAGAGAACCATCAAAACCTGGTTCTTCACACAGATGCAATGGAGGAACCATGTTCAGTTTCACGGAGAACCTCTTTCTTCTTCTTTCTTTAAAGAACCCTCAAAGGCGTCTCAACAAAACATCAGACTGGTTCTCCAGAGAACTTTATCAAAACAAGTTCCATCAGGAACCATTTCTAGATCGTTCTTTGTGGATCCACCTGGTTCTACTTTAATATCAGGACATTCAATATCCTGGGTTCTTCAGACAGAACATCATGTTCTAAGATGACAGTTTGGGACTTGAGGAACTGTGAGGAACATTTCTGATGTTTCATGAACCAAATGATCGATCCAGAATAAAATCAGCTGCAGCTCTGATTCATGCTGCAGAACCACAGAATAAAGATGGAGAACCTTTAAAGAACCTTTAAAGAACCACAGGATAAACATGGAGAACCTTTAAAGAACCTTTAAAGAACCACAGGATAAACATGGAGAACCTTTAAAGAACCTTTAAAGAACCACAGGATAAACATGGAGAACCTTTAAAGAACCACAGAATAAACACGGAGAACATGGAGGAGCATGGAGGAGAACCCGTCAGCTGACAGGAAGGAGCCGAGTACAGCCCAGAGGTTCCTCCTCTTACAGGAGCTGCAGCTTCAGGTTCTCCTCAGCAGCCAGACAGAAACAAACTCTGACATCACAGCTGATCTGAGGCAGCCGGAGGAGAAACATGGAGGAGGACATCCTGGACACCTGACCTGAGGAGGTCAGCTTCACCTGAGGAGGTCAGCCTCACCTGAGGAGGTCAGCTTCACCTGAGGAGGTCAGCTTCACCTGAGGAGGTCAGCTTCACCTGAGGAGGTTAGCCTCACCTGAGGAGGTCAGCTTCACCTGAGGAGGTCAGCTTCACCTGAGGAGGTCAGCTTCACCTGAGGAGGTCAGCCTCACCTGAGGAGGTCAGCATCCAATCCCTGAACCAGTCAGACGTCCACACTAACGTTATGAAGGAGCAGCAACATCAGGTACCCCCTCCTCCTCCTCTCTCCTCCCCCCCCCTCCTCCCCATCTCCCTCCTCTCCCCTCCCTTCCTCCTCCTCCCCTCCTCATTCCCACCTTCTCCTCCCTGCTCTCCCCCTCTCCCTCCTCTCTCCTCCTCCTCTGTCCTCCTCCCCTTCCTCTCTTTCCTCCTCATCCTCCTCTCTCCTCCCGCTCCTCCTTCTCTTCCTCCTCTCCCCCTCCTCTTTCTCCTCATCCTCCTCTCCCCCTTCTTTTCCTCCTCCTCCTCCTCCTCCTCCTCCTCTTTCTCCCTCCCCCTCCTCCCCTCCTCTCCTCCCCCTCCATCTGGTGGATCATGCTTCCTGACAGTGACGTCTGCTCAGGGCTCCATACTGTCACAACATCACACCTCCACATTATGTTTCCTTCATGTAGCAGCAGATCAGCAGGTTCAGGTCAGACCAGGTGAGTCAGACCAGGTGAGTCAGACCAGGTGAGTCAGACCAGGTGAGTCTGACCAGGCGAGTCAGACCAGGTGAGTCAGACCAGGTGAGTCAGACCAGGTGAGTCAGACCAGGCGAGTCAGACCAGGTGAGTCAGACCAGGTGAGTCTGACCAGGTGAGTCTGACCAGGTGAGTCTGACCAGGTGAGTCCGCAGGCTGCTTTAAGCTCTCTGCCTCCGTCTCAGTGCTGAACATTATTTACTAAGATCATTGAAGGTCTCAACACACTGGATACCAGACTGAGACCAGACTAGAAGCTGATTCCTCCTCAGAGGTAACCCTGTCTGTAGATGATCCTTCAAATGATCCTTCAGATGATCCTCCCGTGGTCTGGACCTGGTTCTGACCAACCTCCTTCCAACATGCTGATAGGAGCCTTAAAGTTTACCCAGAATGCACTTGTTAAAGTTTCCTCTGGTGGATGATCAGAAACCAGAACCACATCCAGGAACCACTGATGGTTTCTAGGACTCTATGTCAGACGTTAGACGTAGGTTTAGTGTTTAGACTGTGGCTCCTGATGGATGAGGTGAGTCAGACCCCATCAGTCAGACTGGAATTCATCCTCTCACCTGTTCCTTCACTGGAAGCTCAATCAGCTGATCGTCGACGTTCAAACACAGCATCACACCTTCCACAGGTGAGTCTGAACGTGTCACAGCAGAACCTCAGGGGATACTAGAGACACTAACAGGAAGCTCCACGTAGAATCACAGCAGAGGAGGCTGAGGTAACGTTCCTGAGAGAACCTGCTTTAATTACAGCCTCAGGGTGTGGAACAGCTGGAACAGGTTCTACTGATGGTGATGATCCCTGTGGGTTCTGCTCTCAGAGAACCCATCAGCTGGTCTGTCAGCTGCCACAACATGGTTCAAGTGTGGATCAGGGTTTCCTCAAACGTTTAGCTCTGTCCAAAGACATTCAGAACCACTACAACTACAACCCAACCAGTAGAACCATTAACACAACCACTAGAGCCACCATGTCAACCAGTAGAACCATTAACACAACCACTAGAGCCACCATGTCAACCAGTAGAACCACCAACACAACCAGTAGAACCATTAACACAACCACTAGAGCCACCATGTCAACCAGTAGAACCACCAACACAACCACTAGAACCACAACCCAACCAGTAGAACCATTAACACAACCAGTAGAATCACCAACACAACCAGTAGAATCACCAACACAACCACTAGAGCCACAACCCAACCAGTAGAACCATTAACACAAACACTAGAGCCACCATGTCAACCAGTAGAACCACCAACACAACCACTAGAACCACAACCCAACCAGTAGAATCACCAACACAACCACTAGAACCACAACCCAACCAGTAGAACCATTAACACAACCACTAAAGCCACCATGTCAACCAGTAGAACCACCAACACAACCAGTAGAACCACCAGCCCAGCCAGTAGAACCACAACACAAACACTAGAGCCACCAACTCAACCAGTAGAATCACCAACACAACCAGTAGAACCATTAACACAACCACTAGAGCCACCAACACAACCAGTAGAACCATAACTCAACCAGTAGAACCACTAACCCAGCCAGTAGAACCACCAGCCCAGCCAGTAGAACCACAACACAACCAGTAAAACCACCAACACAACCAGTAGAACCACCAACCCAGCCAGTAGAACCACAACACAACCACTAGAGCCACCAACTCAACCAGTAGAATCACCAACACAACCAGTAGAACCACAACACAACCAGTAGAACCATTAACACAACCACTAGAGCCACCAACACAACCAGTAGAACCATAACTCAACCAGTAGAACCACTAACCCAGCCAGTAGAACCACCAACCCAGCCAGTAGAACCACCAACTCAACCAGTAGAACCACCAACCCAGCCAGTAGAACCACCAACCCAGCAGGTAGAAGCACCAACTCAACCAGTAGAAGCACCAACTCAACCAGTAGAACCACCAACACAACCAGTAGAACCACAACACAACCAGTAGAACCACCAACCCAGCCAGTAGAAGCACCAACTCAACCAGTAGAACCACCAACCCAGCCAGTAGAACCACAACACAACCAGTAGAACCACCAACACAACCAGTAGAACCACAACACAACCAGTAGAACCACCAACACAACCAGTAGAACCACAACACAACCAGAAGAACCACAACACAACCAGTAGAACCACAGCTCACAATTCCCACATCTAAACTGGGAGAACATGTCTAGACTGGGAGAACACGTCTAGACTGGGAGAACATGTCTAAACTGGGAGAACACGTCTAGAGTGGGAGAACACGTCTAGACTGGGAGAACACGTCTAGACTGGGAGAACACGTCTAAACTGGGAGAACATGTCTAAAGTGGGAGAACACGTCTAGACTGGGAGAACACGTCTAGACTGGGAGAACACATCTAAACTGGGAGAACATGTCTAAAGTGGGAGAACACGTCTAGACTGGGAGAACACGTCTAAAGTGGGAGAACACGTCTAGACTGGGAGAACATGTCTAAAGTGGGAGAACACGTCTAGACTGGGAGAACATGTCTAAAGTGGGAGAACACATCTAGACTGGGAGAACACATCTAAACTGGGAGAACACGTCTAAAGTGGGAGAACACGTCTAGACTGGGAGAACATGTCTAAAGTGGGAGAACATACTAGACTGGGAGAACACATCTAAACTGGGAGAACACGTCTAAACTGGGAGAACACATCTAAACTGGGAGAACATGTCTAGACTGGGAGAACACGTCTAGAGTGGGAGAACACGTCTAAATTGGGAGAACACATCTAAACTGGGAGAACATGTCTAAAGTGGGAGAACACGTCTAGACTGGGAGAACACGTCTAGACTGGGAGAACACGTCTAGAGTGGGAGAACACGTCTAGAGTGGGAGAACACGTCTAAATTGGGAGAACACATCTAAACTGGGAGAACACGTCTAGAGTGGGAGAACACGTCTAGACTGGGAGAACACGTCTAGACTGGGAGAACACGTCTAGAGTGGGAGAACACGTCTAAAGTGGGAGAACACGTCTAGACTGGGAGAACATGTCTAGACTGGGAGAACACGTCTAGACTGGGAGAACACGTCTAGACTGGGAGAACACGTCTAAAGTGGGAGAACACGTCTAGACTGGGAGCACATGTCTAGACTGGGAGAACACGTCTAGACTGGGAGAACACGTCTAGACTGGGAGACATGTCTAAAGTGGGAGAACACGTCTAGACTGGGAGAACACATCTAAACTGGGAGAACATGTCTAAAGTGGGAGAACACGTCTAGACTGGGAGAACACGTCTAAAGTGGGAGAACACGTCTAGACTGGGAGAACATGTCTAAAGTGGGAGAACATGTCTAGACTGGGAGAACACGTCTAAACTGGGAGAACACATCTAAACTGGGAGAACATGTCTAGACTGGGAGAACACGTCTAGAGTGGGAGAACACGTCTAAAGTGGGAGAACACATCTAAACTGGGAGGACATGTCTAGACTGGGAGAACACGTCTAGAGTGGGAGAACACATCTAAACTGGGAGAACATGTCTAGACTGGGAGAACACGTCTAGACTGGGAGAACACATCTAGACTGGGAGAACACATCTAAACTGGGAGAACACGTCTAAAGTGGGAGAACATGTCTAGACTGGGAGAACATGTCTAAAGTGGGAGAACACGTCTAGACTGGGAGAACACATCTAAAGTGGGAGAACACGTCTAAACTGGGAGAACACATCTAAACTGGGAGAACATGTCTAGACTGGGAGAACACGTCTAGAGTGGGAGAACACGTCTAAAGTGGGAGAACACGTCTAGACTGGGAGAACATGTCTAAAGTGGGAGAACACATCTAGACAGGGAGAACATGTCTAAAGTGGGAGAACACGTCTAAACTGGGAGAACACATCTAAACTGGGAGAACATGTCTAGACTGGTAGAACACGTCTAGAGTGGGAGAACACGTCTAAAGTGGGAGAACACATCTAAACTGGGAGAACATGTCTAGACTGGGAGAACACGTCTAGACTGGGAGAACACGTCTAAACTGGGAGAACACGTCTAAAGTGGGAGAACATGTCTAGACTGGGAGAACACGTCTAAAGTGGGAGAACATGTCTAGACTGGGAGAACACGTCTAAACTGGGAGAACACGTCTAAACTGGGAGAACATTCCTAGACTGGGAGAACACGTCTAGAGTGGGAGAACACGTCTAAAGTGGGAGAACACATCTAGACTGGGAGAACACGTCTAGAGTGGGAGAACACGTCTAGACTGGGAGAACACGTCTAGACTGGGAGAACACGTCTAAAGTGGGAGAACACATCTAGACTGGGAGAACACATCTAAACTGGGAGAACACGTCTAAAGTGGGAGAACATGTCTAGACTGGGAGAACACGTCTAAAGTGGGAGAACACGTCTAAACTGGGAGAACACATCTAAACTGGGAGAACATGTCTAGACTGGGAGAACACGTCTAGAGTGGGAGAACACGTCTAAAGTGGGAGAACACATCTAGACTGGGAGAACACGTCTAGAGTGGGAGAACACGTCTAGACTGGGAGAACACGTCTAGACTGGGAGAACACGTCTAGACTGGGAGAACACGTCTAAAGTGGGAGAACACATCTAGACTGGGAGAACACGTCTAGACTGGGAAAACACGTCTAAACTGGGAGAACACGTCTAGACTGGGAGAACACGTCTAGAGTGGGAGAACACGTCTAGACTGGGAGAACACGTCTAAACTGGGAGAACATGTCTAGACTGGGAGAACACGTCTAAACTGGGAGAACACGTCTAAACTGGGAGAACACGTCTAAAGTGGGAGAACACATCTAGACTGGGAGAACACGTCTAAACTGGGAGAACACGTCTAGACTGGGAG
>CM045468.1:336243-379810 GCA_024666655.1 Dascyllus trimaculatus | reverse complement strand
CATCCATCCATCCATCCATCCATCCATCCATCATCCATCCATCCATCCATCCATCCATCCATCCATCCATCCATCCATCATCCATCCATCATCCATCCATCCATCCATCATCCATCCATCATCATCATCCATCCATCATCATCATCCATCATCCATCCATCATCATCATCCATCCATCATCCATCCATCATCATCCATCCATCAACATCATCATCCATCCATCATCATCCATCCATCATCATCCATCCATCAACATCCATCATCATCCATCCATCCATCCATCCATCCATCCATCCATCCATCCATCCATCCATCATCCATCCATCATCCATCCATCCATCCATCATCCATCCATCATCATCATCCATCCATCATCATCATCCATCATCCATCCATCATCATCATCCATCCATCATCCATCCATCATCATCCATCCATCAATCATCCATCCATCAACATCATCATCCATCCATCATCATCCATCCATCATCATCCATCCATCAACATCCATCATCATCCATCCATCCATCCATCATCCATCCATCCATCATCCATCCATCCATCCATCATCCATCCAATATCCATCATCCATCATCCATCCATCCATCCATCATCCACCATCATCCATCATCCATCCATCCATCATCCATCCATCATCCATCCATCCATCCATCCATCATCCATCCATCCATCCATCCATCCATCCATCCATCCATCCATCCATCCATCATCCATCCATCCATCCATCCATCCATCCATCCATCCATCCATCCATCATCCATCCATCCATCCATCCATCCATCCATCCATCCATCCATCCATCATCCATCCATCATCCATCATCCATCCATCCATCATCCATCCATCATCCATCCACCATCATCCATCATCCATCCATCCATCCATCCATCCATCCATCCATCCATCCATCCATCCATCCATCCATCCATCATCCATCATCCATCCATCCATCATCCATCCATCCATCCATCCATCCATCATCATCCATCCATCCATCATCCATCCATCCATCCATCCATCCATCATCCATCCATCCATCCATCCATCCATCCATCCATCCATCATCCATCTACTCTGAGCTCCCTCTGGATGTCTGAGCTCCTCCTCCTATCTCTAAGGCTGAGTCCAGACACCCTGAGGAGGAAGATCATTTCAGCCTCTTGTACCCTGATGTGGTTCTTTAGTCTCTACCCAGAGCTCATGACAATAGATGAGACTTGGAACCTAGATGGATGGTAGAGGGAGAGCTTCACCTTGTGGCTCAGCTCTCTCTTCACCACGACGGTCCGGTTCATCGCCCACATCACTGCTGCTCCAAGCCTCCTGTCCACCTCTGCTCCATTTTCATGTCACTTGTTAACAAGATCCTGAGATACTTAAACTCCTTTGCTTGGGGAACCACCCCAAGCAAGTAGTATTATTAGTAGTATTAGTAGTATTGTATTAGTAGTAGTATTAGTATTATTATTATTAGTAGTAGTAGTAGTATTAGTATTATTATTATTATTAGTAGTAGTAGTATTAGTATTATTATTATTATTAGTAGTAGTATTGTTAGTAGTAGTAGTATTAATAGTAGTATTAATAGTAGTATTAGTAATAGTATTAGGAGTATTAGTAGTATTAGTATTAGTCCTGAGGACACCTGATCCAGGTGAGACCGTGGATCCCTTCAGCCTGTAAACCGCTCCAGTGTCTCCACCTGCTGTCCTGTTCTGGTATCAGTCTGGGGCTGCAGGTCCATTCAGGTACAGGGCTGAATACACAGACAGCTTTTCCATGGAGCGCTGGAGGTCTGAAGACAAAGAAGACACCATGAAAACATTCAGACTAACTAAATGAACAATAACACACTTCAAGATCAAGTATAAATCTGACCAATCAGAGACAGCTCTAGTAAAAACCATTCAACACTTATTCACGAGGACTAAACATTGGTGCAAAATGACTCTAAATGTGTTTCATTCTGATCAAACTCAGTTCAAAACTATTTAAGTGTGTCTGAAACATAGCGAGTTCAAGCTGATTAAAACTGTCCAAATGATTCCATATGCCAGTAAAATGAAACTTTAACACTGGTCTATCAGTGTTCACGTTTCAGTTATTGAAGGTTCATGCAGATTTTTAGCCAGATAAAAACCTTCATAACCTCTGCAGGCATCATTTGTATTTGAAACAGAACATTTCAGAGAACCTGTCAGTGAGGGAGGGTCATGGAGACACATCTGATTCATATTTACTCTGTTAATCTGCTGCATCCACTCATTTTACTCAGAGTTTCTTAAAAGTTTCTAGTAGTAAGTATGGTTTTTGTCTTTTAATTGATATTTGGAAAAATGTAGTCATATTTTCCCACATTTTATTATATTTTAGGACATTTTGTGAATATCTGGAACACATCTTTGGGATATTTTAATGTGATTTTACAACATTTGATTAATGTTTTTAAATGTTTCACTCAGAATAATAAAGAGAAATATTTTGTGTGTTGTTTTGGAAGAATAAAACATTCTCCGTAGTTATTTATTTATTAATTCATGAAGTTAAAGTTTACGGGAGAACTGTGGAACTCCGCGGATCGTTCTTTGTTTCCAGTCGGCGTGTTTTTGTGGTCGTACCAGTCTCGCCCTACAGCCGAATAGCAGATATTCAGGTAACAGCTGGATAAATCCTCTCTGCAGCGGTTAAAAACGTCTGGTGCGGCTCAGTTCGAGTGTTTCCAGTATGCTGTCGGTGTTTCGGTGTAAATATAAAAGTGACGGTTGTTGTTTCCGGTGAAGATGCTGTTTGAGTGACGGTTAGCCTGCTAGCTAGCTACCGTTAGCCGCTTCGTTTCCTGGTCCAGGCTAACTCCGGTTAGCTCAGAGCCTCGGATTTAAAGCAGCTGCTGTGTTTCCTCTCAGAGGAGCTTCAGCTTCATCCGTTTAATTCTTTAGTTCACGTTTAATTGACGGAACAGTTTAAACGGATCCACTGAGAACAGCTGCTCACTGTGGACTCCTGAGTTTACAGGAGGAGCTAATGCTAGTGAGAGCTAACATGACAGCATCAACACCAACAGCCGAACACAGAGGATTCAATGAGAGAACAGAATAAACTCAAAACAAAAGGACAGGAACAGGAAGTTAGAACTAAGTGCAGCACATATTTAAAACATGACAGTCAACAGGAGCTGATCAGGTCCATTCAAAGCCTCCTAATGATGGTAATAATAATGGTAGTATTAATGGTAATGATGAGCTGTGTGTGTTCAGGTGATGGAGTTTGCGGAGCTGATCAAGACGCCCCGGGTGGACGGCGTGGTGCTGCACCGGCCCTTCCTGCCCACCGTGGAGGGAACGCTGTGTCTGACGGGCCACCACCTGATCCTGTCCTCCCGGCAGGACAACACCGAGGAGCTGTGGCTGCTGCACTCCAACATCGACTCCATAGAGAAGAGGTAATCTGATTACTGAGAGCGGAAACCAGGTTCTCTGATTGGTGATTCGATCTGCTGGATCCGTAATCTGATGTGAACACTTCTGGATTACCTCAGAGTCAAACACTGGAATCACTGAATGTTTGTGGTGCGGATCAGAAGGACTGTGAATATTCAGCGTTTCCAGCCGCTCAGCTCTGAACTGCTTTTATTTATTCAGCGTGTGGAAGATGTTTATTTGGGTTTCTGTTGCTGCTGGTTTTCATCAGCGAACCCGTGGACGACTTTGAGCAGCTCTGACACAAAATGTTCAACTTTAAGTTTCAGTGGAAAAATAAAAGGAATGAAAACTTGATTCCCTTAAATCCCTGTTAAAAATCAGAAACATGAATATTATTTGGGTCAATAACACCTGAGAGTCGTGACATGGGAGGTTAAAGATTAAAGATTCAGTGTTTTAAAGACACTAAAGTCTAACCTAGTAGTTAGACAGGACAGTAAACCTGGCTGTGGTCTGATAACAGGTTTTCTGATGGCTGATTACAGTCATTTATGTTTGTAATCTGATTACATCGTGTCCAGCTACATGTCATCCATTACAACCCTGTCAGTATTAAGAACATACAACAGGTTATCTGAGGATCGGCCTCATTCCAGCAGCAGGTGGAGGTCGAGTCGTGTTTTATCCTCTGGTTTTATCTTTCTCGTCTGAGCGTTAGATATCGTCCTTCAGGGTGAATGAAGCTGATCTCTAGTGTTTGAAGGGCTCCATCTGCTTCATGAACTCACTGCTTCAGTGGTTTTAGGAACTGAACCTGTTCCAGGACGTCTGAGTCTCGTTGTGAGTCTCCACTGTTTGGTTTTCTGTGTTACTGACCGAGTAACGGTGAATAAATGACGTCCATACATGAAGGAAGATCTGAGGGAAACTCAGCGTGAAGAGACTCAGAGGAGGAAACCCTTCATCGTCTGTTAGCTTTAAACCGATCTTCACCTCGACGTTTGGACTCCTGGAGCCTGTAGAAACTCCACGGACGGTTTCTCTGAGTAGAAGAGAAGATTCTTTTTAACGTTTGTGACATGGAGCAGCGTCACGGCCGAACATTCAGCTGATAGGAGAACCTCAGCTTTACAGGGAAACACCGCAGATACAGAACTCATTTAGTGATGCTCAGAAGAAGAAGGCTGGAGCTGGATTCATCCAGAGTTCACATTTAAATGAGTACATTTTAGGGATTTAATGCCTCATTTTATTTAAGCACATTCTCTAAAGACTTCATACCACTCTCTGTTTCTTTATATTGATTGTTATAATATTGATATTCTGTCATTTGGGGTGGTTTTATTAACATTTCGAGGCAGGTTTTACAGAGGAGTTTGTTCCACGTCACTCAGCCTGATTTAGACGACATGGAGTTCCTAAAACAGAGACAGGTTTTTTTCTGGATATATTTTCTGATTTATGGAGAAATGAAAAGAGAAGTTTAAAGTCCTTTGACTGTAGAATCTGAACAGACTGAAGTGAAGCTGGACGATCACGTGTCTGTCTTTGATGCTACGCTGCATATTATCCAACGTTTGTCTCCTGACTTTTAAATCCATCTCTACTTGGTCGTGGTTTCAGTCGTAGCATCTGGACTTGGCTGAGTTTCTAGAAAACGTTCCACCTCTCATTGAAGACAAGAGGTGGAACGTCTTCTAGAAACTCAAGCTGGTCCAGACGCTACGACTGAAACCAGGAGGACGACCCTGATCTGAGGACTGAAGATCCTCACAGACATCCTTTGTCTTTCAGGTTCGTGGGCTCCTTGGGAAGCATCATAGTGAAATGTAAAGACCTGAGAGTGATCCAGCTGGACATCCCTGGAATGGAGGAGTGTCTGAACATCTCCAGCTCCATAGAGGTGAACCTGAAGACCCAGATCTTTGTAATGACTGGTGAAGGAGTGATTCCAGCTAACTGTTGTGTTAACCCTGCTCAGGCTCTGTCCACGTTGGACTCGGTCTCCCTGATGTACCCGTTCTTCTACCGGCCGATGTTCGAGGTCATCGAGGACGGATGGAACTCGTTTCTCCCTCAGGACGCCTTCAAAGACCTGGAGTCGATGGTACGATCAGTGACGAGGAGCTGTTTTGTTGTTGGTCAGAAGGTTTTTCATTGAACTCTCTGAGCAGGTCCTGGTTCGTTTTAACTCACTGGTTCGTTTTAGCTCACTGTGGTTCATGTTTCAGTCTGAAGTCCTCCATGGAAGGAGGACAGAGAACCAGAGATGTCTGCTGTCAGTAGGACTCAGTTAGAATGATGGAGACCAGAACAACAGAACAGTTCTTTAGGCCTGAAGTCAACATGTCCATTATTTTCCAGTGTTTTAGCAGCACTGGACGACATGGAGGCTCTAGAATACAGCTGTTAATAAAACCATTTAAACTCCTTAAGAATCGTTTCCATCCTCGTCTCCTTTGTGCTCTGTTCAGACACTGCCTGCAGTTCATCTGAACACTGAGCAGGTTTGTTTCTGTAGATTCCTCCACCAGCTGTTTGTTTCTGGAGGACTTTAAAGGAGACGTATTGAATGATGATTAAGCGTCATGATCACAGGTCCCAGATGATGAGTTCAGGGACTGTTGGAGAGCCGATGATCTGGTGATTCTTTCTGTTTCTGCTCTGGTAGATGTGGGCGATGTTTTAAAGCTAACTGTCAGGAGAAGCTTCCTGCAGGTTCTGTGTTTAGAGGTTTCCCTCCTCTTCGTCCTCTCAGACAGACGAGTGGAGGCTGAGCGACGTCAACAAGGACTTCAGCGTTTGCCCGTCGTACCCTCCTCTGGTCGCCGTCCCTAAAGACGTCGATGACGACACGCTGAGGAAGGTCTCCACCTTCCGTCACGGCGGCCGATTCCCGGTGCTGAGCTACTACCACAAGAAGAATGGGATGGTAAAGATCACGACCCGTCCCGTCTGCTCTGCTGCTCCTCAGGCTTTCAGAGTTTGTTAATGAAATCTCTCCTCCGGTCAGGTGATGATGCGAGCAGGACAGCCGCTGACAGGGACGAACGGACGTCGGTGTAAAGAAGACGAGAAGCTGATCAACGCCACTCTGCGCCCGGGAAAACGAGGTTACATCATCGACACTCGAACCATCAACGTGGCCCAGCAGGCCAAGGCTCGAGGAGGAGGCTTCGAGTCCGAGGCCAACTACCCTCAGTGGAGGAGGATCCACAAGGCCCTGGAGAGGTCAGACTAGGACCGAGATCAAACTGAGTTACAGTCTCTAAAAGAAGGTCCACGTTAAAGTCTGGACACCAGAACCTGGTCTAAAGGCAGGTCTAAACCAGGTCTAAACCAGGTCTAAAGGCAGGTCTAAACCAGGTCTAAACCAGGTCTAAACCAGGTCTAAAGGCAGGTCTAAACCAGGTCTAAACCAGGTCTAAAGGCAGGTCTAAACCAGGTCTAAACCAGGTTTAAACCAGGTCTAAACCAGGTCTAAAGCCAGGTCTAAACCAGGTCTAAACCATGTCACTGAGTCGTCTGTGTGTCCTTCAGGTCCAACGTCCTCCAGGACAGTCTGATCAAACTGGTGGAGGCCTGTAACGACCAGTCCCACAGTATGGACCGCTGGCTCAGTAAACTGGAGGCCTCCGGCTGGCAGACCCACGTTAAGGAGATCCTGACCACAGCATGTCTGGCTGCTCAGTGCATCGACAGGTAAGACTCACCTGGACGGATCACCGACCCTGTAAACGGCAGCTGAGTTCTGATCCTCTGTGTTCTGTCAGAGAGGGAGCGTCGGTCCTGGTCCACGGAACCGAGGGAACCGACTCCACCCTGCAGGTCACCTCTCTGGCCCAGATCATCCTGGACCCGACCTGCAGAACCATCAAAGGCTTCCAGGGCCTGGTAGAGAGAGAGTGGCTGCAGGTGAGTCTACCTGAGATACCTTTAACATCCACCTGCTGAACTCCAACAGTGTCTCTTTACTTCTGACTGTGGCTCCATGGAAACAGAGTAACTCTTAACTAAGACTCCCCTGTCCCTCCTCACCTGTCCTCCTCACCTGTCCCTCCTCACCTGTCCTCTTCACCTGTCCTCCAGGCCGGCCATCCCTTCCAGCAGCGCTGTGCTCAGTGTGCGTTCTCCAACAACAAGCCCCGTGTGGAGGCTCCGGTGTTCCTGCTGTTCCTGGACTGTGTCTGGCAGATCCTCCGACAGTTCCCGTGTTCCTTTGAGTTCAGCGAGAGCTTCCTGGTCCTGCTGTTCGAACACGCCTACGCCTCGCAGTTTGGAACCTTCCTGGGAAACAGTGCAGCCGACAGGTGAGTCTGGAGCTCAGGTTGGAGTCGGTTTGTTTGGGTCTTTAATGAACAGGAGCAGCCGAAGCAGAGGTCTTGGTGAAGTAATGAGCTGTTGGTGGCTCTGATGGAGTTCTTTAACCTGAGCTTCACTAAACCAGACGTCCTGATGAAGAGCAGCCTTCATGCTGCTGGAGACCACAGGCCTCAGCGCTCTGTAGTTCCTCCAAGTGGTCTGAGTGTTGTGTATTTATTTTTGATGTTTAAATTGAACCTCCTTCTGTTACCCGTCTGGTTTTCAGTATCAGACGTTTGGTTCTGAGTTCTGTCTGTTGGCTGCTGCCTGGATGAACACTTGCAGCCCTCTGGCCTCCTCCGGCTCGGCTACAACATGAATGAACTGTTGGTTTTACTGTTGGAGCTCTCAGCCTCCTCCTGTTCCACTGGATGAATAAACACTGATGGACCTCCCTCTCTTCCCCCAGGTCCAAGCTGTCCCTCCCTGAGAAGACCGTGTCCTTGTGGTCTTGGGTGAACCGTCCTCAGGAGCTGGAGCGTCTCACCAACCCTCTGTATGAAGCCAACAGCCTGGTGATCTGGCCTTCAGTGGCTCCTCAGAGTCTGCTGCTGTGGGAAGGTAAGAACCCGAGAACCTGCAGAGACTCCCGTCACCTGCAGGGGGCAGCAGAGGACGAGTTAAACTGGACCCAGTCAGATCAGATGGTCCATCAGTCGTCCTCATCACAGGTGAACTGGGCAGTAGTCAGTGAGCTTAGCTCCAGGTCAGTGAAGGGAACAGCAGGAGTTCATTAGTTACAGCTTTAATTTACAGGGGACACATTTCAAACCTTTACATGAGAAACCTTCACCTGTTTGAAACGTGTCAGATTTATTTACTTAGTTTGTGGTTTAACTTGTTCTGGGAGTCGTCTTCACCACTGATCAGTGAATGAAACCCAACAAACCTGCATGAAAACAGGCGGCAGATCTTCAGCTACAGATGTTTTCATTGTTTCTGGATCAGTCGATCAGCTGTTTGGTTCTGAAATGTCAGAAAATAGTGATAAATGTGGATCAGAGTTCCTCCAGTGTCTGGTTTAGTTCAAAGGTCTCCAGTTTACCGTCACAGAGGAGGAAAGAAACCAGAAACACTCACATTAAAGAAGATTAAACCACACGATTTAGACTGAAGCTGATTAATCAAAGATCGCAGTAGCTGGAGATTCATAGTCAACAGCTGTGTTTTATTCAGTCTGAACCGTCTCTGCGATGCCACCTGAATTCCTGCAGTGAAGCCAGGTGTGAAGCTGAACCGGTAAAACAGCGTCTGCAGACTGTCTGTGGTTTGGAATGAAGGCAGGTTCAAACCTGAAAGCTCAGCGAGTCAAAGAGTGTTTTACTGAACCTCTACTGCTGTGTTTCACCTCCTGCTTACAGTCAGACACTCAGAGCTTCAGTCAGCTGGAACTCTGATGTTTCCTGGAGCTATTTTTAGTTTTCAGTCTGACTGACAGGAAACAGGCGTTTATCTCACTAAAGATCTATCTATGTATTAATGCACCGCTCTGTTTCCGTGTGTGACGTTGTGAAACTCAGCAGCTGAATAAGATGCTGGGTCACATCATAAACCGACATGAGGACGGTCACAGGCCAGCTCAGCTTGATGTCTGTTGAAAATGACTGAGAATTAGTCCAAAATATTAAAAACCTTCCCGCAATGACTCTAAACCTGTCTAAAATGACTAAACGTGGCCAGAGTTAGTCTAAACTTGTCTACATAGACTTTTCGTTTGACAGACATGGTTCAGATGTTGTTTCGTCTCTTCAACATCAGCTGGATCTAAACCCTGAGACGCTCAGCTCTTCATACACTCGGTTAAAGATGGTTTCTCTGATGACGGTTGAAGCTCAGTTTCCTGAAGCTGTAGAACAAAGACGGAGGGGGAGAGGTTGGAGGGAACAGAAACCACAACAGGAAACTGAGCAGCTTGAAGTGAACCTGGTTTAATGGTTGAAAACAGTCACTGCTCCAGGTTTTAATGTCAGCTGTTCGTCTCAGCTGACATTAAAACGTCTCCAGCAGGTGGCGCTGCTCATCTCAACCCTTGTTAGCTGACTGACCTGAGAGCTGCTGGTCAAAGCTGCAGAGTTTCAGACATGAAAAGACACTATGAAACAAGACGACACACCTTGGGTTCCACCTCCTGTAAAGCCGTACAGCTGAGCTTCAGTGAGCCCATAAATCAGAGATGCTCCGACTGATGGAGCTTCCTGTTTGAACAGGTCCGCCTGCCTCTTCTCAGCACTAACAGCCTGCAGGCTGGAGCCTCGGCGTTGCTCAGATATCTGCTGGGGAACGTCAGTGATGTCCTCAGGCTGCCAGCTGGTCTTATTATGGGATGTGCAGAAGGTTTCCTCTCTGACACCTGAACCCTGAACACTGCACAGCGTTTTACTACCAGCTCTCAGTTAGCGTCGGGCGCTAATATTAGCACCACGAGCAACAGTCTTACGCAACGTGTTTGATAATGCAGGCAGAGATTTTACAGGAGGACATCAGAAGAACTGAAATAAACTCCAATTAAAAATAAATAAATAAAATAAATGAATAAATAAAGGAACATTAATCAATGAAATGTGTTGAGGCCTCATTAAGGCCACAAAGCTCTGGTTTACCGATCAGTTCATTATGAATTTAAACGTTTTTAGTGATTTATAGTCCCTGAAAATCCACTGCCCTTAGTTTATATGTACATTTACATTTTGTGACGCTGTTAGATGAAACCTACTGACACTAAGACACAAAACAACCACAAAGAGACACAAAACATTGGTGTCTGCTGAGGTCAGGTTTCGACCAATCAGAGAAGGACCTGCAGAGCATCAGGAAGTTGGTCTTAATGTTTTGGCTGTTTATGTAAGTCTGAAACCAGAACTGTTCGTTAACCAGCAGAATTTTATAGTTAAGCTTAAATGTTTTGTAACATTTGAGCTTTTTTCCAGAATCCATCCAGTTAATAGTGAAAATAAAAGTTTAGTTTTTCTTGATAGATGGGACTTTATTGATCCGAGGGACGTTCAAGATGGTGTCTTAGTCTGAGTGAATCCCTGCTGGTTCAGAAGGTCCAGACAGACGGGGGTCAGGAGGTTCAGACCTTCTCCTTTGCTGCTCCAGTCTATATGAAGACAACATGACACCTGAGAACCAGCTGCTGACGCTGCTCTGACATCACACCTGACACATTCTGATTGGACAGCATGACATAAACACAGGCTGGAAGAGTCCAGAACATCTGAACATCCCAAATATCAGGAGACCCACCCTCATTCAGAGCAGAACTAGACCCACAGCAGTCCTCCAGAGTACCGTACATGTATCTGCAGAACCTCCATCACTGGTCACAGTTCTACCTTCAGACTATGAAGGTCTCCTTGAAGTCCATAGAGGGGGGTCCACATGGATCAGAACCTCATCAGTCCAGCAGACAGACACATGACAGCAGCTCCTCCATCAGGTTATATGTGGAGGTATGTGGGACTGTGGGTGACGTCTGACGGAGCTGCAGGAGGAGCTGGTTGGAGGTTAAAGCAGGTTAAACACAGATGGTGGGATTCCTGTTTGCTGCTGTTTGCTGTAGCTGATGCTGCAGAAATGTTGAGGTTCATTAAGAGGTGGTGGTTTTCTGGGTTGCTTCAGTTTTGATCCCACAACAGCAACAGTCCTCAAACAGCACAGCTTCCAGCCTCTGAGTGAAATGAAAGGTTTGGTGCTGCGGATCAACTCTGAACAGTCAGCTGGCAGCAGATCAGCTGTTTGAGCTGCTGACTGTCCTGAACAGAGATCGATTGTTAGGACAACACTCTGCTTCTGTCCAGTTTTTATCATCATTATTATCATTATTATCATTATCATTATTATTACTGTTGTTGTTTCATGAACTGAGCCCCAGTATGTTGAATGTTCTACTTTCTACCCTGAACACACCTGAACAATTCACCTGTTGGTGTTGGTGAAGCTGAGCTGATCCTGCTGATGATGCTAGGCTAATGCTAACACTGAGAGGTTAGCTGTGCCTCTTAGCGCGCGGCTAACGCTGTCGGTAGCATCGTAACATGTTTGTAAAGTCAGATTAGCTTTAACCCTCTGTTCTAACTGACTGACAGAAAAACAACCTGCAGGAACAAGAAGCTCAAACACCAACACGAACCAGGACACCAGCTGCTTTCACAGAGGCTAATGCTAAGCTAACAGCTAGCAGCTAAGTTAGCAGGCAACCACAGATTAACCTGGAAAAAACAGTAACTAGTAAAGCTTTAAGATCTGGACTTTAGTGAAAAGCTGTTAATGATCAATCAATCAGTCAATCAGTCTTCACCTACTGACCCATTTGCTCTGCTGTACATCTCCACATGCTGCTAGCATGTTGTACTACCATCCCCTCAGTAAGCTGTCCCCGTATTTCACCACAGGCTGGTCTCAGTGTATTTTATTTTATTG
Source organism: Dascyllus trimaculatus (assembly GCA_024666655.1). Classification (NCBI taxonomy): domain Eukaryota; kingdom Metazoa; phylum Chordata; class Actinopteri; family Pomacentridae; genus Dascyllus; species Dascyllus trimaculatus. The sequence goes on along the minus strand of CM045468.1, from coordinate 367,586 downwards.
ATCCTGCATCCTGCTGGACTCTGCTGTTAATATCTGTCCATGTTCAGCTCCAGTCATCATTAATAACAGCACAGATCATATTCAGTCAGCCTTCATGTAACTCTGAGGACGTGACCCGGTTCTGTCTGAGGCCAACAGAGCCAACGTCATGGACGATAACTAACAAGAAAACCAGCACAGTTGGAAACGGCGTCGTCTGCTAGCTGACCTAACCCGTAGCTTAGAGTCGGTCTGTAGTTCCTGGTGAATTCATCCCGTCACACATCAGGGATCCTTCTGTCCAGACTGGAGGATCAGTACAGACTGAATGAGTCCCTGATGAAGCAGCAGAGGTGCACATCACCTGTTAGAGACGGCTCCAGGGCCTTTCATGACTCATGAACCTGAATATAAACCAGAACTGGAGCGGTCTGATAGGGGAGGAGTTACAGCTCCGGGTGTTGTTGACTCTGACAGCGTTGAACATTCCAGTCATACAGCACATCCCTGTGGTCACCGCTCCTCCTCTAACCTCAGCCTGCTGCTCAGCTCCATCCAGCAGGCTCCGGGTCACCGACCAGCTCCACAGGTTCTTCTGTCTGGACGACCCTCCAGCATGTCGCCAGACCCAAAACCTCTGCAGCAAGTTGTTGGACCTCATCTGGTCTGAAGCAGACAAACTGGGCTGGGAGCAGCAGACGTCTCATAACTGGTCAGGTTCCAGTAAAAGTACGGAAACAAAGAGGAGAGAAAATAAACGCCCTAACCCTAACCCCAACCTTAACCCCAACCTTAACCCCAACCTTAACCCCAACCTTAACCCCAACCCTAACCCTAACCCTAGCCCTAGCACACCGACTGGAGCCCATGTTTGTGTTCACATGGACAGCTGCTAGGTCCTGATTCACCCTGTCAGAGAAGGTTTACAGTTAGCAGCAACTAGTGAACACAAAAACACACACCATGAACACAGACACACAACATGAACACAGACACACAACATGAACACAGACACACAACATGAACACAGACACACAACATGAACACAAAAACACACAACATGAACACAGACACACAACATGAACACAGACACACACCACCACCTCAGAAAGTTGACCCAGAGTGAAGCTCCTGCTGCTGTGTGTAGATGTGTGCGGCTCTGTGTGATGCTGCAGGTGTTTATGTGTGAGGTTTGTGTTGCCTCCGTCACACACTTTAACTGTGTCTAGTGTTTGTTTGTTTGTTTGTTTGTTTGTTTGTTCAGACAGGTGAGATCAACAGTCCTGACTCCGTGGTTGTTGTCCTTCAGGCGGTCCCTTTCCTCTGCCTGTGCTGATCTGGTTTCTGTGGAGTCTGTTGTTCAGAACATGCTGCTTTAACAGGACACGCGTGTTTAGGCTCCGTGTCTCCACATGTAATGTTTCGTGTCCCTCTGAGCCAGAACCAGGAGGACCCGTTTCCTCACCTGTCCGGTTCTGTGTTGATGCTAACGGAGGTGTGTGGTTGTGTGGTTCCAGGAGTGTTCCTTCGCTGGAATCGATCCTCCAAGTGTCTGGACGAAGCCTACGAGGAGATGGTCCACATCATCGAGTACAACAAGGAGCTGCAGAACAAAGTGAACAGTCTGAGGAGGCAGCTGGCCGAGCTGGAGACCGGAGACCCTCTGCTGCAGGACTCCTAGGCAGACAGGTTCCTCTGATACAGACATTAAACCCAGCATGAACATCACACCCGTCCCATAACCACCTCAAACCGCCCCCAGTCCAGCCTGCTTTAGAAAACACGTCTTACACATGTGAACCGCTCCGGTCGGTCAGCTGATGGGGACCAGAGTTCCTCTAATGTCTGGTTTAGTCAAAGATCTCCAGCTGACTGTCAGAGGAGGAAGAAACCTGGAGACGATTAAACCACAGAGTAGACTGATTGGTTAAACATACTCAAACTGATTGATCAGATAATCAATGAATCCCTGCAGCTCTCCAGAGTCTCTGATGGACTCATCGTTTTACTTCCTACAGACTAAGCAGGACTAAGAAGCAGCTCGTAGAAACAGACGTGTCTCCTCCGTTGGCTGATCACGGTTGTTGCCGTGTTCTTTGGATGCAGAGCTGCTGTCAGACGTTCAGCTGCTGAGCTTCTTCAAACCCACACGTTCATTTACATCCACTGAACCTCCACAGCAGACCTCTGTGTCTGTGGGCGGGTCGGGGCTCTGGTGGACGTATGGAAGCGCCTGAAGGGCACCAACCGTTACCACGGCAACGTATAGGCCGCTATAAGGCAGCATGTGACTGGCTGAGGTGACATAATGAGAGTAGGAAGGTCAGCACCTGATGTGCTGTACAGAGACTATATATATATCTATACATACATACATGATGCTCAGCACACGCAGGCCTGAACAACACGTGACCAAGACATGTTCTGTTCATCAGATCAGTGTTTGACGTTCCACAATAATCGGGTTCATTTAACTAAACCTCACCACGTCGATGTTTATTGATCCAACTGCACTAAATGAAATTATTGTACAGAGAAGATGCAGTCGTGTTGCCGTCTCCATGACAACAACATCCTGGTTAAAGAGCATTAAAGTTAGCTGAACATCTCTGAGATGTAACCTTCAGAATGGAGCACTTTCTTCACGTGTAGATATGAGACACTCGGTTTGTAGTTTTCAGCATGACTTCCTGTCAGCTCCGTGTTCCCGTGTCAGACTGTAACATGTATAAGACGTGTCCTTCTGATGTCTACATGTCTGAAGGGTTGGAGCTTCGTTCTGTTTATTCCAGCAGACGTTTTCTTCCATGTGGGAGACGCTGAGCTCTAGACTCGCTGCAGAACACGGTCGCTCGCTGTCGGCTTCTTGTGCAGTGATTTTCCCCTCATGCTGTCGCTGAAGCCTGTTTTAAACCTGTGGCTGAGGTCGCTGAGGCAGACGAGCTTTAACGTCTCCTCAAGGACGCTGAAGCTCGTCTGCTGTCTGTCTGAACTGAAAAGGTTTAGTCCTCAGACTGTCGGAGGCAGGTGGAGGCTTCTGCAGCTTTATTCTCCTCTTCAGCCTTTTCACTGTCAGAACCATGTAAAGTTTAGGAGACGCAGCGTTTCCCCGTGAAGCAGAATGAGGTGCATCAGACCATTCTGCTGCTCTGTGGAGGTCCGAGGTGCCGTCACACATCAGACTGGTCCAACAAACCAAACAGAAAGCTCACATCAGGGTCTGCTGCTCTGCTCCCAGAGCTCCTGCAGCACTTCCTGGAAGCATGTCAGACCCTCTGAGATCAGACTGAGACAGAGAAGCTGAGTTTAATGTTGTAGGAGACTGTCAGGACGTCACAGCACAACTCTGAGTTCACAGCCCGACTGCTGGAAACCACCGGGTGGATGCGAAAGAAGGTCTCAGAGGCCCGACGTCGCTCCAGACGTGTTCAGAGATGACTCAGGATTTGTCCAGTGTGACCTACAGTTGGTAGAAAACCACAACGAAAATGTCAAAAATGAAAAAACACTTGAAAAGGACTCAGAGTCTGTCTGAACTGGACCAGAGCTCCCCGACAGGTCCGACCCACCCAGACTATCAGGAGTAGGGAGGGTGTCACTAACACTTTATACTGATGCTGCTCATCGACCCGCTACTTTAACGGTACTCTTATAGAGAAAAACTAAACCAGTTCAGACCAGAACCCAGACTGCTGTGTTTCCTCATCCGTACTGTAAGAATTAAACCTCCCCAGACTGTCGTGTTGATGGTCGGAGCTGTGGATGGGCTCACAGGTTCACTCTAAATGAATATTACCCAGCATGCTTCATTGAACCGTCCAGCATCAGAACTAAAGCTCCACCTTGAACAGACTGCATGTCAGAACATGGAGCTGGTTCACCTCTGAGTGTGGATGCAGGACTTTGACAGTGTTTCTGCTGTGATTTTAAAGGTTTATGAAGCAGACGGTTGGACTGCTTCTACCTCTGACACCAACAGAGTTCAGAGACGGTCCAGTCTGCAGCCTCCGCATCGCTGATCCTGCTGCTCTGAAAGTCCGACTGGTTCAAACTGATACTCAGTAACAGTAAAAGGAAGGAGGCCGCCGAGTCCTGACCCCCTGGTCACTGCCTGTGTTCCTACGGCTTCGTCTTCTCTTTTTAATCATAGTTTCATTTCTCCTCTGTTCTCACCTGCACAGAGAAGCTCCGCCCCCCCACACACCTGAGTCTTCAGACAGAACTCTGTTTTGTCTGATGTCATGTAACTCTGTCCCCTGCAACACAGCAATCCTCGTACTTTCTAAAGTACCATCAACAGACCCGGTACCGTCAACAGACCCGGTACCATCAACAGACCCGGTACCGTTAACAGACCCGGTACCGTCAACAGACCCGGTACCGTCAACAGACCCGGTACCGTTAACAGACCCAGTACCATCAACAGAACCGGTACCGTTAACAGACCCGGTACCGTCAACAGACCCGGTACCGTTAACAGACCCGGTACCGTCAACAGACCCGGTACCGTTAACAGAACCGGTACCGTTAACAGAACCGGTACCATCAACAGAACCGGTACCGTTAACAGAACCGGTACCATCAACAGACCCGGTACCGTTAACAGACCCGGTACTGTCGCAGCTTATCGGTAGTCCGGTGTTTAAAAACGTCTCCCCCGGGGCTCATTCAGTACCGGGGCTGGGTCCCCATCCCTCATCATGACACATGTGGTTCTGATGAACTGACGGCCGGGTGGATGTTGAAGGGAACCCTGATCGGACCTCGGCGCTGCCCCGATGTGACGGTAGTTAAAATGTGCTCCTCTCTGGCCAGTAGAGTTAAATTCTCTCTGCTTGTCCCGTGTCATTTCATGGCTTTGAATCTACTTTAATGATCACACTAAGGTGAGCTTCTTCACTGTAACCTGCATTAAAACACGCTAACGTTTACATGTATGTATTTCATGTGTGCACTATGACTGGCGGCCACAGACAGCCTGTGAGTGAATGAAACTGTCTTGGTTTGCAATGAAACACATTTATCCTGCTTGAATTAAGAGAGAAAGCTTTAAGTGATTGTTGCTTTGTGCGATGCCTTACTGTCCAATCAGAGCGCAGAATGAACACATGTTGAATATATCAATGTTCCAAATGCTGAAATGTTTTCATTAAAATTAGAGCACAGAACATGAAACTGTTGAATGAGTTTTGTTTTCTCAACTTCACCTGTATTGTAGTCCAGCTGCATTAAAATGTAGTTTAATTAGCACAGAGGGCAGGAGAGAAGCTAGCAGATGCTAACATGAAAACACAGGAACCCACCCAGTCCTGGTTTACCGTGTTAAATTAGAGTTTGACCACCTGAATGTCCCTCAGTGTTACAGTTTATACAGAGCTCTGAAACTCGAAGCTAATGTTAGCCACATTAGCTGCTAATACTGAGGATTCTCCTATTGTTGTGGTTATGGCTAGCATTAGCTACATTAGCTGCTAACACTAAGAATTCTATTGTTGTGGCTAAGGCTAACATTAGCTACATTAGCTGCTAACACTGAGGATTCTCCTATTGTTGTGGCTAAGGCTAACATTAGCTACATTAGCTCCTAACACTGAGGATTTTATCGTTGCGGCTAAGGCTAAAATTAGCCACCTTAGCTGCTAACACTGAGGATTCTCCTATTGTTGTGGCTAAGGCTAACATTAGCCATCTTAACTGCTAACACTGAGGATTCTCCTATTGTTGTGGCTAAGGCTAACATTAGCCATCTTAACTGCTAACACTGAGGATCCTCCAGTGCTCAGGTCCTCAGATGCTATCAGTGCATGCAGACTCCTGTGCTCATGTGGGGGTTTTCTCCGTGGTTCAGACAGTTAGAGGTCAGCAGTCTCAGGACTTTAACTACATCATGTGTCTTTGTTTCTCTGGGTTTGAATCCACAGATCGGTGGAAGAGAGTCATCGGGATCCACCTGCTTTAAGAATGTTTACCTGTAGAACTATTCTTCCTTTGTTTAGAGCCTCAGGTGCTACAGGTGAGTTCTGGTTCAGGTGGTTTAAACTGGGTTTTCCTGTGCGGCTCATCAAACTTTATTCTGATGGGAGTAAATAACCGATGAGCTGCTCCTGTCAGCGTTCGGTTCATCCTGCGGTCATCGCTCGTCGTCACAATGGGTCCATAAATAGCTGCTGGACCCTCATGTTCTGTTCTGTGACTTTGTGGAACCTTCAGATGGTTGAAATCATGTCTGGGATCAGGTTCAGGTCCGGGGTTACTCCAGGTCAGCCTAAATACGTCCGATAAGATGTAAATAAACGTCATCTCAGTCTCCCCCCAGCTTCTGTTTTCACTTGGCTCAATCATTAACTTGTTTTTAGGAACACTGATGACAGGTGTGGGTGTGTGCTGACATCCACCAATCAGAGGCGGGCTCTGCGCTAAGCCCCGCCCCCTGCTGCTCCATTCAGAGCCCTGTTTGGTTCTGGAGCCATGACCTGCTGTAAAGGTCAGTCAGACCTCCACCATCCCCTCAGACAGAAGAACGTCCGCTGCTCCGACTTCCTCATCTGGATGAGTCGGATTTAGACTGATTAATCAGTTATCAGAACAAGTGATCGATTAATCAGTTATCAGAACAAGTGATCGATTAATCAGTTATCAGAAGCAGTGATCGATCAGTCGCTGCAGCTTCAGTGTTTCTGATCAACACGTGGCGTTCTCATTAGCCTGATTGGTTCAGTCAGGTCTGAGGGTCTTTTGGTTCTGCAGACGTGAGTCCAGGGTTCTGAGGTTACCACAGACTCGTCCACGTCTGGTTCGGTCCACAGATCTTCAGGTTGTTGTCTTAGAGGAGGGAGGACTCAGGACATGTCCCAGTGAGCTGCAGGAGGACTGTGGTCCCTCCAGACCAGTCATTTTTCTGTAGAACACGCTCCTCCGTCCTCCTCCAGCTGATTAAACTCTCCTCACGTCCCTGTACTGAAGCTTTACTGCTTTGTTCTGGTCAGATGACGAGTTCAGATGTGGAGCTAAAAACAGAATGAAAGAGGCTGAGAACATCCAGAGGACCAAACCATAATTAAAGGCTCCTCTGGAAGGTCTGAGAGCAGTAGAAGAGTCTGGTCCCACTCATTTAACGCTTCATGTAGATTCTGCTGCAGACTGCTGGATGATAACGACATGAACACATACAGGAAATACGTTGTCTGGATGTTTGCTGAGAACCACCAGAGAACAAAGGATGAGGAGGGTCTGAGTGTTTCTGCTGATGAAGAACATTAAAGAAGATCTGCTCCTGTTGGATTCTCAAACCATCACGCCTTCAGTGTACAGAGGATCATTTGGCCTCCTCTGACTAGTTATTAAGACTCTTATATAGGATGAGAGGAGCCACGACGCTTCAGGGAGCTGCTGAATGATGTTAAAGTGAACAGTTATGAGGATCATCTGGTCCCTCAGAGAAAACCAGACTGTAAAATAGTTCAGCTGCCAGTCAGTCTGAAGACCTCCCTGTCCTTCTTTATTATCATATATTATGTCATGATGATGGTTATTCTGTACACCATCATGTATTATTATTATTATTATTATTATTATTATTATTATTACTGTTGTTATTATTATTGAGACCGGGGTGTTTCTGCTGTTGACAGTCTGAGATCACCTTGCTGGCCTCCTATCCTTCACGTCGGTCACATGTCTGGCTGGGAGCTGCTCTCAGGCTCTGGGCCTCCTGCTGCCGGAGGAGGCGGGGGAGGAGCCTGAGGAGGGGGAGGAGCCCGAGGAGGACCGCACCTCCGGAGCTCCACCAATCAGAGCAGCAGCCGCCGGATAAAGAGCAGCTGATGCAACAGCAGGAGGAGAACAGAGGAGAAGAGACAGCATCGGTGAGTCCAGACCGGCAGAGACACGAGTTTAATGTTGGACAGATTTAATGTGATGATTGACGTTGATCCAGCAGAGATATGGATTCATTATCAGTGTTAACGGTAGACCGGGTCCGGTACTAATGGTAGACCGGGTCCAGTACTAATGGTAGACCGGGTCCAGTGCTAATGTTAGACCGGGTCCAGTACTAATGTTAGACCGAGTCCAGTACTAATGGTAGACCGGGTCCAGTACTAATGTTAGACCGGGTCCACACACAGCCCGATGGTCATCTTTATGGTCTAGTTTAGTTCTGGTTCATCCTCTGAGGATTCTGTTTCTGTCCGCTGACTCTGGTTCTGGTTCTGGTCCAGTCTGACCCGCTTCATCCTGCTCAGAAGCTCTCAGACATTTAAACAGAGTTCTGGTTCTGGGTCAGGTTCTGTTCCTCTGGATCTGGTTTATAAAGATGACCCAGACTCTCAGATCAGACCTCATGAGGGCTCCGCGTCACATGGTTCTCTGTGTGTTTCCTGGAACGTTGCCGGAATGTTCGGGTGTGTGTCTCGGTGTCGGTCCGCCTCCTCCTCTGATTGGCTGCAGCGGCTCCGGGTCGGACTATAAATCCGCTGCGCCGCTCCGCCGCTCCTCTCTCGGCGCTGCGCTCCGGTAAGTCCAGGAACTAGTTTACCAGAGGAACCCGGGCTCCGCAAGTCCTGTAGGTTCTGTCGGTTCTTTAGGTTCTGTCGGTTCCGTTTCTCTGATTCTCTCCGTGACGCTGCTGCGTAAAAACGCGTCTCCGGTTCTGGTCCGGTTCCAGCTGCCGACGTGTCTCTGCAGTAAATCTGATTTGTTCTGAGAGCTGCGGATCGAACTTTTCTGTCTCGGTTCGTCTGTGGGTTCTGAGCTGTGTCCGGAGATTCAACAGGCTGCTGTTAGCTCAGAGTTCTGGTTCTGTTCTAAGGAGTAAATCCGGACCAGTGTGACCCGGCAGTGACCCGGTGTTTGTGCCCCGCAGGTACCGTCATGCCCGTCATCAGAACCCTCGGTACGGTGGCCCGGCAGGCCCAGCAGGCCCAGCAGGTCCTGTTCTGCCGAACTGTGGCGGTTCGCAGCATCAGCTTCTCTCCCAGACAGGTGACGTCAGACGCCAGCTTCCACTCGGTGTCCTTCTCGGAGACGGACCACCCCAAGGTTCTGATCACAGGTGAGCTGCTGCTGCTGCTGGTTCTGCTGGTTCTGCTGCTGGAGCTCTGCTGCCAGCTGGGCTGGGCTGGTCTCCATGGAAACTGATTATGGTCTGTTTGTGTGCAGGTGGACTGGGCCAGCTGGGGGTGGGACTGGCCAAACTGCTCAGGTACTGATCCGAACACAGAGCTCAGAGAGGCTCCGGTGAGCAGACGTTGTGTAACTGTGGTTTGTTTCCAGGAAGAGGTTTGGAAAGAACAACGTGATCCTGTCCGACATCAGGAAACCGCCCAGCAACGTGTTCCACAGCGGTGAGGAAACGCTTCAGTCCAGTTCTCCTGCAGGCGATCAGAACCGTCGGGTTCTGGTCCAGACTGTTCTGGTTTCATCATGACGGAGCTCAGAGTTCAGTCAGACTGAAACCAGAACAGATGAGGCAACGACCTGCTTCCTGTTCAGGCTGAGTCAGACCGAGACTAAAGTTCAGCTCATCGACCGGCTGCTGTCTAAATATGAAGCCTGCTGGAGATCAGCTGGTCATCAGCTGGTCATCAGCTGGTCATCAGCTGATCTCAACATGGTCATGTGACTCAAACATCCACTGATTCATCAACAGGAACATGAATTAATAATTAGATTAAATCAATATTTGTATTGAAACCAGCAGGATGAAGAACTGACCTGCTAGAACCTGGACCCAGATCAGTTTACATCAGTCTGAACTACACCTGGTCCAGTCCATGTCCTCCAGAACCAGCTGTAGCATCAGTATTATGGGATGTCTCCTAGTGTGAACAGTCTAATGTCTGACATAGAGTCCTAGAAACCATCAGTGGTTCCTGGATGTGGTTCTGGTTTCTGATCGTCCACCAGAGGAAACTTTAACAAGTGCATTCTGGGTAAACTTTAAGGCTCCTATCAGCATGTTGGTAGGAGGTTGGTCAGAACCAGGTCCAGACCACGGGAGGATCATCTGAAGGCTCCAGAACCTACCAGAACCTACCAGAACCTACCAGAACCCAGTGTGGTGTTCAGACTGACTCCTGGATGTGAAACTGATCTGGGTTCAGCTTTTATCAGGGCTGTTAGTCTGGATGCAGCTGGTTGGTTCCTCAGTCTGCTGCTTTGAAGGGTCACTAGTAATTATTGATTTAATATTAACTATTGATTGAATATTAACTATTGATTTAATATTAACTATTGATTTAATGTTAATTATTAATTGAATATTAACTATTGATTTAATATTAACTATTTATTTAATATTAACTATTGATTTAATATTAACTATTGATTTAATGTTAATTATTGATTTAATGTTAACTAATGATTTAATATTAACTATTTATTTAATATTAACTATTGATTGAATATTAACTATTTATTTAATATTAACTATTGATTTAATGTTAACTATTTATTTAATATTAACTATTGATTTAATGTTAACTATTGATTTAATGTTAATTATTGATTTAATGTTAACTATTGATTTAATGTTAACTATTTATTTAATATTAACTATTGATTGAATGTTAACTATTGATTTAATGTTAACTATTTATTTAATATTAACTATTGATTTAATATTAACTATTGATTTAATGTTAATTATTGATTTAATGTTAACTATTGATTGAATATTAACTATTGATTTAATGTTAACTATTGATTTAATGTTAACTATTTATTTAATATTAACTATTGATTTAATGTTAATTATTGATTTAATATTAACTATTGATTTAATGTTAATTATTGATTTAATATTAACTAATGGTTTAATATTAACTATTGATTGAATATTAACTATTGATTTAATGTTAACTATTGATTTAATATTAACTATTGATTGAATATTAACTATTGATTTAATGTTAACTATTGATTGAATATTAACTATTGATTTAATATTAACTAATGATTTAATGTTAATTATTGATTTAATGTTAACTAATGATTTAATATTAACTATTGATTTAATGTTAACTATTGATTAAATATTAACTATTGATTTAATATTAACTATTGATTGAATATTAACTATTGATTGAATATTAACTATTGATTAAATATTAACTATTGATTTAATATTAACTATTGATTTAATATTAACTATTGATTTAATGGTAGTTGTGGTTCTGTTGATGGTCCGCGGCTGTTTGTCTGTTTCTTCTGAACATCTCTTTGTTCCGGACGTCAGACGTCGTTCAGCCTCAGACAGATAAAGGTTCTAACAGGAACCAGACATGGTTCTTTGCAGTGAAGCCACAGAAGAACCATTTTTAGCTGCACTAAGAACCTTTTAGCTGGAGGTTCTATAGAGAACCCCTGAAGGTGCCTCAAAGGTCCGTTACATGGTTCCTTTAGGGACCATGAACCACTGTCCAGAACTTTGTGGATCCATCTGGTTCAAACAGGACCTCATTTTTAAGCAGATAAGTCCCCTGTAAGAACCTGCAGCATCTTCTGGTTCCTTCATTAGAACACATGTAATGTTCTGGGTTCTTCATGAAGAACCGTGCTCTAATGAAGAGCCTCTTCAGTTGGTGGTGGAGCTTTGCAGAACCAGAGAACCTGGTCTGAAGAACCCTCTCTTCTTACTGTTGTGTTCAGGTCCCTTCATCTACTCAGACATTCTGGACTACAAGAACCTTCGTGAGATCGTCGTGAACAACCGGATCACCTGGCTGGTTCACTACAGCGCTCTGCTCAGTGCAGTGGGAGAAGCTAACGTAGCGCTAGCTCGCTCTGTCAACATCACAGGTGAGTGGCTTCAGGAGGAGGTGGTTGTTGTTGTTGTTGTTGTTGTTGTTCTAAAGGACTGATTGTGTTCTTCAGGGCTTCACAACATCCTGGACATCGCAGCAGAACACGGCCTCCGTCTGTTCGTTCCCAGCACCATCGGAGCCTTCGGACCCACCTCACCTCGGAACCCGACACCGGACCTCTGTGTTCAGAGACCCAGAACCATCTACGGAGTCTCCAAAGTCCACGCTGAGCTCATGGGAGAGGTGAGAATCCAACACCAGGGAACAGCCGTGTCACTGCAGTTCAATGAATCCATCACCCATAAACTGCTCTGATGAATCGATCACATGTTTGGAGGCTGCTGCGATCAGCTGATCATGTTTCTGTTGAACTGAATGTCTCAGAGCAACAGGTCTGATCCTAAAACCTGCTGGAGGCCAAACCAGAGCAGAACACCAGGGTTAGATCAGAACTTTAGTCCACAGCTGATGATCGTCTGCTGGACGCATCGATCAGCTGTTTGGTCTCCAGGTGTCAGAAACTCTGTGAATGTCTGGTTTGGTCCAGAGATCCTCAGTGTCCTGTCACAGAGTAGGAAACCAGAGAATCTTCCCTCTGAAGAATCTGGAGTCACAGAATGTAGATGTTGTTGTCAGAATGAGTCCAACTGCAGTCCTTCACTAACGGGTCTTCCTCCACCAGTACTACCACCATCGCTACGGTCTGGACTTCCGCTGCCTCCGTTATCCAGGAATCATCTCAGCGGACTCGATGCCAGGAGGCGGCACTACAGGTACGATCAGAGGTCCTATCAAACAGCCTTGTTGCATTTCTAGCAGATGTCTGATGTCTTAGTCTCACCTCCAGCCTGCAGCAAGTCTTCAGGTGTTTGTCTGATCAGGAGTTCATGGAACGTCCATCTCTGCTTTCAGACTACGCTGTGCAGATTTTCCACGATGCCATGAAAAGTGGGAAGTTCGAGTGCAACCTGAAGCCGGACACGCGGCTGCCCATGATGTACATCGACGACTGTCTGCGGGCGACGCTGGAGGTGATGGAGGCGCCGGCCGACACGCTCAGCATGAGGACCTACAACATCAACGCCATGAGCTTCACGCCTGAAGAGCTGAGCCAGGAGCTGCAGAAACAGATGCCAGAGCTGGAGGTCACGTATGACGTGGACCCCGTACGGCAGGCCATCGGTGAGACACCTGGAGAACCTGATTAGAGTCTGACGTGACCCGAGTCCTGCATCAGTCCGCTGCTTTAAGGACCAGAGGGTTCTGAGCCTCACTGGGCTCATTTCTTTAGCTAACACAGAAAAACCAACATGTTTCCTCACATGGTAAAACTCTGGAGCACATGGAGGCTCCACACGCTAAGCACATGTATGCTCTGTGGAAACACTGCCTGCAGTTCATCCAAAAACCCCGACTGCTGGTCTCAGCTGAGTCCGTCTGGGCTTTGACTGGGTCCCTTCAGTTCAGGAGGTTTAGTTCAGCGTTTAAATGGAGTCATGAGGGATCAGGGTCCTTTAGGAAAACCTTCAGACCTGAGACCAGGGTCCAGGGTGTTTACTGGGTAGACTGGTGCTGTTTACTGTGTTTACTGGGTAGACTGGTGCTGTTTACTGTGTTTACTGGGTAGACTGGTGCTGGGTCTGAGCTGTGAGTCTAAACTGGTTTCCTGTCTCTCCGTTCAGCCGACAGCTGGCCGATGAACTTCGACGACTCCAACGCCAGGAGGGACTGGGGCTGGAAACACGACTACGACCTGCCGGAGCTCGTCCAGACGATGCTCAACTACTTCGGAGCAGAAACCCGGATGGTCGGCGCCAACTGAGGCGGCGGCGCCGGTTCTTTGTACATAATGTAGAGACTGACCAAACAGAACAGAGAGGCTCCGTGCTGGTTCTCTGTCTCTGGACCGAAGGGCTCGGCTCGGCGCCGCCAAGCCTCCAGAACTTAAAGCGGGTCAGACAATCCTCCCGCTGACTCTCTGCTCTCTTTCCTTTTCCTGCTCGCAGGTTCTGGTGTCGGCAGTATCAGGGGTTCTAACGGGCCTCAACACGGCCTCTGGTGTGTTGAGGGTTTTTCTGGGTAAAGGTCGGGGAGCTGAATGCTGGTCTGTCAGAACTTCTACCTGCTGGGTCTCTTCTGCTCGGTGTCAACATTCAGGTTCTGCTGAGGCTTTTTATCCTCAAGCACTTTAGAAGAACGGACCTCTGCAGGTTCTGACAGACGATCCGACAAACGTCCTTCACTCTACTTATTTATTCTGTCGCTGTAAACAGCTGGGAGCTTCTGTCCTTAACACTCTGGTTTCAGTGTTTGTGTTGTATGTTCTGAAGCCGTGGTTCTGCTTCTGTCTGCTGTCAATCACATGATGAGCTTTGACAATAAACCTTTTCCATGATCGTTTGCTTCTGTCTGTTTATTTCACGTTTTATTCTCCACCTCAGTTTGATCTCAGGACGGAGACGATCTCTGATCCTGTTCTCAGGCTGAGGACGTTAAACTAGATCAGTCTGAGAACAAACGTTTCTCTGGAGTTCATCTGTCAGAACCAGAATCCTCTGTGGACCCAGACCGACCTCAGATCTGATTATTGATCCTGATGTTTCCATGTAAGTACAGAAACCATGACTGAAGCTGAAATGAGGAGGAGACCCTCCAGCTGAGAGATGACCTGAAATAACGAAGCCGTTCCTTCAAATTCAGTGTTGGAGCTTTAGAACAGGTGAAATCTGAAATCTGGACCTGAAACATCGGATCTGAGATTCAATCACACACAGACCTGATGTCACATGACTGACTGCTGCACTACTGGTGTACTAGTATACTACTGATATACTACTAAAGTGCTATTATACTACTATACCACTGGTGTACTACTATTATACTATTATACTACTAAAGTACCATTAAACTCAGCAGAAGCTCAGTGGAACTACAGTCAGTCCATCTTGGAGTCTTTGGTTCCTTCAGTTCTTCATATCTTCCTCCAGCTTCTGCAGACTTGGACTCATCTGGTCAGTCAGTGTCCTGGTTCCTCTTAGTCCTGGTCTAGAAGCTCTGGTCTGATGTTGTTCTCTGGATAAATCTTCCTCTTCTCCATCTGGTCAGCCAGTGTTCTGGTTCCTCCTCAGACCTTCATGGAGCATCTCTAAACGTCATCAGCACCTTTATCTACCATCACACTCCACCTCCGTGCTTCACTGTCAGGACTATGATCCACTGTGGTGGTCCTGGTCAGGTTCTGGACTCCCTCTGAGCCCAACTCATTGATGTTCATGTGACCAAACAATGTTCTCCAGCATCCATCAGGCTTCTCTTCATCTTCTTTAGCTCCATCTGAAGTTTAGTTGTGAGCAGCAGCCAGGTTTAGTTGTGGTCCTCCGTCCATAGAGGTTGATGTTCTCCAGGCTCCTCCACGCTGTCTGAGCTCCACACTAACTCTGGTCTCCATTGATCAGCCCTGGTCCAAGTGTGAAGCAGCTGCCGTCTGTTGTCCACAGCTAGATAGTGAAAGTAGTTCCCTGTCCGTGGAGTCATTGTAGGAGCTCTGATCAGTGCTACTATGGCTCCTTCTAGACCTCCTGGTTCCTGCTGACACTGGGCTTCACTGGTTCTTAGTGGATCACTGGTCTTCCTGGATCCTTTTCCATCTTTGTCCAGTCTCACAGTCACATTGTTCACTTCCTCTGTTCACTTCTTCTCCATGTGGAGCCATGATGCAGACATAGATAGACCCAGTCCACAGGTCCAGACCTGGTCCATAGATAGACCCAGTCCACAGGTCCAGACCTGGTCCATAGATAGACCCAGTCCACAGGTCCAGACCTGGTCCATAGATAGACCCAGTCCACAGGTCCAGACCTGGTCCATAGATAGACCCAGTCCATAGGTCCAGACCTGGTCCATAGATAGACCCAGTCCACAGGTCCAGACCTGGTCCATAGATAGACCCAGTCCACAGGTCCAGACCTGGTCCATAGATAGACCCAGTCCACAGGTCCAGACCTGGTCCATAGATAGACCCAGTCCACAGGTCCGGACCTGGTCCATAGATAGACCCAGTCCACAGGTCCGGACCTGGTCCATAGATAGACCCAGTCCACAGGTCCGGACCTGGTCCATAGATAGACCAGTCCATAGGTCCAGACCTGAGGAGGTTCTCAGTAGAACCAGGGTCATCCGTTCATCACATTCACTCCTCATCACCTGTTCAGTCTCTGTGTTCAGGTCACTTTGTTCTGCTCTGGTGGGTTTTCAGTTTTGCTGACAGAAGCTCACAGAAGAACCCGATCAGCTGATCCAGGTTTTTATTTCGTCTCTTTCAGCTCCTCTGTCAGCAGAACTGCAGCTTTTCTTCTCCTGTAATTACAAACCTGCAGATTCTTCATGGTTCTGGCTGCAGCAGCTCCACTGATTCAACCAACAGAGACTGAGGCTTTAAATCAGAGTGAAGAACTCTGCAGTCGTTTAGTTCAGACTGCAGGTTCCTCCTCGGTGTTTGTTGGTATCTAGAACTTCTGCTGTGGTCGAGTCATCCAGATGTAGAATCCTCTGAAGACTAGAGTTGGTTCTGTTCTCATATGAAACCTGTGTGGAGGGTCTTCTGTCTGGAACTCAGAGGAACCGAGGCAAAGTCAATAGAACCTCTATTAACTCTGGATTTAAAGAGTTCCAGCCTCTGATATGGAGCTCCTCCTGAACCTTTCTGCTCCACAGACTGTTGATGTTTATTACAGGATCTGTGAAGTTCACTTCGATGAGGTTTAGTCCTGTCCAAGATATGGTTTCTAAACTCTGTCAGCAGGATGCGTAACCCCGGACCTGGACCTCAGAGATCTCCAGGAGAACTTCAGGAAGTTTCACCACCATGAACACGTTGAGTCACTCATGATTCAGAGCAAACAGCTTCCTGATCGTCACCTGGTGTCACAACTTCCTGTAGACAGGCGAGTCATTGCTGAGAACACGGAGACTGGAAACTCCTGAAGCTCCTTCAGTCACCGAGAGTAGAACCAGAACCAGAACCAGGACCAGGACCAGGACCAGGACCAGGACCAAGAGCAGGACCAGAAAGAAAAGAGAAGGACCAGACTTTGATCTTCTACATGTCCTGTTTGTGGTTCAGAGTCAGAATAAAACCTGGTGATCCACTGAGAGTCTTTACAAAACGTTACTAAAATAACCCTTCACTAACCTCTTCAGTACCTAACCCTAACCCTTTAATAACCTCTTTAGAACCTAACCCTTCACTAACGTCTTTAGAACCTAACCCTAACCCTTTAATAACGTCTTTAGAACCTAACCCTAACCCTTTAATAACCTCTTTAGAACCTAACCCTAACCCTTTAATAACCTCTTTAGAACCTAACCCTTCACTAACGTCTTTAGAACCTAACCCTAACCCTTTAATAACGTCTTTAGAACCTAACCCTAACCCTTTAATAACCTCTTTAGAACCTAACCCTAACACTTTACTAACGTCTTTAGAACCTAACCCTAACCCTTTACTAACGTCTTCAGAACCTAACCCTAACCCTTTAATAACCTCTTTAGAACCTAACCCTAACCCTTTAATAACCTCTTTAGAACCTAACCCTAACCCTTTAATAACCTCTTTAGAACCTAACCCTAACCCTTCACTAACCTCTTTAGAACCTAACCCTAACCTTTTAATAACCTCTTTAGAACCTAACCCTAACCCTTTAATAACCTCTTTAGAACCTAACCCTAACCCTTCACTAACCTCTTTAGAACCTAACCCTAACACTTTACTAACGTCTTTAGAACCTAACCCTAACCCTTTAATAACGTCTTTAGAACCTAACCCTAACACTTCACTAACCTCTTTAGAACCTAACCCTAACCCTTTAATAACCTCTTTAGAACCTAACCCTAACCCTTTAATAACCTCTTTAGAACCTAACCCTAACCCTTCACTAACCTCTTTAGAACCTAACCCTTTAATAACCTCTTTAGAACCTAACCCTAACCCTTTACTAACGTCTTTAGAACCTAACCCTAACACTTCACTAACCTCTTTAGAACCTAACCCTAACCCTTTAATAACCTCTTTAGAACCTAACCCTAACCCTTTAATAATGTCTTTAGAACCTAACCCTAACCCTTTAATAATGTCTTTAGAACCTAACCCTAACCCTTCACTAACCTCTTCAGAACCTAACCCTAACACTTTAATAACCTCTTCAGAACCTAACCCTAACACTTCACTAACCTCTTTAGAACCTAACCCTAACACTTTACTAACGTCTTTAGAACCTAACCCTAACCCTTTAATAACGTCTTTAGAACCTAACCCTAACACTTCACTAACCTCTTTAGAACCTAACCCTAACCCTTTAATAACCTCTTTAGAACCTAACCCTAACCCTTTAATAACCTCTTTAGAACCTAACCCTAACCCTTCACTAACCTCTTTAGAACCTAACCCTTTAATAACCTCTTTAGAACCTAACCCTAACACTTCACTAACGTCTTTAGAACCTAACCCTAACACTTCACTAACCTCTTTAGAACCTAACCCTAACCCTTTAATAACCTCTTTAGAACCTAACCCTAACCCTTTAATAATGTCTTTAGAACCTAACCCTAACCCTTTAATAATGTCTTTAGAACCTAACCCTAACCCTTCACTAACCTCTTCAGAACCTAACCCTAACACTTTACTAACGTCTTTAGAACCTAACCCTAACCCTTTACTAACGTCTTTAGAACCTAACCCTAACCCTTTAATAACCTCTTTAGAACCTAACCCTAACCCTTTACTAACGTCTTTAGAACCTAACCCTAACCCTTTAATAACCTCTTCAGAACCTAACCCTAACCCTTTACTAACGTCTTTAGAACGTTCCTGCTGTCAGACTTCAGATGATTCTGAGACGCTGAAACTGATCTAAAAGTTAACATGAAGAGAAACAAACACGTGTGTCAGATTCAACACGTATTAAGAGTTTCATCCACACACGCTAACTCTGTTAACACGTGTGTTTGAGTCTGTGTGTTACACTGTGTGTTAGTGTGTGTGTGTGTGTGTGTGTGTGTGTGAACAAAGGGCCGTCTCAGCCTTTCGGCCTCCATGTTGTTCTGTTTCTGTAAAGGAACCTCGGTTCTTATGTAAGACGTCTCGCTGGGCGTGTGCAAACACACACACTCTGAGCAGCCAATCAGAGGCCTGGGTTGGCAGCTGGGCCCCCATGTTGTGTAGTGTTGTGTAGTGTTGTGTAGTGCTGGTTGTGTGTTCAGACCCACACAGCAGAGAGACATAAAGAAGAGCTGGGACCAGATCCAGACAGCTGCTGCACATGGAGGCCTGTTACCGTGGAGACGAGGGCCCACACCCCCCACAGACACACACACACACACACACACACCCCACAGACACACACACACACACACAGCAGACAGCAGAAAGTGGTGTGTGAGTGTGCGGTGTCGGTTTCAGCTGAACAGGCGTGTTCAGATGAACACGTGTTCTCGTGTCTGATTGTTTTTCTAAACTTTACTTTTTACTGTTTTAAAACTGGACTCTTGTTTTCTTTTAGTCCAGTAAAACAGAATAAAGGTGTAAGAACAGTCCATCAGTTTCCTCCAGGACCTCCTGGTCCTCCATCTCCAGGACCTCCATCACTGACCAGGGTCTGCCTCCAGACTGTGGGTGTCTCCTAGAGTCCATAGAGGGGGTCCACGCTGACCCTTTAATGGACTTCAGAACTTCAGCAGACACATGGAATCAGCTGGTCTGCCTCGGTCATGTGATAAGAGCTTGTTGGATGAAGGTGAGGTAGTTCCTGATGAAGCTCTGAGGACCACTCTGGTCCAAACGAACATGAACACCTCCACAACCGAGACCTTCAGAGTCGGTCCAGTAAGACCAGAGATGAGCTGGAAGGATGCTTGTGCTGATGAGAGTCGCTGGTTCTCATCCAGGTCTGAAGAACCTCAGAGCTTCAGAACCTCCTGGATGAAGGTGGAACATCTGGTTTCCTTCCCCTGAAGCTCTGAGGGAAGCCTCCTGCTCCATCAGTCTGGAACTGGTTCTGTGTTCTCAGTGGAACCCGGTTCCTCTCTGAGTCCTCTGATCCCATCAGGTGTTTGTTACACAACCGGCTTTAATCCGACCTTTGACAGATCAGGCATCAGATTCAGCAGCACACAGTCGGAGAACGGAGCTCAGACCTGATCCTGGACCAGCTGAGGAGGATTTAAGGAGCTCTGAGACCAGGACAGGAAGAGACGGCAGCTTTCAGATTTAGACCTGAACCAGGAGCTGCTCAGAGCGGCTCAGGTCCTCCTGGTTCTCCATGTCAGCGTCTTTATTTCACATGTTTATAAGACATGAAAGAACCTGTAGCTCCACCTTCACAGCAGACGATCAGACATGAACCTCAGGTGAACATGGACCACAGGAAACACTGCAGCTCTAAAGTACTGATATTTACAGGATGAGTTCTACTGCAGGTTCCTCACCTGGACAGGTGAAGTCATCGAAGTCTAGTCATCTTGTAGAGTCTGAACCTCCTCCTTTAAACTTTAACTGTAGTCTGGTTCCTCTGAAATGAGCTCTGTCATAAACAGCTGTTCTGTTCTGTTCTGTTCTGTTCTGTTCTATTCTATTCTGTTCTGTTCTGTTCTGTTCTATTCTATTCTGTTCTGTTCTGTTCTGTTCTATTCTATTCTGTTCTGTTCTGTTCTGTTCTGTTCTGTTCTGTTCTGTTCTGTTCTGTTCTATTCTATTCTATTCTATTCTATTCTATTCTATTCTGTTCTGTCTTCAGTGTTTCCTGTTTCCGATGAAGAAGCTCAGAGTTCTCAGCATGTCTTTAAAACTCGACACAGAAAACCAAAAGTTCTCAGCCGACTGTGGACCTCGTGGACCACCTGGACCACCTGGACCACCTGGACCACCTGGACCACCTGGACCACCTAAACCACCTGGACCACCTGGACCACTTGGACCATGTGGACCTCGTGGACCTCGTGGACCTCGTGGACCAATCGGTCCAGGATCACTTATTAGAATCACTTTTGAACTGGAGGCAGACTCAGACCAGCACTAGTGAGACCAGCTGCAGGTCAGACTGAGGGTCCGACTCTGACCCGGCATCAGAACTTCAGAGTTCTGATGCTGAACGTCACTGTGGGAAGTGGTGCCGTTAAAACCCCTGACAGCTCAGACATCTGCTCCTTCTGCAGGTGAACTGGTCTGGAAGGTGACCTGAGTCTGGAATATCCACAATGCATACAAAACACACTGAGCCTCGTGCACGCTGAGCCTCGTGCACGCTCTCCTCATATCAGAGTTCTGCTTGAGATAAAGCTGATAAATGTTCACACGGTGACTGAAGGGCGCTCTGAGGACGGGGAGCCTCCTTCATGTGCAGCCGTTAGATGTTAGAGTTGGTCAGCAGATGAAGTGAACGAGAGAAACCTTCAGTTCAGTCCTGAAACATGGGCGAGGCGTTGAACACCCTCTGCTCTCTGCCTCCTGCTGGCTCTGCTGCTCCCTACTTCAGGTTACATAACACATCAGCTGCAGCTGTTTCCTGAGCTGCTGCTGCGTTCAGGTGCAGCTCGGCCGCTTCAGTTTCACACTTTCTTGGTTTAGTAACCGAGTCGTGGCGCCTGAATGTCTCACGGGGGTTTTCAGCTGTTGGCCTCTGCTGAGACGTCCTCTAGTTTCTAAACGTGTCAGAACATCAAGTACAAACTTCACAACGTGAAACGAATCAGCAAATATTGGAGCGAACAAATGATGCAAGCGTTTGTTTGAACTTTATATCAGAGTTTATTCTGGGTGGAGCTCCATAAACACAGATAAATAGCTGGATGCAGATCTGAATGAGTCTGCAGCGCTTCTGTATCCAATCACTGATACTCACATTTCAGTTTCTGTGAACTGCATGAGACAAAACGTCAGTATGAATTTATTAGACTGAAACTACTACTACTACTACTACTACTACTACTACTACTACTACTACTACTACTACTACTACTACTACTGCTACTACTACTACTACTACTACTACTACTACTACTACTACTACAACTAGTACCACTACTACTACTACTACTACTACTACTACTACTACTACTACTACTACTAGTACCACCACTACTACTACTAGAGCTTCTGGAGTGGAGCCATTTCATCTCAGATGGTTTAAATCCAGTTTCCAGTGATGTGTTTCTGCCCGTGTTGATGACTGACGGTGTTCCTGCTTTATTGTGTACAGGAAGAGGAGCAGCCATGACCTGCGGTGATTCGGTGTCTCTAATGTTTGCTTCAAGCATCACATCTGCAGAACTTTATACACATTAAGTGCAACAGTGTATTATTATATTCAATTACACAAAAACTGCATTTTAATTAAATTTACTGTAAATATCTAAACTCTTATAACCAAACTCAGAGTTTCTGAATAAATTAAACTGATTACAGGTTTATTTCTTTGTACTGTCCAGCAGCATCCGTGTCAGACTGTGGTGGTTTATTGAACCTGCTGAACACCTGCAGACACGTGACCTCAGGCTGTAGCTGTGTGGCTGTGGCGCCCTCTGCTGGCCATAAGAATCACACACGTGAAAATGTTCGAATAAAATAATAACACACAGCTAATAATTATGCAAACTCAGTATTATTTTGAATATAACACCTCATCAATACCTTTAAGAGGATAAATTAACCTTCAGTAACCTTTCAGTCTAAACTAGCAGCAGCGTGTCTCATATTTTATTCAGGCATCTTCCCGGAAGCCTCCTGTGCTGACGTCACGCGGTGTCAGGACCCCAGGATGTCCATGCTAGCTGAACGTAAGTAAACTTCTGTCTCAGTTTTAAAGCTTGATTCAGTTTTATTTCACTTTATCGTTGTGTTTAAACAGTTGATCTCTTCAGTAACTTTCTCCGGTAGCTGCTGTCTGAATGCTGAACACCGGAAATGTTCCGTATTCATCCGGTTTACATGTTAAAGGGCTCCGGCCGTTAGCATTAGCATCAGCAGCAGCGGAGTGTAAACACGTGTTTTCTCTGGAGCTGAAGCTGATCAGCACTAATCAGCTGAAGTTTAATGAAATGATCCCGATGATAGAATACTTTTATTTGCATTTAGTTCGTTTTTATCTGTTAAATCCGCTGTAACGTTCTAACTGTTTGTCTTCAGACTTTAAAGGTTGTTTCTGTCAGGGTCAGGGTTAGCTTCAGTCTCTGAGCGACTCTCCAGGCTTCACTTCTCCTGAACTGGTTAGTTAGTGTAAGGTTAGAGTAGTGTTAGGGGTTCGGGGTTCGGGGTTACTGTTACTGTTACAGGGACTTCCTCTGCTCCACAACCAGCTCTTCATGTGTTGTCTGTTGTGTTGTCTGTTGTGTTGTCTGTTGCGTTGCCTGTTGTGTTGCCTGTTGTGTTGCCTGTTGCGTTGCCTGTTGTAGTAACGTTGCTGTTTTCAGCCCGCAGGAAGCAGAAGTGGTCTGTGGATCCCAGGAACAGCGCCTGGAGCAACGATGACTCCAAGTTTGGCCAGAAGATGTTGGAGCGGATGGGCTGGTCCAAAGGAAAGGTCCGTTTTCGAGCCATCAGAACCTTCTGCAGATGAAGCTGTACTGTGTTTGTGTGGAGGTTCTTCTGCGTTAACTGTGATCCAGAACCAGCTGACGGGAGGTGTAGATGCTTAGCAGAGAGTCTGACTCCAGCCTTCCTTTTCCTGTTATCAAGCCTTCCAGTCTGTCTGGAGACTGGGTTCCACACGCGTGCACTAGAACATCTCTCCATGTTCTGCACATTAACACTGCAGCCTTCTGGAGTTTAGCTGCTGCATGTGGACGTCTGCTGACTGGTGTAGACCACAAGCTTTACATCACACAGACCTTCATGTACTCGTAGATGTGCACCTTATAAGACCAGCTCAGAGGCTCTGCGTCTCTGTCTGACGTGGACGCTGCTCTGTTCATACTGTAACATACATGAAGCGTGTTGATCTGCTGAAGGCCTCCTACTGAACCCAGGATACGTCAGATTAAACTGCTGCTCTGTGTTCATGTGAATATTCTGAGGAGGACTTTGTTCTCTGATGCTGCAGAAATACACATCAAATAAAAAAGACCACATAACAGCTGCAGTGAGCCTCCAGTCACCTGATGATGGCTCGATGAGGTGTGGTGACTCTGACCCAGACTGGTCCAGGTGTCAACAGAACTCCTCTGGAGAGTTTAGAGCAGGGGTGTCAACATCCGGTCCTCGAGGGCCACTATCCAGCATGTTTTAGATGTCTCCCTCTTCCAACACACCTGATTCACATGATCAGCTCATCATCAAGCTCTGCAGAAGCCTGATAACGATCCTGATCATGTGAATCAGGCGTGTTGGAACAGGGAGACATCTAAAACATGCTGGATTGTGGCCCTCGAGGACCGCAGTTTGACACCCCTGGTTTAGAGCTTCACTGTGTCCTAGTTCTGCTGGTAGAGAGACTGAACCAGTCCTCCAGCTGAGCCCTGTTGGTGATGAATGATGATGATGATGATGATGATGATGATCCTGATCCTGCCATCTCTGATCAGAACAAACGTCTGCTTTAGGCTCCAGATGTTTTCTTGGTAAATCCTCAGAAGGTTTCACAGACTCTGGTCTGAAAGTTCACACAGTGGAGCTCATGATGAGATCTGGGCCCGTATTCACAAAGCGTCTTAGAATTTTCTAAGAGAGCTCCTAACTTAGCCTAAAAATTCCTAGCAAGGAATCTTAGCTTAAGAGTGATTCAGGAAGTTTCTGAGAGCAACTCTGAGCAAGGAGGGCACACAAACTTTTATCTTACTGAGTAGGTGTGGTTGACCCCGTTGCTAGGTATGACGCAGTCTTCTGAAGGCTGTGATTGGTTGTTACAAAAAGGGGGAAGGACAAAAGAAAAATGCGCTCAGCGCTTCTCCTAATGAATGGACAGTAAAATCAACCGATCATTATAACTTGGACTGTATTAAGAAATGTGTAATCTTGACATTATTTTTATGCCAGGATAATGAAACTCGGCAAAATTAAATTAGTTGTGACACGGCTTCAAATGTTCTAACGTACCTCATTAAAATGCCGATTATATTGATTTGCTTATTGTTATGTTTACTGTCCATGCTGGTAATTTTACTACATGTGTTTGATATTAATGGTGGACACAGACTCAGCTGTTAGCAGGTCCTGTGGTTGCTGTGAGAAGCGCTGGTACGAGCTGTAATCCCAAGCGAGAGCGGAGATTGAAATTAATAAATTGCGCAACGATACGAGGCTGTGAAAGACCGTAATGGTCTGACTGGTCTCTCTGCTGACAGAGGGTTGTCACAGACCCAAGTCATCACTGCTACACTGGTGCATTTTACCTGTGGTCAGGTATCACAATGCTGCGATGACTTTCATCTCAGGAGTTATTACGTTACTGTGCTGAGTGGGACAGTAAACTCATCCCTGATGAGGTCAGCCACAAACATTATTTCTGAACCATCGAGCCGATAGCGTGTTATTAAATCGCTGTCATTTAACGTCTTTTAACGTACGGAGAATATCTCTCCTTCCTCTCGGTTTTTCTGCCATCTTGTCTGTTTAAGACACTCTTAGGCTTCTTAAAAGTCCTCCTACCTCCTCCTAACAGTTTCTCACCTTAGGAGCTCTCTTAAGGCCTGAGACGCTTTGTGAATAACTTTTATCTTATCAAGGGAAAATTCTTAGAAAAATCTTAGAACTCGAGAAATTCTAAGATTTTTCTAAGAATGACGTCACTAAGAGCTACTTTTAGCCTTAGGATGCTTTGTGAATACGGGCCCTGATCTGACAGACATCATGTATGTTGTGTTCGTGATGGAAGAGACTCCGTGTGTTCATTCTGGAGCACCTCAGACGAATGCAGATGTTTAACTGTGAACATGAGCAGCTCAGAGGACCGATGGATCAGATTCATCCTCTCAGTTCTCAGCTGTTGGAACGATACAGTTGGTTGGTTAAAGTTGAGATGAGAAGATGTTTAACAGCAGAAGCTCAGTGTTGGTGTGTCTGATCGCAGGCTGTGATTGGTCGGCTCAGGTCACATGTGTTTGGTTCTGTGTTCAGGGTTTGGGCCGGACCGAGCAGGGATCCACCGACCACATCAAGGTCACGGTGAAGAACAACAACCACGGACTCGGAGCCAACGCCAGCCACGAGGTGAGAAACGTCTGGATCAGAAACGTCTGGATCAGAAACGTCTGGATCAGAAACGTCTGGATCAGAATGACGCTTTTGGTTTAGTTTAACTGGTAACATCAGTCGTTTGAAAACAATGAAGTCCTTTAAAAAGTCCTGTAAAGTGTTTTTGCTGTTCTCTGATGTCAACAGGACAACTGGATCGCTCACCAGGACGATTTCAACGAGCTTCTGGCTCAGTTGAACAACTGTCACAGTCAGAACAGCAGCAGCAACGGTACGAACACAACAGACACACAACAAACACACAACAGACACACAACAGACACACAACAGACACACAACGGACACACAACGGACACACAACAGACACACAACAGACACACAACGGACACACAACGGACACACAACAGACACACAACAAACACACAACGGACACACAACAGACACACAACAGACACACAATGGACACACAACAGACACACAACGGACACACAACGGACACACAACGGACACACAACAGACACTCAACAGACACACAACAGACACACAACGGACACACAACGGACACACAACGGACACACAACGGACACACAACAGACACTCAACAGACACACAACGGACACACAACGGACACACAACGGACACACAACAGACACTCAACAGACACACAACGGACACACAACGGACACACAACGGACACACAACGAACACACAACGAACACACAACGAACACACAACGGACACACAACGGACACACAACGGACACACAACGAACACACAACGGACACTCAACGAACACACAACAGACACACAACGAACACACAACGAACACACAGCTGCAATCTGAAGTTCATTATCTGTGTTTTTCAGCTCTGTATGTTGAGAGTAACATTAGTTTTTTTATTGTCAAGTCAAAAATATTAGACAGAGACACAAAACAACAACATAGAGACACGAAACCACAGCTCACCTCCAGAGGTCTCGACCAATCACAGGGCCCTACAGAGTGTCAGGTGTTGATGTTGAGGCTCCTCGGTCTACGTCTGTATGTGTTTATGATCTGAGTGAAGATGCTGAATATGTGGTGCTGCTGGTTTAAAGTCTGTGTCTGTGGACACATTATTGGAGGGTTAGGATCTTTAAAGACCGTCCAGCTACAGAGAAGAAGACAGGGAGTCTTTGGACAGCAGGGGGCGCTGCAGCGCAACGTTTAGCAGGGAGCAGTCACTGTCACACACTGAACAGGACCTTCGTATAGAGGCTTGGTTCTGTGATGCTGAACGTCTCATGTTTAGGAAAACTGATCCATTATGTTGTGTTTTCTCTGTGTAGAAGCTCCAGCAGATGATCAGAAAGGATTCAGTCTGGAGGAGAAATCTAAGACCTCCAGGAAGAGAGTCCACTACATGAAGTTCACTAAAGGTGGGTTCAACCTTCATTAGTGGTTATAAAATCAACCAGAACCTCCTCAGAACCTCCTCAGAACCTCCTGGTCCTCCATCTCCAGAACCTCCATCACTGATCAGAGTTCTACCTCCAGACTATGAAGGTCTCCTTGAAGTCCATAGAGGGGGGTCCACATGGATCAGAACCTCATCAGTCCAGCAGACAGACACATGACATGTAGGAGGAACAACACACTGGAGTTCTGGTAGAACCTGGACCCAGATCAGTTTACATCCATCCAGGAGTCTCAGTCTGATCACTACACCTGGTTTAGTTCATGTTCTCTAGAACCAACTTTCACACTCTGGTGAATGTCCAATGAAGTCCTGGTGCAGACCACACCTCCTCCATCTAGTCTGAATGTCTGAATGAAGCTCTGAGGAACTTCAAGGCTTCTGAATACAGGATTTTGGACCTCAACTGTCTGTGAAGCAGCAGTGTTCCAGATCACCTGTCTGAAGGCCTCACTTTCCTGCCTGTATTCCCTCCATGTGATCTCCCAGTCGGCCTCATGACCCTCCACTTGACTCAGACGCTGATCACAGCTCTGCCGGTCGGCCAGCGGGTTATTTATAACTTTCATTACTCTTCTAACGTCAGGAAGCTCAGACCTGCTGGTCAAGGCCGGAACACTGATAGGCAGGAGGAGGAATGTGGTGTTCACTGATCCACAGAGAGACGTAGGACAACCACCAAGAGACGAAACAAAACCACCACCAAGAGACGAAACAAAACCACCACCAAGAGACGAAACAAAACAACCACCAAGAGACGAAACAAAACCACCACCAAGACACTTCAAACCCACATAGACCCTCAGGCCCGGCAGGCTGCTGTCCAAGGGGCTGTTCGGTGTTCGTCTTCTGTGTTTCACGTCTTTCTGCAGCAGGTTCATGCTGCAGCCTCTCAGTCAGACGGCTGTGTCTGGACTCGGTGTTTGAAGCTGGGCTTAGTTTAGTCCTGGTCCTGGTTTTCTCTCTCGGCTCATCAGACGTGAACACATGTTAAAGTTGTTTGTCGTCAGGTCAGAACAGATTCTGTCGCCTTTAGCTTCACCTGGAAGAGCCTCTCTGACTTTACGTCATTCAATAGCAGCTTCCGGTTTCCTGTTTGGGGCATCTGGCTTCTCCATTTACTGCCCCCCCCCACCAGAAACAGAACCTCAGCGACCCGACAGATGACCCGGCTGATAAGGAGCCGCCTGGTTTCTCCCCACAAGCCTCCTCAGCCTGTTGTTCTGTTTAGCAGCAGACACAAAGAGCTTTTCCTGACAGGTCACATGACCCAGGGAGCATGTGCAGATCAGGAGGAGGAGGAGGATGAAGGTGATGGCTTGGAGGCGCCGTCACAGACTTCCTGTGTTCAGGTCGTCCGTCTCATTGAGTCCTGATGGGGTCTGATTGGGTTCAGGGTTGATAGAGACGTCAGACTGAGACGTTCCAGTTACTGCAGTCAGTCCAGTGTCTCTGAATGTCAGCTGGATACTACTGAAGTACAATAGGAAGTACTGTGTTTACAGTCCTCAGGGTTCTGTAGGGGAACCCTGCTGTAGAGCTCCAGTAGAACCCTGTCTGGATGCAGTACTAGAAGGTACATGTAGTACTAGAGGGTACATGTAGTACTAGAGGGTACATGTAGTACTAGAGGGTTAATGTAGTACTAGAGGATAAATGTAGTACTAGAGGATACATGTAGTACTAGAGGGTTAATGTAGTACTAGAGCATAAATGTAGTACTAGAGTATACATGTAGTACTAGAGGGTAAATGTAGTATTAGAGGTTTAGGGTTAGAGGTCAGGGATAAATGAGACGAAGCAGGAACCTCCATAAACTGTCCAGAGGTTTAATGGATGATGTCGGTCCTTCAGCAGGTGTTTTTGTGTTTTTGTGTTTCTGTGTTTTTGTGTTTCTGTGTTTTTGTGTTTTTGTTTTGGAGGTTGTGTCTCTGTCTGTTACTTTGGTTAAAGTTCAGTTAGTTCCTTGAGATCTAGAACCGGTTCCTCGTTGAGCGTCATAGTGACCTCGTTCCGTTCTGCCTCCAGGCAGTGACTGGCGTGTGGACCGGCCTCCTGTCGGTTCATACGTGTTAGAGCTGATGATGGCTTCCGGTCTGTCCAGTGGTCGAGGCCGAGCTGCCGTCCTCTGCAGGACCTGGGTCTGGTCTGTTCTGAGCTTCCCTCTGCTGCAGTGTGTCTCAGTGTGACTGTTAGAAACCTGAGAAGGAAGCAGATCACGGGGAATGTGTTGGACCTGTTGGGTCACCTGCTTCTGGCAACTCAACACCTTTTACCTGAGAGACGCTGCGACCGTCGTCACGCAACACAAAGACGCTGCCGCTTGTTTCCAGAGCTTCTGTGGAAACCTGAGTTCAGCGTTCGTTAAACATCCGACAGCCTCACCTGTCAGACCGACCGGGTCTGAGGTGTTTGGATCGTCTGACCGGTTCTGGGTTTCTGTCAGCGGCCGCCTCCTTGGAGCTGTTTATCATGTCTACCTGTCCTCCTGATCACATCACTGTTTGTATTGTCAGTTGGCAGCCAAAGAGTTACCTGGCGACAGGTAACCTGCCTCACCTGTTTGCATGCCTCAGATGTAGCGGAGCTGCTGCCAGGTGAAAGCTGCTAAACGACTTAGTGCTGCTAAGCTGGTTACGGAGAGGTCAGAGTCACTGCAGGGTTCTGTCCTGTTGCCTTCACGGTACGTCCAGATGAAACGGTTCCAGATCAGGTTCTGAGCTCAGAACGTTCCCACAGTGTTCCTACAGTGTTCCCACAGTGTTCCCACAGTGTTCATGCAGCGTTCCCACAGTGTTCCTACAGCGTTCCCAAAGTGTTCCTACAGCGTTCCCACAGCGTTCCCACAGCGTTCCCACAGTGTTCCCACAGTGTTCCCACAGTGTTCATGCAGCGTTCCTACAGTGTTCTTACAGTGTTCCTGCAGTGTTCCTATAGCGTTCCCACAGTGTTCCTACAGCGTTCCCACAGTGTTCCCACAGTGTTCCCACCGTGTTCCCACAGTGTTCCCACAGCGTTCCCACAGCGTTCCCACAGTGTTCCCACAGCGTTCCACAGCGTTCCCACAGTGTTCCCACAGTGTTCCCACAGTGTTCCTACAGCGTTCCCACAGCGTTCCCACAGCGTTCCCACAGCGTTCCTACAGTGTTCCTACAGTGTTCCCACAGTGTTCCCACAGCGTTCCCACAGCGTTCCCACAGTGTTCCCACAGTGTTCCTGCAGTGTTTCTGCAGTGTTTCTGCAGTGTTTCTGCAGTGTTCCTATAGTGTTCCCACAGCGTTCCCACAGCGTTCCCACAGTGTTCCCACAGTGTTCCCACAGTGTTCCACAGTGTTTCTGCAGTGTTTCTGCAGTGTTTCTGCAGTGTTCCCGAAGTGTTCCCACAGTGTTCCTATAGTGTTCCCACAGCGTTCCCACAGTGTTCCCACAGTGTTCCCACAGTGTTCCCACAGTGTTCCCACAGTGTTCCCACAGTGTTCCTATAGTGTTCCCAGAGCGTTCCCACAGTGTTCCCACAGTGTTCCCACAGTGTTCCCACAGTGTTCCACAGTGTTCCACAGTGTTTCTGCAGTGTTCCCACAGTGTTCCCACAGTGTTCCTATAGTGTTCCCACAGCGTTCCCACAGCGTTCCCACAGTGTTCCACAGTGTTCCCACAGTGTTCCCACAGCGTTCCCACAGTGTTCCCACAGTGTTCCCACAGTGTTCCCGCAGTGTTCCTGCAGCGTTCCTACAGTGTTCTTACAGTGTTCCCACAGTGTTCCACAGCGTTCCCACAGTGTTCCCACAGCGTTCCCACAGTGTTCCCACAGTGTTCCCACAGTGTTCCCACAGCGTTCCCACAGTGTTCCCACAGCGTTCTCACAGTGTTCCCACAGTGTTCCCACAGTGTTCCACAGTGTTCCCACAGTGTTCCCACAGCGTT
>CM045468.1:181243-331243 GCA_024666655.1 Dascyllus trimaculatus | reverse complement strand
AGAGGAGAGGAGCTCTGAGATGTTGACATGTAAACATGGTTTGTTGTCAACTCCTACTTTAAGTTCAACCACTGAGTTACTCCATGAAACCAACCAGAACCTCCTCAGAACCGTCTGGTCTTCATCTCCAGAACCTCCATCACTGATCAGAGTTCTACCTTCAGACTCTGAGTGTCTCCTAGAAGTCCTAGAGGTGGTCCACATGGATCACGTTTAGTCTGCATTGTTTTACGGTAACGGGTCAGGATCTGTCTTCATGCTGCTGATGAGTGTCAGCTGATCTACCTGAGAATCTGTTCCATGTTCTCCTCATATACAACCCTCCTGAACATCTCGCTGAGCTTCACCCTGCTGATACCTGAGCTTCTGATTTCTGTCTGTGGAGTGATCAGAACCACTCAGTGACATTACATCAGCGTGAACCAGAACCAGAACCAGGATGAAGGTAAATGTTCACAGGCCTGTCAGCTCAGAGGATCTTCAGCTCTCTGAACCCAAAAACCTGCCGACAAGATAAGTTTTACTGAATCACTAAAATGATGCAAGAAACTAAAGACTGGAGGAACTCCTAGAAACTGTTCCAGGGATGGACTATCTGTGAAGACTCTCAGTCATCCTCGTAGTTTCAGTCGTAGCGTCTGGACTGGTTTGAGTTTATTGAAGACGTGTCACCTCTTGTCTGAGACGTTCTGAGATGGAACGTCTTGGATAAATCTACGACTGAAGCTACGAGGATTCCAGTGACGGTGGCTCCATGCAGAGGGAGTAAATGTGGTTTGATGAATCCGGTGGTTCAGCAGGACAATGACATGCGCAGCTTTGAGCAGCCTCTTCTGGCTGCCTCTGTTTATGTCAAGCTTTTGGCTTCAACAAATTGGCATCTTCAGATCCATAAATTGCAGAGAAAAGCTGCTGTATTCCCCTGCAGGTGCTGAGCCATAACATCACAATGGCAGCGGCTCCCCAGCTGATTAACATTGGAAATGTGAGCAATACACGCCGTCATCTCCTCCCTAATCGTTTGGTCATGGCTTGTTATTCCTCCGCCAGCAGGGACTCCATTGACCATATCGAAAACACTCACAATCACAATGGCTTCCCTGGAGGCCTCCGGTTGAAGCCAACATCTGAGCTTTCTGGAGGAGAGCTGATGGACCAATCAAGCTGCCGGCAGTCTGCCGGATTCCAGCGACGAGTCGACGATCCAGAGAACCTCGGTTCTGATCCGTACTGTAGGAAGTTCAGCTGAAGAACCTCAGAGCTACAGAACCAACACAAGGTCCTCCTGAAACCATCTGGTCCTTCATCTCCAGAACCTTCATCACTGATCAGAGTTCTAGGAGGAACAACACACTGGAGTTCTGGTAGAACCTGGACCCAGATCAGTTTACATCCATCCAGGTGTTTCAGTCTGATCACTACACCTGGTTCTGTTCATGTTCTCTAGAACCAGCTGTAGCATCAGTATTATGGGATGTCTCCTAGTGTGAACAGTCTAATGTCTGACATAGAGTCCTAGAAACCATCAGTGGTTCCTGGATGTGTTTCTGGTTTCTGATCATCCACCAGAGGAAACTTTAACAAGTGCATTCTGGGTAAACTTTAAGGCTCCTATCAGCATGTTGGTAGGAGGTTGGTCAGAACCAGGTCTAGAAGATACCAGGATCATGTATAGACAGGACGACCTCTGAGGAGGAATCAGCTTCTAGTCTGGTCTCAGTCCGGTATCCAGTGTGTTGAGACCTTTAATGATCTGGGTCCAGGTTCTAGCAGAACTCCAGTGTGTTGTTCCTCCTACATGTCATGTGTCTGTCTGCTGGACTGATGAGGTTCTGATCCATGTGGACCCCCCTCTATGGACTTCAAGGAGACCTTCATAGTCTGAAGGTAGAACTCTGACCAGAGATGGAGGTTCTGAGGAGGTTCTGTTCAGGTTTGGTGGTTTCATACCTCTAAGGTTCTGGACTGGTTCTCCATAGAATCACTCCTACCAGTCTGTTACTGGGAGCTCTGGTTTGGAGGTGAAACCAGGAGAGCAGATCTCCTCCCTCATGAATCTTCCAGTGTTTGACCCTCCACCCACTGCTGCTGCTTTCCTTCCTCAGCCGTGATGTGCTTCCTGTTCGCCTCTTATCGCTGCTCACACACACACACACACACACACACACACACACACACACACACACACACACACACACACACACACACACACACACACACACACGCTGACCCACATGGCTGTTGATCAAAGGCAGCTCTGATGTGTTGAGACAAACATATGAGATCATATGGAAAGAACATGTGAGCAGATTTATTCAGGTACTTCTTTAACGTTTCACCTGGACTCTAACTTCTTGTTCTGACCTGAGATCAGTTTGAGGCTGAAATACCTCTTTAAAGTTTCGATCCGAGGTCTGAGACGTTTTCCTTTTTTAGATTTAGCACATAGACGGTTATCATTTCACTGACGCTCTGAACCTCCAGCAGTTTGTCTCCTTTATCTCACTGTGGTTCTTCTAACTGCTGGATTAAGTCCTCCATGAACCAGAACATCATGACGAGGAGAACCAGAGACGTCTCCTCATAGAACAGAGGAGACGCTAGTTGGAGATCCGTCCATCATGGAGGAAGATGTTCCACCATGCTGGACGGATCTCCAACTACTTATTTACTTTTCTTTATTTATTCTTCTGGTCGCCCAGATTCTAGCTCTGTCAGTGGTGTTTGTTGGGTCGTGTCTCACCATGTGGTGGCGCTGTTGCTGCCAGTTTAGTCGGTGTAGCGCCGACCACTGGGGAAGTCATCGTTGGTTTGGTTCAGTCGACCAAAGACTGAAGGTTTTGTACGTCCGCCCCATTTTCCAGGACCAGTAATTATTGTTTATTATCATTTCTGGTTATTTTGGACCGATATTTATCCTGTTTGGGAGAAGTTCAGGTCGTTCAGGATCATCTTTATCTAGCTTTGTAAAACTTTTGAGTATTTTAGGAGAAGGTTTCGGTTTTTCTGGACACTTTTCAGTCATTTTAGACGACTTTATCTCAGTTTGGACTCATTTTAAACTCATTTGGACCAATTTCAAGCAGTTTCTTGTGATCTTTGGTGAAACGTCGACCAAAGGCTGTGTTTTAGTAGAAACATGGATCCATTCATAGATAAACACTGACAGGATCTTTAACAGCGGCCTGGTTTGGAACCTTTAGCACTTTTTAAGGTCCAGTAGTTGACCTGAGTTCTCTGCTGGATCCATTCAGTGGTTCTGATCTGATGGATCTGTTCTGTCTGTTCTCACATTTCATGGCTGCTAGTTTTATTTCTTTCATTCTGAACCTTTAAACGTCTTCTCGGTTTTATTTGAAGGTAAAATACAGAAACTGTCAGGTCATAAATCCTGACCCGTGATCAGAGCGGCGTGTTGGCGTGTTGGAGGCGTGTTGGCGTGTTGGAGGCGTGTCGACCCTCCAGTCTTATCTCGACGTCTTTGACCCAAACTGAACAGTCGCTCCTCACTCCATGAATTCATGCTGTTTCCTGTGACACCATTATTTCCTCCCCCTGCCCGGCTAACACCTGTCCAACACCTGTCCATCTGGGTGCTGCTCTGTGATCCATCACCTCCCCCCTCCCCCCAGGCCTCCCCCTCCCCCTCCCCCTCCACACAATTACTCAGCTGAAGACAAACGACGGCGGCTCTCTGCAGTGTTTCAGCCTCTAAATGAAGCTTTGGCAGCGCGGTGCTCTTTGGGCTTATCGGAGGGCGAGCAGCGCCCCTGGCCGTCCCCCCCCGGCCTCCTCAGGGGTTTCGTTAGGAGCGGCGTGGAGGCCGGACCGCTTGATTTATCTCCCGGCCCTCGGCCCGGCGCTCAGGCGGCCCAAAGAGCCGACGAGGCTCGGAGCGGCCGCGAATCCAAACCAGCATTAGCTGAAATAAAGCATTCTGCCGCCCAGTGAAAAATGTCCTCTGATTGGCTAATTAATCAGTCAAAGGGGAGCGACGCGGCAGAGACTTGAGGGACCCGAGCGGCGACCGCAGAGGGCCTGCTGATAAATAGACTCCCCGCCGATTCATACATCAACAAAACTTAGTCATTTTTTAAAGCCGCCAGCTCACATGAAAGGTGGAAACAAGCCACAGTTTTATTTCCTCCACAAAGAGATGCTTCACTGGTCCCGACAGCTGGAGGGGGTTTCATAGAACATAGAGGTATATCAGTAAATATGTACAGCACGGGTTAGGGCTAAGGTAATACAGTATCACTGAACCTCAGTATTTAAACCTGCCAGGCTCATTTCACTCATTCATGTCTACAGTTTAAATAATAACTTTATTTAAAATAACAAATGTACTTTAAACCTCAGGAACTCTACATTCATGTGTTTCATGAGACACATGAAAGTTTAACAAAGACTCTAAAATCCATTTATTCATGAGGGCTGGTGATTTATGGACTCTGTGAGTTACAGACCTTATTAAAGGATCTAGTCACAACACTTAAACGTAAAACAGCAGGATAAAGATCTAATTCTACTGATTCAGACGAAGCTGTCAGACTGAAACTTTTATCTGGAGGGTCGACTAAATAATGTTGGATCAACTTAATGATCTCTAATTTAAACGTGTCAAGTTTGACCAGAGCTTTAGGTGTTTAGACGAAATGTTGATGTGGACTCATTGATAGGAAACTAGATGTTGGTGTTCATAGGGTCTAGATGTTGGTGTTCATAGGGTCTAGATGTTGGTGTTCATAGGGGTCTAGATGTTGGTGTTCATAGGGTCTAGATGTTGGTGTTCATAGGGGTCTAGATGTTGGTGTTCATAGGGTCTAGATGTTGGTGTTCATAGGGGTCTAGATGTTGGTGTTCATAGGGTCTAGATGTTGGTGTTCATAGGGTCTAGATGTTGGTGTTCATAGGGGTCTAGATGTTGGTGTTCATAGGGTCTAGATGTTGGTGTTCATAGGGGTCTATAGAGATGTTGGTGTTCATAGGGGTCTAGATGTTGGTGTTCATAGGGTCTAGATGTTGGTGTTCATAGGGTCTAGATGTTGGTGTTCATAGGGTCTAGATGTTGGTGTTCATAGGGGTCTAGATGTTGGTGTTCATAGGGGTCTAGATGTTGGTGTTCATAGGGTCTAGATGTTGGTGTTCATAGGGGTCTAGATGTTGGTGTTCATAGGGGTCTAGATGTTGGTGTTCATAGGGGTCTAGATGTTGGTGTTCATAGGGTCTAGATGTTGGTGTTCATAGGGGTCTAGATGTTGGTGTTCATAGGGTCTAGATGTTGGTGTTCATAGGGGTCTAGATGTTGGTGTCCATAGGGGTCTAGATGTTGGTGTTCATAGGGGTCTAGATGTTGGTGTTCATAGGGGTCTAGATGTTGGTGTTCATAGGGTCTAGATGTTGGTGTTCATAGGGTCTAGATGTTGGTGTTCATAGGGATTTAGATGTTGGTGTTCATAGGGTCTAGATGTTGGTGTTCATAGGGGTCTAGATGTTGGTGTTCATAGGGGTCTAGATGTTGGTGTTCATAGGGTCTAGATGTTGGTGTTCATAGGGGTCTAGATGTTGGTGTTCATAGGGTCTAGATGTTGGTGTTCATAGGGTCTAGATGTTGGTGTTCATAGGGGTCTAGATGTTGGTGTTCATAGGGGTCTAGATGTTGGTGTTCATAGGGTCTAGATGTTGGTGTTCATAGGGGGTCTAGATGTTGGTGTTCATAGGGTCTAGAT
This sequence comes from Dascyllus trimaculatus, assembly GCA_024666655.1. Taxonomy (NCBI): domain Eukaryota; kingdom Metazoa; phylum Chordata; class Actinopteri; family Pomacentridae; genus Dascyllus; species Dascyllus trimaculatus. Next base: position 325,514 of record CM045468.1, on the reverse strand, counting down.
GTTGGTGTTCATAGGGGTCTAGATGTTGGTGTTCATAGGGGTCTAGATGTTGGTGTTCATAGGGTCTAGATGTTGGTGTTCATAGGGTCTAGATGTTGGTGTTCATAGGGTCTAGATGTTGGTGTTCATAGGGTCTAGATGTTGGTGTTCATAGGGTCTAGATGTTGGTGTTCATAGGGGTCTAGATGTTGGTGTTCATAGGGTCTAGATGTTGGTGTTCATAGGGTCTAGATGTTGGTGTTCATAGGGGTCTAGATGTTGGTGTTCATAGGGGTCTAGATGCTTGGTGATGTTGGTGTTCATAGGGTCTAGATGTTGGTGTTCATAGGGGTCTATGTTGGTGTTCATAGGGGTCTAGATGTTGGTGTTCATAGGGGTGTTGGTGTTCATAGGGGTCTAGATGTTGGTGTTCATATGGGGTCTAGATGTTGGTGTTCATAGGGTCTAGATGTTGGTGTTCATAGGGGTCTAGATGTTGGTGTTCATAGGGGTCTAGATGTTGGTGTTCATTGGGGTCTAGATGTTGGTGTTCATAGGGTCTAGATCTAGATGTTGGTGTTCATAGGGGTCTAGATGTTGGTGTTCATAGGGGTCTAGATGTTGGTGTTCATAGGGGTCTAGATGTTGGTGTTCATAGGGGTCTAGATGTTGGTGTTCATTGGGGTCTAAATGTTGGTGTTCATAGGGGTCTAGATGTTGGTGTTCATAGGGGTCTAGATGTTGGTGTTCATAGGGGTCTAGATGTTGGAACCAGTAGATGAACTGGGTGGGCGTCTGTTATCTGAACTGAACCAGCCTTGATGACTGGATCTTTATTGGTCTTCTTTATGAAGCTCGTTCAGATTGAACTAGAACACTTCTGTAATTCTTGCTGCTCCTCTCGGTGCTTCCAGGCGCTGAGCTCCCAGTAATAAATGAAGTGTAGGGCTGAGCGGTTCTGAATGTCTGACTCCTGCTTGGTTCAGTCTCATTAGTCGTTCCTCCCTCAGACTGTCAGCACAGAGAATGTGTGGAGTAATGACTGGTGTTCTGACGTGGGTCGGTTTGCTGCCGGGGTCACCCTGACCCGCTGAACTCTCCCACTCCCACTCCTCTCCGGCACAAAGGGCCTCAGCCTCGGCCTCCTCGGCTGGCACCTGTGGAGGCCGAGCTGCCCACGCCTCGTCCACATGAAGGATCGCGCGTCAGCGGGGTCCCTCGGCGCCGACACCTTCAGAATATGGGCCAGGGGCTCCGCCATTTGGCAGATGTACGCCGAGGCGCCGATGGGCGGAGTCGATGCTGGAAGTTTGCTGACGGCGCAGAAGAAAACAGAAAGCCTGAGATTCACACAGCCTTTATTCAGTTATTCTATCAGAGGCTGGACGACAGAAAAGAATCCAGCAGCAGAAACACTGAGAGACACAAGCAGAGGCAGAATGAATAGGAGGAGCTGCTAAACCAGGCCTTATTTATCCTGGATGAGTCTATCAGCTGGTCGGCCTCATGTCAGAACTCTGAGCTGAAGCTCATCTGAAATCTTTGACCTGGAAGCTGTTCTAACGGAGTTTAGTGAAGGTCTACTTCTGTACTGTTTTCACTGTTAAATCTGTGGATGAGCCGATCAGCTGATTATGGATCAGTTTAATCAGACGTTCAGCTTCCGTCACAGAGGAGCGCCGTGTTGAAGTTCAGCAGCTTTAATTCAGATCCAGTCTCTTTAGTCTGAGCTGAAGTTCTGCTGCTCCTCAACACGTTTAACCAACTCTGGACAGATGCTGGACAGATGGGTAATAGATGTGGAGGCAGGTAGATGGACAGATGCCTTATTCATCCTCTTGGGGAACCTCAAGCTGTGCAGCAGCTAACCCAACCTTAACCCTAACCCAAACCTAACCATAACCCAAACCTAACCAAACCTAACCAAACCCAACCATAACCCACGATACATTTAAGACCAGTCAGGAAACTGCTGTGCAACCAAGGAGCAGCTGATGGTCTGGTTGGAGACAGAAATAATAAACAGATGTGGACTCATGTTCAGAGTCTGTTGGTTCCACTGGTTAGCGCCTGGTTAGCGCCTGGTTAGCGCCTGGTTAGCACCTGGTTAGCGTCTGGTTAGCGGCTTGTTAGCGGCTGATTAGCTGAAGCTGAGGGCCAGACGTTGAGGCTCCATGCAGGCTCCAGCAGCGACTGTTTAACCGGAGTCTTTAGTCTAATAAATCACGGTGCGGCGGGGCGGAGGTGTTTGTTGAACAAGCGCAGGGCGGCCATGCTGCATGCATAATGTTGTCTTCATTTGTTGCTGATGATAAACGTTCTCGCTGCAGCAGCAAAGTGCAATTTTTCAAAAGCTAAACTGCAGCAGAAGGCCTGTTTTCGGCGGCGGCGGCGCCTGTGTGGCATTTAGAGCTCTTTACCAGAAGAACCGAAGGAGCCGCCAGGATCTCTGACGGACGCTCGGCGCTGACGGAGCAGAGTCGGACCTCCACCTGTTTCCTGTCCGCCCACGTCGGCCGGTGAAGGATGAGCTGCAGGCGGATAATCAGGCCTGATCCATGGAGCTGCTCCAGATTTATTACGCTGCAGGACAATGAGCCGGCCGATATCGGCTCAAATTATCGGAGAAAACAGCGAGTAATGCAGACGGGCAGTTTTTAGAAAATAATGAGCCACTGCAGCTTCGTCACTTCCTAATTAACAGGAGTCAGGAGGCCGAGACACAGCGGCTAGTTAGAGATCACCAGTCAGCTGCTTTAATGAGCCGTTAGATCGCAGTCTGATTCCTCCTGACTGACAGAAAGCATGAAATGAATCTCTGTCCTGCTTTACGTCCTCTCTGTGAAGAGCTGAAGTTCAGTTTGTTGGCTGCAGAAATGAAGCAGCTTCAGATTCAAACCGTTCGAACCTCCGAGGCTGTTTCCAGGAAACTCTGCTGCTTTTATTTAAAGCTCTGCTGCTGCTGTCGTTCTGAGGACTTCCATAGAGGCTGTGTTTTAGTTTCCAGAGCAGTCGAGGCCCACATCAGCTGCTCCTGGTTTATAATAGTGATGATGATGATGATGATGATGATGATGATGGTCTCCTCAGTGTCTCGGCTGGAGCGGCTCACAGGAGGTTTTTTATTGTGTCTGGGAGATGAAATGTCAGAACCATGAAGGTGAAACCTGAGCTGGGTGGAATGACTTCTACTGCAGTTTAATCTGAGTTTGATTGGACGTGTCTTTGTGGTGCTGCTGTGTCTCCAGGTTGGTCTGCATCGTTTAGTTCTGGTTGTTTTTTGGACGTTTGTGTCGGTTTTATTTGTTCTACGTCTGTTAGTGTTGGTCTGTGTGACGCTGGGCTACCAGACCACCAGGCCCTGTGTTTGTGTCGGAGGCTGAACTCTTGGTTTATCTCAGAGCTGTGCGTCTCTGTGCGAACAGGGAGGATGAGGCTGGGGTTCTGTAGAGCGTCGGAGCTGATCAGTGAGTGCTGGAGTTGATAACTGTGTTCCTGCTGCTCTGGCTGAGGGCTGAACTTCGCGGTGGACTCTGGTGAACCTCCTCCCTCCTCCTGGCTGGCCTCTCTGAATGCTGGCCTCGCTGCCCGGCTGCTTGGCTCTCGGCCTCCCGCTGGCTGCTGCCGCTGCATTAGCAGACAGATAGAACTGGAGAGTCTTGAAGGAGGCGTCCTGTTGAATGTCTTCCACCCTCTCAGGAGCCTCCCTGTGTTCCCTGCCCAGCCGGCCCCCGCCAGGGGATGGAGGCAGCAGGAAGGGCCCCACATCCAGCCAGGCCTCCTCCGCCGAGCTGCCTTATCTCAGAGCTGCACACAGCGAGCAGAGAGCATCCTCTTCCTGGAGGAGGCTCATAGGTGTGTTCAGCTTTAAACCGCCTCCTCCTGTTATGTAAACCGGGTCGCCACGCCGAGGATTTAAATCATGTTCGGAGGATTTATTGTGCAAGAAACACAGCAAATGCTTGCTGGTGCTGATAGGAGCCCTGAAGTTTACCCAGAAGTCACTTTTTAAATGAACGATCAGAAAACAAACACATCCAGGGAACCAGCAGGGCTTCTAGGAGACATCCCATAATACTGAGGACCAGTCAGTAGCAGAGGAAATCCACAGCGACCCGACGCTCGTCCAGAGCATGGTCAGAGATTATTTAAATGTCGGTAGAGATTCAGGGTGTCTCCAGATGAGTCCAAGATGTCCTGACCCGGTTCAGACGTGTCCAGAAGAGTCCAGAGACTTCAGAGGGACTAGAAATGTTCAGAACCACACGAAACCAAACCAGAAGGACTCAGAAATGACAGGAGATAATCTGCATAAAGAACCAGGCGTCGTGTTCAGACTGACTCCTGGATGGATGTGGAACCGACCTGGGTCAGGTTCTACCAGAACCTACCTGTCCTGTCTGCCTGCTGGACTGATGAGGTCCAGTAAAACCAGCATCCAGGTGTTCTACAGAGAACCTGAAGCTCCGTCTGCTCTGAGCTGTAAAACATCCTTGTGTCAGCCTTTAAAATACAGACTGGAGGTTTTTACCTTCATAAATATTTAATTTCATTCCTGTCTTTAGCTTTATTCTGCAGGTTTTAGTAGATAAACGTGTGTTTTACTGTGAACTAGATGAAATGCTAATTTAGATATGTGGAGGAAAATGAAGGCTTCAGATTAATGTTTATTATTTATCCTTTATTTAACCAGGAAGTCCCTTCAGATTAAAAATCTCTTTTCTGAGGATTATACACTGGTCACAGGATAAAACATAAAACAATCAGGGTGTAGACAAAAAAAGACTATTTAACAAGCTAAGAACAGAAATAATAATAATACAGGTCAGGAGAAGCAGCTGCACTCATGGCTCACATTTTTCTTTATCAAATGTTTGAATTCATTGAGGGAGACGAGATCATTTAGCTTTAAGGTGATCTGGAGATTATTCCAATGTGTCAATAATCAATAGATGAACTGATAGAAAGCAGCTGTCAGCAGCAGGACTGATCATTACTAGTGAAACACCAGCAGAGTCAGGAAGTGACGAAATACCTGTTTAATAAGGACGACAGCAGAGTTTAATAATGACAACTGTTTAATACTAACAGCACATTAATACTCATAATAACAGACTATTTAATACTTATAATAACAGACTATTTAATGCTAATAATAACAGACTATTTAATGCTAATAATAACAGACTATTTAATGCTAATAATAACAGACTATTTAATGCTAATAATAACAGACTATTTAATGCTAATAATAACAGACTATTTAATGCTAATAATAACAGACTATTTAATACTGATAATAACAGACTATTTAATGCTAATAATAACAGACTATTTAATGCTAATAATAACAGAATATTTAATACTGATAATAACAGACTATTTAATACTCATAATAACAGACTATTTAATGCTAATAATAACAGACTATTTAATGCTAATAATAACAGACTATTTAATGCTAATAATAACAGACTATTTAATGCTAATAATAACAGAATATTTAATACTGATAATAACAGACTATTTAATACTCATAATAACAGACTATTTAATGCTAATAATAACAGACTATTTAATGCTAATAATAACAGACTATTTAATGCTAATAACAGACTGTTTATTGTGGAGCTGCTGCTGGTGTTAACAGATAGATTAATAATGATATTAGTAGTTTAATACTGATAATAACAGACTATTTAATGCTAATAATAACAGACTATTTAATACTGATAATAACAGACTATTTAATACTAATAATAACAGACTATTTAATACTGATAATAACAGACTATTTAATGCTAATAATAACTGTTTATTGTGGAGCTGCTGCTGCTCCAGACCAGACTGTCCTCCTCCTCCTCCTCCTCCTCCTCCTCCTCCTCCTCCAGGCTGCTGCTGTGCTGACGGAGCTGCAGCTTCACATCTGAGCTCGGTTCAGCGTTTCTCTTTCTGTCGGTCTAATGGAGGCCCGAGGCAGAGGAGGCCTCCCAGCAGCTCCTGATGATGAAGAAGATGTTCCTCCGTCACTCCTCTCCTGAGAGTAATTTCACAGGCAGCTCTAAAGTGGCCTCCAGCCGTCTTCCCAAATCCCAGCGACATGTACTTCTGTGCTGTCAGCGGCTGCTGCCATTGTGCGGTAACAGGGATATGGATTTTCTCTGGAAACTTGGAAAGTTTTCTTTAATGGCACCTGAAGGCTCATCCTGCTTGTTAGAACTTCTCTGGTCTGAGGAGGAAACTTTGGCTCCAGGTCGGTCCGTGAAAATCAATCAGCTGATTCTACAGTGGCTCCAGTTCTACCTTCAGACTGTGAACGTCTCCTTGAAGTCCACAGAGGGGGTCCACATGGATCCTTTAACGAGCCTCAGAACCTCATCAGTCCAGCAGACAGACACATGTAGGTTCTGGTAGAACCTGGACCCAGATCAGTTTACATCCATCGTCTTTGGATCATTCTGAGTCTCTGAACTGGTTTAAAGTCATTAAACGTGTCTTTGGTCTTTAGAGGACTCGATTCTTCACTTTAAAATTACTGAACAAATCTTTTTGGACCAAGTCTTTAGGCATCTGTGAGTGTCAGTATTATGGGATGTCTCGTGGTTTGAACAGTAAACTGCAGCAGTTCAACGTCTGAGAGTCTCGGTTCGATTGTCCTGTGTAGAAAAACGAGTTCAGAGCTGCTCTAAAACTCTGCTGGAGGATGACTTTAAACGTCTGAACTGGTTTAGAATTGGTCCTCCGGGACAAACGAAACACTACTCAGCACGTGTTGATGCTGACATGGATTATTTTAAAGTAAACGTCTTTAGACTTTAATGAACCTGGAATGATTCCTCTGGTTAGCCTCTGAAGACTCTCAGTAACTCAGACCTTCCTCAGACGTGGCTCCTATTATTCCACCAGTTTGTCCAAAGAGCCTCACAGGGAGCAGGACGGAGAGTTAAACTCTGTCTGATGTCTCAGCTCCTCTCTCCGGTTCCTCCGTAGCGCCTCACCTCTGTGACCTCTCGGTGAATGTGCAGAGCGTCATTCGGAGCTCTGATCGATATATCAGCTGCTAACACAATGCTGCAGCATCGACTGAGGAGCTCCTACTTTGACTAATAGCGGTAGAGTTTCTCTGAGCTCCCTGAGGACGTCTCAGCAGAACCACTCTGAATAAATGTAGATCCGGTCGGTGTTTAATCCGAGCATCCGTCACAGCTGAAGGTCGCCGCTGATAATCTGAGTGTAAAAGCTTAAAGGCCCGACCGCTCGCTTCGCCTCTAATCTGCTGTGAAAAATGCGTCTCGGAGCGGCAGCATTGTTTAGAGCGACTCTCCAGAGGAGCCGCCGTATTCTTCTGAACAAATCATTATGCATTGAGTAGGCCATTAGGAAAATGAAGATGAATGGGTCCAGAGGTGACAAATGGTTCTGCTGTGAGGCTGCCGGGCCTCCAGTCCGTTCAGCTGCTCATAGTTTAGACTGACTGAGAGCTGCTCCGGCTTTATCCTCAGAGGATGAACCACGTCCTGTGGAGGCCCTGATCAGATCTCTGCTGATGCTGCGTTACGTACGAGGTTTGATCAGAAGCTCAGACACTGATCCTGTAGGAGACTAAACCGCTGCTCTGCTCCCAGAGCTCCTGCAACACCTGAACTCTACCTGAAGTCCTGGAAACACGTCAGATCCTCTGAGATCCACCTGATGAACCGAGTCCAGACAGACTAACTGCAGCTGGAATTTAAAGAAGAAGAAGAAGAGAGACGATCATGTTGTGGACAAACATTTGGCCAAAACTAGAACTAGTCAAAGCTACGAGGTCGAGTTGGTCCAGACGGAGAGAAACGAGTCCAGAACAGCAGAAGGACTTTCTAAACGACTGAAGACCAACTGTTCACTCCAGGTAAAACATCTCAGATGAAGACAGGTGGTCCAGAGTGATTCAGTTCTGAGTTCAGATTCACACGATGTGTTCAAGGACCGCTGGAAACCTGAGCATCCAGTGACCCTTTGTGTTGTTGGTGTCTGGGTTGGTGGGGTTTTAGGATTCAGTGAAGTAGAGTCACAGCCTGATGTTTGGAACCAGAAGGAGATGGTGAAGGTCAGAACCGTTGTTCCGTCCTCTTCTGGCTCCGCTCAGTAAAGGCTGGTCTGTGTAAAGTTCTGACTGATGTTCTGATGTTCTGACCCTGTATTAAACCCAGACTCTCTTCCTTCAGGACGGCAGCAGCAGCGACTCTCAGGTCGACACCGACGGCGTCGTCACGCCATCAGCCTCCGAACTCAACACCGAGTCCATCACCAAGACGGTCACCAGCTCCCTCACCATGCAGGAGTACTTCGCTCAGAGGATGGCCCAGCTGAAGAAGGCCAGAGGAGCTGCAGCTGCTTCTGAGGAACCCGACCAGAACCAGAACCAGAACCAGACCGACGAGCCCCAGAAGAAGAAGAGGAAGAAGAAAAAGAAGGAGGAGGAGGAGGAGGAGGAGGTGATCGCAGAGGAGGACCAGGAGCAGCAGGAGCCTTCAAAGAAAAAGAAGAAGAAGAGAAAAACAGCAGAAAGCGAAGATGCTGAGGGAGAGAACTGCAGCGCCCCCTGTGGTGTGGAGACGAACTGCAACGAGAAGAAGAAGAAGAAGAAGAAGAAGAAGTCTAAAACACAGAACAAAGAGCTGCTGAATGGATACGAAGCAGCTGAGAGTCAAACTGTAGAAGCAGAGGAAGGACAGAAGAAGAAGAAGAAAGTCAGAGAGGAGGACAGCGAGGAGAAAGAGGACAAGAAGAAACCCAAGAAGAAGAAGAAGAAGCATCTGGACTAGATGGACTGGTGACATCCTGGAGGAGGCTCCTAGGAACTAATGAAAGGGAGTTAAATTCAGTTCCTCTGACTCTGCCTCTGAGATGAGCAGCAGATGAATCCATCATGGACAAACAGCAGCTCTACCGGCTGCCAGGAGTCAAACCCAACACTGAGACCAAACTGAACATCCACCTGATGAAACCAGGAGAAGACCAGCAGGACGATGGACTCCATGTCTTTCTGCTCATCAGCTCTGAAAACCAGACGACTCCTTAAGCTGTTAGAATCAGAGCTGCACTGTAAACCCTTCAGTGACCAGCTGTTCACTTCATGTCGACTGTTTTAATAATCGGTCTGAGTCTGTTTTTAATGAGCTCAGGTTCTCCTCTGGATCTTCTCTGGTTCCTTTCAGTGAACTGAAGACGTGTGAGGAAAGTCTGATCCAGGTTTTCACCATGTTAGTTAGAAAACCATCCACAGACGAGTGAACTGATGGTTCCTGTCGTCCTGCTGATGTCAGCGTTCCTCTGAAGCCGCTCTGGTTCTTAACGTGATGTCAGAGAGGGTTCGGTTCAGGAACATGTCTTTATGCTGATGACATCACTCTGTACATGTATGAGCATCACCGTTTATTTCAGCATGTTCAGCTGGTTTCTCCTTCAGACGGACTAAAGTGACCCCCGAACAGCTGGACTGAGTTCTGCTTTAGGAACCAGGACCAGGCGTGTGTCTGACGCTGGATCCCAGAAACCTGAACAAGTCCTTCATGAGCTCCAGTTAATCTGACGTGTTTTTAAATAAACCCACCTGTAAATTTAAAGGTTCCTCTGTTCTCCTTCACAGGTGCAGCCACATGTAGGTGGACTACACATTATTATTATTATTATTATTATTATTATTAGTACTACTATGGTTATTAATAAATGATAAAGAGTCTGAGAAAAGGGTGAGTCAGTTTGAGCTGGTCTGTTGTACATCTGATAATCCAGAAACACAAACATGCAGCTTTCACAACATCCAAACGTGACGCATGAAGTTACGAAATCATTCACAACCTGACAGATGAAGTTTTAACAGCCAGGTATTGTTGAGCCGTGAGTCAAAGCAGGAAAAGGGAAACTCCGTCGACCGTCAGACTCTATTTTGAGTTTCAAGTATAAAGAACTCATCACAGTTCACGCGTGTCATCGTCTGACTGCTGCTGCAAAAAATTTAGGTGTGTGAAGGGATTTCCTTTACCTGTCGTCAGATGCTGTGCTGTCATTGGCTGAAGATCACACGGTTCACTTTGACCCAGTGGTTCATCAGATTTCACAGAGTGAAGTTCAAGTTCAGCATGTTTCATATGATGCTGCCACCACCATGCTTTACACCATGATGCTGCCACCACCGTGCTTCACATCATGATGCTGCCACCACCGTGCTTCACGTCATGATGCTGCCACCACCATGCTTCACGTCATGATGCTGCCACCACCGTGCTTCACATCATGATGCTGCCACCACCGTGCTTCACATCATGATGCTGCCACCGCCGTGCTTCACGTCATGATGCTGCCACCACCGTGCTTCACATCATGATGCTGCCACCACCGTGCTTCACATCATGATGCCACCACCGTGCTTCACGTCATGATGCTGCCACCACCGTGCTTCACACCATGATGCTGCCACCACCATGCTTCACACCATGATGCTGCCACCACCGTGCTTCACGTCATGATGCTGCCACCACCGTGCTTCACATCATGATGCTGCCACCACCGTGCTTCACGTCATGATGCTGCCACCACCGTGCTTCACGTCATGATGCTGCCACCATCGTGCTTCACATCATGATGCTGCCACCTCACGTCATGATGCTGCCACCACCATGCTTCACGTCATGATGCTGCCACCACCGTGTTCACGTCATGATGCTGCCACCACCGTGCTTCACGTCATGATGCTGCCACCACCGTGCTTCCACGTCATGATGCTGCCACCACCATGCTTCACGTCATGATGCTGCCACCACCGTGCTTCACACCATGATGCTGCCACCACCGTGCTTCACACCATGATGCTGCCACCACCGTGCTTCACGTCATGATGCTGCCACCACCGTGCTTCACATCATGATGTGCTTCACACCATGATGCTGCCACCACCATGCTTCACACCATGATGCTGCCGCCGTGCTTCATCATGATGCTGCCACCACCATGCTTCACATCATGATGCTGCCACCATGCTTCACATCATGATGCTCCACACCTCCATGCTTCACATCATGATGCTGCCACCACCGTGCTTCACGTCATGATGCTGCCACCACCGTGTGCTTCACGTCATGATGCTGCCACCACCGTGCTTCACGCTCATGATGCTGCCACCACTGTTTCACGTCATGATGCTGCCACCACCGTGCTTCACATCATGATGCTGCCACCACCGTGCTTCACATCATGATGCTGCCACCATCATGCTTCACACCATGATGCTGCCACCATCATGCTTCACGTCATGATGCTGCCACCACTGTGCTTCACATCATGATGCTGCCACCTCCGTGCTTCACGTCATGATGCTGCCACCATCATGCTTCACACCATGATGCTGCCACCACCGTGCTTCACGTCATGATGCTGCCACCACCGTGCTTCACGTCATGATGCTGCCACCACCGTGCTTCACATCATGATGCTGCCACCACCGTGCTTCACGTCATGATGCTGCCACCACCGTGCTTCACATCATGATGCTGCCACCACCGTGCTTCACATCATGATGCTGCCACCATCATGCTTCACACCATGATGCTGCCACCATCATGCTTCACGTCATGATGCTGCCACCACTGTGCTTCACATCATGATGCTGCCACCTCCGTGCTTCACGTCATGATGCTGCCACCATCATGCTTCACACCATGATGCTGCCACCACCGTGCTTCACGTCATGATGCTGCCACCACCGTGCTTCACGTCATGATGCTGCCACCATCGTGCTTCACATCATGATGCTGCCACCACCGTGCTTCACGTCATGATGCTGCCACCACCTCTCCTCATGTCTTCTGGTGACTCTAGTCCAGATTTAATCTGAGCTTTTTCCAACAGAGTCTTTCTCTTTGTCTCCATGAAGCTTTGACTGGTGAAGAACAGACAACAGTTGTTGATGAGCTGGAACTCCTTCAGAGGAGTCATAGGAGTCTTGGTGGCCTCCCTCACTAGTCTCCTTCTTCTAACTCCTTCAGAGGAGTCATAGGAGTCTTGGTGGCCTCCCTCACTAGTCTCCTTCTTCTAACTCCTTCAGAGGAGTCATAGGAGTCTTGGTGGCCTCCCTCACTAGTCTCCTTCTTCTAACTCCTTCAGAGGAGTCATAGGAGTCTTGGTGTCCTCCCTCACTAGTCTCCTTCTTCTAACTACTTCAGAGGAGTCATAGGAGTCTTGGTTCACTGATGATAATTAAATATCATCAGTGATCAGTGAACCTGTCGAACTGTTGGACTCACTTTAAAGAAAGGAGCTCATTCCTCAGATGAAAGCTGCGAGAGAAAGAGGGGACATTGGCTTTTTAAGGTATGAGAGGCTGATTGTACATAAAAACTTTAAGTGACTGAGAAACTTGTAGAACATTTAGCTTTTAATGACTGTAGCTCAACTTCCAAACAAAAGCCTAAAAGCTGCTCACTTGAATATAAACAGTTTAAGAAACAAAGTTTATAAAATTGAAAATCTATTGTTTACAAATAATATTCATGTATTTGCTTTAGCAGAAATTCACTTAGACGACTCATTTAATAATGAAGAATTAAGAATATCTGGCTACAGTCTGTTCAAAAGGATAGAGATCAACATGGTGGAGGAGGAGTGGCTTTCTACACTCAAAGCAGCTGTAAAAATCAGAGAAGACATTATGTGTGAAGACATGGAGGTATGTGGATAGAAGTGTGTGTTCCTCATATAAAACCTATCATCATGGGGTGTTGTCATCGACCTCCCTCCTCGAATTTAAGCTATTTAGAAAATATTGGGAAAATGCTAGACAAGGTGTGTGACTGAAATATGGGGGATTTAAACATTAACAGGCTGGATGAAAAGTGCCCCTTAAAGAACCATCTGACCTACATAGTGAATGCCTGTTGGTGACACAGCCCACACATGTAAGTATAAATAACGGGTGTGAGTACGTCCACCTGCATTGATCATATGTATTTATCAGTAAAAGTCAATTATACCAGTGGGATCCACTGATCAGAATATGGTCACCATTGCAAGAAAAACTAAAGTTCCCAAGGCTGAGCCAAAAGCTGTATTCAAGCGATTCTATCGAAATTTTTCACAAGATGCTTATTTGAAGGACATTGAAAAATTATGTTGGACAAATGTTTTTAAAGCAGTTGACACTGATGTGGCTTTAGATATATTTCTAAAAATTCTTCTACCAGTTGTGAATAAGCACCAGTCAAGAAATGGACTGTGAGGACGTATCAAGCACTTTGGGTCGACCAGGAACTGAAAACCTTTATGCATCAGAGAAATGATGCCAAGCTCTTATCACACAGAACAAAATCAGTAGAAGACGAGCAAAAATACTGTGAGCTCAGAAACTTTATTACTAAATTAAACCTAAAAAGGAAGAAGCAGTATTATGCACAGCAACTAGAAAGAACTAAAACGGATCAGAAACAACTGGAGAACTGTGAACAGCATGAAGAGTAGAAACATTCCTACACAACCTCCTTTATTGACTACGGAGGTTTAATTATCACCAAACCAAAGGATGCAGCCAAACATCGAAGGACTTTCTTCAGTAATAAAGTGTCAAATTTGAGGAAAGCTGTGGTGAATAACATAAATAGTTCAACCATAGACGTCTTAAAAGAGTTTATACAAAATAAATCCTGCAAATGTAATTTTTCTGATTTTAAAGTTGAAACTATTTTAAAATGAATCTAAACTGTATGTAAATGTCAGCCTCCAGGTGCTGATAATATTGACGGAAAATGAATCTACATTGCAGCTGATTATATTGTTGGTCCAATTAGTCATATTCTCAATAATAGTCTGAAAACAGCCACTTTTCCAAAAGCTTGGAAAGAGGCTCAGATTATTCCTCAACTTAAGGACAAGAAAAAGACTGTTTCTGGCCGCAATAGTCGGCCTGTAAGTTTGCTCCCTGCTCTAAGCAACATCTTTGATCAAATACAGTCTTATTTCTCAAAACATGATCTCTTTTCAAGTTTCCAGCACGCTCATAGAAAAGGATCCTCCACTTGTACAGCACTGACACAAATGACTGACGACTGGTACCGAGAACTGGATAATCACAGGATTTGTGGAGGAGTCTTATAGAGTTTTCAGCTGCATTTGACTTAATTGACTCCAGTTTACTTCTAGAAAAACTAGAGCTGTATGGATTCAACCGTCTGCACTGACTGGATGAACAGTTATCTGTCCAACAGGCCTCAGAGTGAGTATTTAATGGTAGCTTCTCACAAAGTGTGTCAGTGGACTGTGGTATTCCTCAACGGAGCTGCCTTGGTCCACTGTTGTTCGCCATCTTCACAGATGATCTACCTTTAATACTGAGACAAGCAAAATTAACGACGTATGCAGACGATACAACAGTCTATGCATCTGCAGAATCTATATCTGAACTGTCATCAGTCCTAGACGAAGAATTAAAGATGGTTGAGGAATGGGTCTCAAACAATAAATGAATATTAAACATTTCAAAGACTAAAAGCACAGCGCCTGGGTCAAATAAAACTCTCAAACATAATCCAAAGTTAGATTTGTTCATAAATAACATTCCAATAGAGCAAGTAACAGAGGCTAAACTCTTCGGTGTCTATCTGGACAATAAGTTGTTTGGTCAAGACGTGTTGAATTCATTACAGAAAATATGGGAAAATCTTCATCTGCAGTAAGAAGAAGCCGTTGGAACGAAGCTTCTTGTAAGAACTCTAATAATCTGTCAGCTTCACTATTGTCAGATCATGTGGGCTCCAGCTAAAAGAAAAGATCTAGAGAGACTCCAGTTGATGCAGAATAAGGCCTAAACTGCTCCCATAGAACCAGTGTAAAACCTATGAACTCTAATCTGGCTGAAGGTTCAGGATCCAGCATCAGCTTCTCTGTTATTCTCTACATGGAAAATATTAAAACTCAGAAATCCACAGTTTTTATTCAGCCAGTTTAAAAGCAGCAGAGAATCTCATGGTTTTACATCAAAGCTCACATCAGAAGGACGGTTTCACTTCCAAAAGCAAACACTAGTTTACTTCAAAACACTTTTGTATACAGAGCAATGAGAGAATGGAACGTTCTGCTGTTAAACTGATCAAAATAGAACAGAAGTCTGTTTTTAAAGGACAACTGAAGAGAAACCTTAGTGCCAGTTATTTATAAATGGAATTTACAGTGTTTGGAAACTGCAACTGACAGATTCTGAGTATGTACTGATATGACTTCTATTTATTTTTTATATGTGTGAATTGTCATTTTTACTGAAATATCATTGTATTTTTATCTGTCTGTTTTCTGTCTAATGGATATTTTTGACCCCAGGAGGATTAGCTGCTGTAAAGCTCAGCTGATGAGGATCCTAATAAAACAAACAAACAAACAAACAAACAAAAAAGGAGCTGCATTAGAGAGCAACGTTCTTCTGACTGACACTGTTTGAGTTTGTGTCCAGTAACCATGGAAACCACTACAGCCTGACTTCATGACTGCATTTAAACACCAACATGTACAGATGACATCATCAGCTTCTGACCCGTCATGATAACAACAACAATAATAATAATAATAATAATAATAGTGAGAACAGTAACATGCTGCATTAAACACAGTGACTGTTGTTCTGTTTAAATTCTGGTCTCAGATCTTCTGTAGAACTAGAAGTTTGAGTCTCTCTGACTTGAGCTGAATGGATGAACTGAAACGAGTTCACTGAACTCTTTAAATGAAGTTCATCAGAACCAGAACCAGAACCAGAACGTCAGCAGACTTCCTGGGATGGACTGGTGGACTTTAAACTCCACAGAACCAGACATGATGGACCTGCTGGGAGTCTCTGATACCTGAGGACTGAACCAGCCTGTTACATTCACTGTCATCATATCATGGAGTCAGGAGAACCAGGTGATATTCAACACCTGTACAGAACCTCACATTAGAAACAGTCTGACTTCAGTGGACCTGACCAGTGACACCGACTCAACACGCTGACATGAAGCTGGACCGACAGGAGAACAGCTGTTAACATGTTGGCTGTCAGACGTTCTCAGATTAAATCCCAGAGTCCATGTGACTAAACGTGTCGTCGGTTCTGTTGGATCAACCAGATTCTCCAGAGTAAGTCTGAATAAATAGAACGACTGATGAAGCTGGACCGGACCTCTGGGGCCGAGCTGAATGGAGCCAATGAGCATCAGGTGATCCAACAACGGAACGGGTCGGTGCTGAAGAGCTCGGCTCATCCTGAGGAAACCCTTCCAACGTTCTCCTTAGACCAGGTCTGACCTGATGGAGGTTCAGCGGCTCTGGTTCTGTTTCAGGAGTCCAGCTGAAGCCACGTTGAAATCACTTCCCTCAGATCACTTCAGGAAGGTTTCCTTTCCCTGACAGTAAAACATGAGGCAGGTCTTCTCTTCCTCGTCGTCCTCAAAGAGGATCCGGAGGGAAGGTGGAGGTGAGACGCTGGAGGTCAACCTGAGAGTCAAACATCAGGTCTGAATGAGGTCCGGGTCGATCCGGTCCACAGACCGCCTCCAGAAGAACCTTCATAGACAGGGAGCGCAAACAACAACGACAACAATAATAATAACAACATTAATAACAACAACAACAAGAACAACATTAATAATAACAACAACAATAATAATAACAACATTAATAATAACAACAACAAGAACAACATTAATAATAACAACAACAATAATAATAACAACATTAATAACAACAACAACAAGAACAACATTAATAATAACAACAACAATAATAATAACAACATTAATAACAACAACAACAAGAACAACATTAATAATAACAACAACAATAATAATAACAACATTAATAATAACAACAACAACAACAATAATAACAACATTAATAACAACAACAACAATAATAATAACAACATTAATAACAACAACAACAATAATAATAACAACATTAATAACAACAACAACAAGAACAACATTAATAATAACAACAACAATAATAATAACAACATTAATAACAACAACAACAACATTAATAATAACAACATTAATAACAACAAAAACAACAATAATAATAACAACATTAATAACAACAACAACAACAATAATAATAACAACATTAATAATAACAACAACAACAACAATAATAACAACATTAATAACAACAACAACAACAATAATAATAACATTAATAACATCAACAACAAGAACAACATTAATAATAACATTAATAACAACAACAACAACAAGAACAACAATAATAATAACAACAATAATAATAACAACATTAATAACAACAACAATAAAACCAGTTAAACTAATATCTAGGGTTGAGTCCATGCGGTCTCATCCACTCTGAGAGCTCGTCAAAGACGTCAAACTGATTAATTGATCTGAGCAGAAGTAAATACTGTTGTCATTTTAAACTACTGTGGTCATTTTAAATCACTGTTTTTTAAATCACTGTGGTCATTTTAAATCACTGTGGTCATTTTAAACGACTGTTTTAAATCAATGTGGTCATTTTAAATCACTGTGGTAATTTTAAATCACTGTGGTCATTTTAAACCACTGATGTCATTTTAAATCACTGTGGTCATTTTAAACCACTGATGTTTTAAATCACTGTGGTCATTTTAAATCACTGTGTTTTAAATCACTGTGGTCATTAAAAATCACTGTGATGTTTTAAATCACTATGGTCATTTGAAATAACTGGGCTATTTTTAATCACTGTGATGTTTTAAATCACTGTGATGTTTAAAAAAAAAATCAGGAAACGCGTTTTAGTCCTGGAATCCTTTAAACAACGAGTCGAACCTGAACAGAGATTATTAAATATGAAGTATTAAAACCAAAGGTTCACTTTAAAACTACTGTGGACAGCTGGGGAGAGACTTTACTTTTTAAATTTTAATTCTCTGTGATGTTTTAATTCACTGTGGTCATTTCAAACCACTGTGGTCATTTTCCACCACTGTGTGTTATTAATCACTCTGTGCTTTAAATCACTGTGATGTTTTAAATCTCTGTGTTCATTTCAAACCCCTGTGTTGTTTTAAACCACTGTGTTTTAAATCACTGTGTTCATTTTAAACCACTGTGTTCATTTCAAACCCCTGTGTTGTTTCAAACCACTGTGTTGTTTTAAACCACTGTGTTCATTTCAAACCACTGTGTTCATTTCAAACCCCTGTGTTGTTTCAAACCACTGTGTTGTTTTAAACCACTGTGTTCATTTCAAACCACTGTGTTCATTTTAAACCACTGTGTTGTTTCAAACCCCTGTGTTGTTTTAAATCACTATGATGTTTTAAATCTCTGCGGTCATTTCAAACCCCTGTGTTGTTTTAAACCACTGTGTTCATTTTAAACCACTGTGTTCATTTTAAACCCCTGTGTTGTTTCAAACCCCTGTGTTGTTTAAAACCCCTGTGTTGTTTTAAACCCCTGTGTTGTTTTAAACCCCTGTGTTGTTTTAAATCACTGTGTTGTTTTAAACCCCTGTGTTCTGGGGCTTGTGGCTCCAGGCGGACTCTCCTCGGAGTCTCTCTCTCTTCGAGGAGGAGCCGCTGGATTCGGCTGGAAGCTGCAGCTGCGTATAAAACCTCCATCCGCCCAAACGGTGGTTCAGGAGCCGCAGCAGGAGCCGCAGCAGCAGCACATCCGGACCGGCTGCTCTCTGACCCGCAGAACCCAGAACCCAGAACCCCGAACCCCGAACCGCCGAACCTCCAGGACTCTGGGAAGTCAGGGAGAGACGCTCCGAACTAGTTCCACCAGAACACGCTCAAGTTTGGAGCAGAGAGCGCGCACATGGCTGCTCTCATCAGCGCGTACTCGTCGTGGCCCGAGTCCTTCGAGTGTCCTGCCGGTGACGGGGACGCGGCGGACGGTCACGGGCCGCACCGGACCGCCGTGGACAAGGCGCCGGAGCCGCGCATCAGGCGGCCGATGAACGCCTTCATGGTCTGGGCCAAGGACGAGCGCAAACGTCTGGCGGTGCAGAACCCGGACCTGCACAACGCGGAGCTGAGCAAGATGCTGGGTGAGGACCACAACTGTTACTATTAATAATAATAATAATAATAATAATAATAATAATATTATTATTATTATTATTATTATTATTACTATTATTACTGTTGTTGTTTAGTTCCTGATGCGCCTCCTTTCTCTCCTTTCTCTCCTTTCTCTCCTCTCTTCGGGCCTTTTCGCTGTTTCTCTGAACTTTTTCTTGTTGCGGCTCTAAAAGTGAAAAAACACGAGAAACTAAATGAATCTAAAAAACACTAAATGAGGATTAAAGTTTTAAAGCAGCTGATCAGAACCCAGACGGTCCTCCGACGACCACCGTCCTGTCAGCAAACCTTTATCCTCCAGGAGTTTAAAACACACCAACAGATAATTATAGAGATCAATAATAATATTAATTATTAATATTAATATTAGTATTAATTCAGCGGGTCTGTCTGATGGACTCTTTCTCAGTGTTTCAGCTCCAAACTTGGCAGAAACGAAAATCAGGAAACACGTTTTAGTCCAGGAATCCTCCGAACAAGGAGCCGAACCTGGACAGATTATTAAATATGAAGTATTAAAACCAAAGGTTCAATTTAAAACTCCTGATTTTATGATTTACAGTCAGACTGTGGAGAGACTTTAATTGGATTTTTATCTGTTTTAAAAAAGCTTTTGACCAAAACTCTGTTTAATATGTTCATTATGTTTAACATGATAATGTTCATTCTACATAATATAATAATTTTAATTCAATATAATATAATAGAAATATAATACATTTATAGTAATACATTTATTTTTATAGCAGTTTTTAAACAATAGAGCACAAAGTTTTTCACAGACAGGAAAAAGACACGGAGATAAAAGCAATAAATGTTCATTTTATGTAATATAATAACCTTCATTATATGTACGATAAAAAAGTTAATTATATAAAATCAACATTATTATATTATATTATTTATAATAATGTTGATTTTATATATAATATAACAGTGTTCATTCTATATTAAATAATAATGTTGATCATTATTTTTAGAACCATATAAAAGCTTTTCTTTCTCAGGTTGTGCTGGGTTCTGGTTGTGGTTCTGGTTCTGGTTCTGGTTCTGGTTAGGTGTTGGGGTGTTGAGCTTCAGTCCAACAGACGTTTCAGTGTCAGACTAAAGGTTCTAAATGATCTGAGAGAGTCTGGAACCGCTCAGAGCTGCAGCCTGTCTGTGGGTTTCCATGAGTCTGACCCGGTTCTGGTTCTGGTTCTGGTTCTTGCAGGGAAGTCGTGGAAGGCGCTGACGCCCCCCCAGAAGCGTCCGTATGTGGAGGAGGCGGAGCGGCTCCGGGTGCAGCACATGCAGGACTACCCCAACTACAAGTACCGTCCCCGCAGGAAGAAGCAGCTGAAGCGGATCTGTAAGCGGG
This sequence comes from Dascyllus trimaculatus, assembly GCA_024666655.1. NCBI lineage: Eukaryota > Metazoa > Chordata > Actinopteri > Pomacentridae > Dascyllus > Dascyllus trimaculatus. Next base: position 305,088 of record CM045468.1, on the reverse strand, counting down.
TCGACCCGGGCTTCCTGCTGGGGGGTCTGGGTCCGGACCACGGGCCGCTGGCCGACCGGACCCTGTGCCACCCTGCGCTGGACAAAGACCCCCCCAGCTCCAGCAGCAGCTTCGACACCTACCCCTACGGCCTGCCCACGCCCCCGGAGATGTCGCCGCTGGACGCCGTGGACCACGACCACGGCCCCCCCTCCTACTACAGCGGCGGCCCGGACGACGCTCACCTGGGCAGCCCTCCCCCCTACCACGACTTCCCCCAGACTCAGATCCACTGCGGGGCGTCGCACCTCCACCTGCCCCCCCAGGTGTCCTACTACGGCCCCTCCGGGTTCCCTCCGGTCCACGGGGGGCTGCAGCCGGGTCACCTGGGCCAGCTGTCCCCCCCGCCGGAGGCCCAGGCTCACCTGGAGACTCTGGACCAGCTGAGCCAGGCCGAACTGCTGGGGGAGGTGGACCGGGACGAGTTCGACCAGTACCTGAACTCCACTGGGGGGGGCTTCCACCCGGAGCAGGGCGCCATGACGGTGACGGGACACATCCAGGTGGCCTCCAGCAGCTCGTCAGAAACCAGCCTGATCTCGGTTCTGGCCGACGCCACGGCGGCGTACTACAACAACTACGGCATCTCGTAGGCCGGAGGAGCTGGAGGAGCTGGAGGAGGAGCTGGAGGAGGTGGAGGAGCTGGAGGAGCTGGAGGAGCTGGAGGAGCTGGAGGAGGAGGTGGAGGAGGAGGAGGAGGAGGAGGAGCTTCGTCCTGAACCGACCGCTGAGCAATACGATTGTCTGGACTCAGGGACGCCACAGAGGCTGGACGTGGCGCTGAGGCGACGGACGCTCCGACTGACTCCATGTACCTGTAATGCTTTCATGAATGTGTGTTTCCTGTCCTGCTCATGGCCGTCTTACCTCAGTAGCTGTAACTCCATGAGGTTTAGTTTTCTTATGCAATCTAACAGAACGATGTGTAACGGAGACGTCTGGACTGTTCCTCTCCACTACGTAATAATATATAACCACCCTGAGGATAATAATGGTAACTATAACTGTATGCTGATTAGCTTTGTGAAGGACAATAATTTAAAATAAAGTCAATTTTTATATGAATGCTGTTGGATAAATCTGACTGATTATTGATTATTACTAATTATTAGTTACGGTTGTGGTCGTGTGAAGCTGCTGCAGGTTATTTGATGAACTGGGATCTGGTCTTTACTAACGACGTACTCTGAAGAACAGCTCTAGATTCATTCAGGTCTGAACATCGGTCCTGGAGGTTCTTCTGACAGACGGCGAACCGTCCGCTCCACTCATTAAACCAAGAGCGCTTTATGTTCTATATTCACAGGAGTCGATCCAGGAAGCTGCTGTCAGCGCTTCATTACGTCGCTGCTTCTGTTGGTCTAAACAAACCGTGAAGGTCTAAACATGATTTAATGGGTTGTAGGGTTGAAGCTTTAACGTGGGTTAGATTAGGGTTAGTGTAGGTTTAGTCTAGGGTTAGACTAGGGTTAGTGTAGGGTTAGCTTAGGGTTAGTTTAGGGTTAGTCTAGGGTTAGTTTAGGGTTAGTTTAGGGTTAGTTTAGGGTTAGTTTAGGGTTAGTGTAGGGTTAGTTTAGGGTTAGTCTAGGGTTTGTTTAGGGTTAGCCTAGGGTTAGTTTAGGGTTAGTCTAGGGTTAGTTTAGGGTTAGTTTAGGGTTAGTTTAGGGTTAGTTTAGGGTTAGTGTAGGGTTAGTTTAGGGTTAGTTTAGGGTTAGTTTAGGGTTAGTGTAGGGTTAGTTTAGGGTTAGTTTAGGGTTAGATTAGGGTTAGTTTAGGGTTAGTCTAGGGTTTGTTTAGGGTTAGCCTAGGGTTAGTTTAGGGTTAGTCTAGGGTTAGTTTAGGGTTAGTGTAGGGTTAGTGTAGGGTTAGTTTAGGGTTAGTTTAGGGTTAGTTTAGGCTTAGGGCTGAAACATTAACGTGGCTTCAGACTCGTGTTTTGTGTCATTTAAACTCAGATTTGTTCGTCGGCTGAATCAAATAATTGTTTCCTTCTCCTTCAGGGTTTAAAGGCTCTGATCTGCTGAACCATGGAGGAACTTAAACCTGTTGTTGATGTAAATAATGTTGAACCTGATCAGGACCAACCAGCTGAGCTAACTGCTCCTCATTCAGTGACTGTTAATTACTGGTTCAGTCTGTTGGTTGAACATTTTTATTAGAAGCCGTCTGAACTTTAAAGCTCTGATTCGTCGTGTTCGGAGTGTATCAGCAGATTTCCCAGGGTGCTTTGCGGTTAATGACTTGATGTTATGTGATAATGAACGTGTTTAGAGCTCCTGAAGCGTCTGGTTCGTCTAATTAAACGGTGAATAAAGCGTCTGCTGCCCGTTGAATCGATCGTCGGTGTTGGTCTCTGAGAGCCTCGTCTCCTTCTCCGCCCGTCGCCTCATCTCTTCCTGAGGATTAGCGACGAAGCGGCCGATTCGCCGCCTCCTTTGTTTGCCGACGGTCTTATTCTGGTTCCATTCTCCTCCGCCCCGCCCCCTCACCCTTCTATCTTGCTGAGGCAGACCTTTCGCTAATCTGCAGCAGAAATAAGAAAATAAATTCGACTGTTGTACTCCCTCTCTGCTCTCCTGAATTCTTCTTCTCGATAAAAGGAATTCGGGGGGCTTTTGACAAATCCTGGAGTCTGGCTGGTCTTCCTGCGTTTTTGGGAACGGTTGAGTCGTGCTTCTTGTAAAGAGGATGTGGCGGAGCGGCGGTGTTTCCTGCCTGATAAGGGAAAGCCTCTCTCCGTCAGGATGTTTGGGTCGGCTTTAAAGAGCCTCGGCCAGGGAAGGGAACCCGGCGTTCAGCAGGCGGGAGGAAACGCCGCCGCGCTGATTAGCATCTCACAAACCTGCTGTCCTGTTTCAGCTCAGGGCTGAAAACCCAGCATGGAAAGTTCAAGACGACCGAAACACAGCAGGAGTCGGCCGTGGTGGGCAGATGGAGAGGGGTGGAGGTGGAGGGGTAGGTGGAGGGGTAGAGGGGTAGATGGAGGGTTAGATGGAGAGGTAGAGGGGTAGATGGAGGGGTGGAGGGGTAGATGTAGAGGGGTAGATGTAGAGGGGTAGATGTAGAGGAGTAGATGTAGAGGGGTAGATGTAGAGGGGTAGATGTAGATGTAGAGGGGTAGATGTAGAGGGGTAGATGTAGAGGGGTAGATGTAGAGGTGGAGGGGTAGATGTAGATGTAGAGGGGTAGATGTAGAGGTGGAGGGGTAGATGTAGATGTAGAGGTGGAGGGGTAGATGTAGAGGTGGAGGGGTAGATGTAGATGTAGAGGGGTAGATGTAGAGGTGGAGGGGTAGATGTAGAGAGGTAGAAGTAGAGGGGTAGATGTAGAGGTGGAGGGGTAGATATAGAGGGGTAGATGTAGAGGTGGAGGGGTAGATGTAGAGGTGGAGGGGTAGATGTAGAGGTGGAGGGGTAGATGTAGAGGGGCAGCTGCAGGCGTCAGTGTTGCTCTGGGGCAGTTTACTCCGTGGTGAACAAAGTCCCAGCAGCAGCTCTGGAAGGACGAACAGACGACAGGTGATCAGGCAGCAGTTTAGTCAGCGAGGTCCAGGTGAACCTGAGCTCACTGGATTCCACTGGATTCCACTGGATTCCACTGGATTCTAGTGAACTGGACCTGAAGTGACTCATTAGAAGTAAAACAGTCGTTAGCATGATGAGCTGAATGATCAGCAGCTGGTGGCTCATAGAAACTAAAGGTTCATTAGAAATGAGTCCAGGACGCCGCCGTCAGTTCAAACTTGATCCCGATGATTTGTGTTGGAATAAAAATGTTCACTCATCAAACGACGTCCATCAGAACTGAACTGGATCATGAGCAGACTCTACCCCTAGACCCTAACCCTAACCCTACAGATACTAACACTCAGAAAACAGCCTGGTCCAGTGACTCCAGCTGTCTGGACCTTCAGATGAGGAACATACATGTAATAAAAGCGTGTGGTGGAACAATGATTTAATGTTTGCAGATTAAAGTCAAATAAAAGACTGGAGTCTGGTCTGGTTAGATGCAGTCTCATGATGACTGGTGGGTCTCCTCCTTTCCTCCTCCTGAAGCTCTGAACGTTGAGTAGAGAAGAAGCTCCAACCCTCTGAAGACACAGAGTCAGTCTGTGGGACTGATCAGCTTCATAGATCACTGATTATTGATTATCAGTAATCGTTCTGACATTCAGGAGGAGTTTAAAGAACCAAAGTGTGGAGAGAACAGGTGATCAGAACCCTGGAACGATCTATCACCTCACACTCTCAGAAACATAAAGGCTCTCTGGTTCTTCAGGAGGTTCTCTGGTTCTTCAAAGCTCAGACTGAAGAACCTCTTCATTTAGTGGATCTGTGGTTCTCTGAAGGTTCTTCATGTTCATTCCTTGGTTCTTTGGCAGGAACCACATGATTAATTCTGGATGAATCACTGGGTCCGTAAAATGTTCATCACAGTTTCAAAGTGTCGTCTTAGAACCTGATGTTCTGCCTGAGGAACCCAGAACATTCAGTGGGTTCTAATGAAGGAACCAGAACTGCTGCAGGTTCCTCTGAGTCCTTTAATCAAAGCAGAACCAGGAAGATCCGTGAAGAACTTCTTTCTGGAACCTGAAGGAACCGTTTTTTCATTTTAGACACTCCTGGACGTTCTGTAGAGAACCTCTTGCTGTTTGTGGAACTAAGAACGGTTCTCCACAGGGATCTTATTTCCCTCAGTGTCCTTTTTTATAGTCCACAGAATCCTGAGGTCCTCCAGGAACATCTGGAGTGAAGGACCGAGGATCTACAAACGTTCTAAAAGGGTTAAAGGGTTCTAAAAGCTGCTGTCGGCCCCTCAGATCATCACGTCTGGTGTCTCCAGGTCGTTTCCACTGTCGAACCGTAGAACCTGAGCTGTAGATGAAGAACCAGCTGAACGTTCTCCTGCTGGAAGACATGCTGTCCCTTCAGACAGGACTTCCATGGATCTGCTGCTTCAGCGTCTGACTCCTCGTTTCTCCAGGTGGTTCTTCTTCAGTCAGAACTACAGAGAAGAGAACCAGCAGACCGGTTCAGTGATGGAGGCAGGTTCTACAGAACACACTGTTCAGTTCACGTGAAGCTGCAGCTCCGTTCCTCTGACAGCATTTATTGTAATAATAATAACAACAACAACAACAATGATAATAATAATAATAATAATAACAATAATAACAATAATAATACTTATTATGATTATTTTCACATCATTCAACAGGGTTTATTGTGGCTACGGGCTGAATAAGAAGTTTGTAAGTCGACAAACATTTTTGCAGTTACTTCATGAGATTTTCATCAGTTTTAAATAATTAATTAATTGATTCACTTTTTGATTCTGAGCTGCAGTTTCATATTTGAACACCATATTTAATTCTTCTTAATTAAGTTGATGCAGTTAATAATAGCATCAATATTAATAACAGCAAACAGACTAAATAACGAATAAATTATACTAATAGTGTTATTAATATTATTGATATTACTGATATAATTGATATTATTAATATTATTAATATTACTGATATAATTGATATTATTAATATTATTGATATTATTAATATTATTGATATTATTGATATTAATAATATTGTTCTGCCATCTCAACTCGTCAAAATAACTTTAAAGTTGGTCTGAACAACAAACGACGAACACAACAGTCTGAATGAATGTTTTTAATTTCAGACGACCTCCAATCAGATGATGTTCAACCAACTAATTATCTATATTAATATTATTAGCCTTTAGTTTTAGCTTTTAGCCTTTAGCTTTTAGCTTTTAGCCTTTTTTCCTTTACCTTTTTGCTTTTAGCCTTTAGCCTTTAGTTTTAGCCTTTTGCCTTTAGTTTTAGCTTTTAGCCTTTACCTTTTAGCTTTTAGCTTTAGCTTTTATCCTTTTGGCCTTTAGCTTTTAGTCTTTAGCTTTTAGCCTTTACATTTTAGCCTTTAGCTTTAGCTTTTAGCCTTTAGCTTTAGCTTTTAGCCTTTAGTTTTAGCTTTTAGTCTTTAGCTTTAGCTTTTAGCCTTTAGTTTTAGCTTTTAGTCTTTAGCTTTTAGCCTTTACATTTTAGCCTTTAGCTTTAGGTTTTAGCCTTTAGCCATTAGTTTTATCTTTTAGCCTTTAGCTTTAGCCTTTAGCTTTATCTTTTAGCCTTTAGTTTTATCTTTTAACCTTTAGCTTTAGCCTTTATCTTTTAGCCATTAGCTTTATCTTTTAGCCTTTAGCTTTATCTTTTAGCTTTAGCTTTTCTCCAGTAGACTGTTCATCCTCATGTTGTTGATCGTGTCGTTGTGATCAGGTCCAGTGAATCCGTTTGTGGGCTGCTGATGGCTGGTATTGATCAGTGTGTGATGTGTGTGTTTGTGTGTTTAATTGGGCTAATTGAGGGCTTCTCCTCCTGCAGGATGGAGGATTATTGCGGCCTCTAGGATGAAGCTGAACAAACACTGATCCTGTTCCTGGGCTCTGATTGCTGCTGGCGGCTCTCCAGCTCAGACCAGTCTGTCAGGTAGACGGTGAGGCTTCCTCTTTCCTCACTTCCCTCAGCAAACAAACAAGTCCCAGCTCAGACCTGGAGGCAGCAGGACTCACAGCTGGACAAGGGATCATCTCCAGTCTGAGCCTCATTGTGTCGTCACATCTGGACGAGAGCCTTCAGAGCAGCGTGGCGTCTTTAACATGGATCCATACGTGTTCAGTGTATGTGACAGGAAGCGGCTGAGTTCAGCTACGTGACTCAGAGACGGACTCAAACCTCAGAGTTCCTACAGCAGAGAGAGCAGACGGTCAGGGAGAGGACCCTCAGTAATCTGATTACTTCTACAGCAGAGTCTCTGATGTCAGATCACAAACTAACACTGCAGATGTTAAACTTCAGCCTCCACAGCAGGAACTCAGTGGTCCTACAGGGAGTCCATCTTCCATGAGGGTCTCTGGTCCTCCAGTCCTTCCTGTGTCCCCCTTTACTCCTGATGACAGACTCAGTCCTCCTCAGCTTGGAGGAAACCAGAGTCCATCATTGCTGCTTCTCTGTTGGGTTCAGCTGCTCTTTGCTGGAGGGGTTGTGTTGCTCTACCTTCCTCTGCTGGGTCCAGGTCTGGACTCTCCCTGTCCAGGTCCTGGTTCAGTCATTTTCACCCATCCTAGCCCCCTTTGGCCTGTTAGTCTCCTTTAGTACAGACTCTGGTCAGTCTGGACACATTTATCACCAGCAGACAGACCTTAAAGAGCTTTAGAGTCGTTTCTGATTCACTGTAACCTAATTAATTATGATTAACTCTGAATAATGTTTGGATGAATCTGAAGGTGTTCTGAAGAACTGTTGGGTCCTTTTCGCTTCTGTTTTTTGACACATTTAAGTCACTTTGGACACGTTTAGACTAACTCACCGCTCACTGGAGCTTCCTTCCTTCCTTTGCACTAGTTTTTATCAGTGTTCCATTAAAATCTGAAGTTTGACAGGAAGGATGTGGAGTCATTGTAGGAGCTCTGATCAGTGCTACTATGGCTCCTTCTAGACCTCCTGGTTCCTGCTGACACTGGGCTTCACTGGTTCTTAGTGGATCACTGGTCTTCCTGGATCCTTTTCCATCTATGGACCTGGTCCATAGGTAGACCCAGTCCATAGGTCCAGACCTGGTCCATAGATAGACCCAGTCCATAGGTCCAGACCTGGTCCATAGGTAGACCCAGTCCATAGGTCCAGACCTGGTCCATAGATAGACCCAGTCCACAGGTCCAGACCTGGTCCATAGATAGACCCAGTCCACAGGTCCAGACCTGGTCCATAGATAGACCCAGTCCACAGGTCATAGATAGACCCAGTCCATAGGTCCAGACCTGGTCCATAGGTAGACCCAGTCCATAGGTCCAGACCTGGTCCATAGATAGACCCAGTCCACAGGTCCGGACCTGGTCCATAGATAGACCCAGTCCACAGGTCCAGACCTGGTCCATAGATAGACCCAGTCCACAGGTCCAGACCTGGTCCATAGATAGACCCAGTCCACAGGTCCAGACCTGGTCCATAGATAGACCCAGTCCATAGGTCCAGACCTGGTCCATAGATAGACCCAGTCCACAGGTCCAGACCTGGTCCATAGATAGACCCAGTCCACAGGTCCGGACCTGGTCCATAGATAGACCCAGTCCACAGGTCCAGACCTGGTCCATAGATAGACCCAGTCCATAGGTCTGGACCTGGTCCATAGATAGACCCAGTCCATAGGTCCAGACCTGGTCCATAGGTAGACCCAGTCCATAGGTCCAGACCTGAGGAGGTTCTCAGTAGAACCAGGGTCATTATCAGACTGATGGAACCACAGCTGGACTCTGGTTCTGACTGGTTTCCATGAAGTTTCAATGCTTTTCTGAAATATTAGTCTCTAATTGTTTATCAGAGGAAATATTCTACTGGAACTGGATTACTAATATCTATAGATAGATTATAGATTATAGATAGATGTATAATAGATGTATAGATGTGAGTGAACTAACTTCTATCTGATTCTAATTCTGGTGAAGCTGCAGCAGATGAAACATTTCCTGCTGCTGACAGGAGGAAACCTTCCTGCTCAGGGTTCTGGAGGAATAACTCCACGTCCTTCTGATAATTCTGTCCAATAGAAAGCAGCGGCCTCATTACAGCGTCCTCTTCCTCTGAACACAGTGAACTTTACACCAAATTAAAGTCTGCGTGACGGATAAAGACACATTTACAGCACTAAATGTTGTCGGCTTGCCTTTCCAGTTGGAGTGTGTCACAGCAGCATAATAACCTGTTTACAATTTGTTCTTGGCCCTGGATGCGGCCAAAGGAGGGGGAAGAAAACACGCTCGCGGCCCAGCAGGGATTAGGGTGCAGCCATTCTTCATCTCATTGTGGCTCAACAACAGGCAGAGTGTTTGGTGGCAGCAGGCGGAGACGAGGCCGGCCGAAGAATGGACCAGACTCTCGGAGGGACAGCTGCCATGTGGCACAGGAAGCTCCGGACACAGATGGGACCCGGGCCTCCCACCTGTACCTGAGCTCTGAATGCTGCAGCTGAACGGATCGGCACCTGTTCTGAGCAGATACCGGCGCCGGCAGCGGCTCAGAGGGAGGCCGGCGCTGGCTGCCAGCTCTGGGAAGGAGAAGGCTAGGTTTCATTTAAGCTGCTGCACAACGTCGAGGAAGGACTGAGCGACGCGCTGCGAGCCTCAGCAAACTTTAACAAGAGCCTGTAAGTGTCCCAGTTTCACGGCTGCAGGTTGCATTGGTGCTGCAGCGCTGCCTTTAACTGCAGCACACACTCCCCAGAGAGCTGCAACTCTTCACCTCAGAGCAGGACGACGCTCCTATTGTGCTTCCTAATTACACCGTGGTTGTTCCATTTAGGAGACAGAACATCCTCATGTGTCCCGGAGGTTCTGTGTTCTGTAATGTCTGTAGTGAGCAGTGGAGCATCAGAGCCGGGACACGCCGTCCAGCAAACCCTGTTAGGAGCTTTACTCCAGCTGTAGGAGGCTGTAGGGTTAAATCTACATACGGTGCTTTTTATTCAGCTTTTTAATGTTAAACGAAGGATATAAGATCATCTTTGTTCACCACATACATGATTATCCACCGTACAGAGAGCAGTGAGAGGAGTTCAGTACCAGCAACACAAATATAATAAATAATTAAGGGTCAGGAAATGTACACATCTAATAAACCACGTGAAGGATATTAATCAATGAACGTACCTGAAGATGTGGTTAAATAAATAAAACAGTACAAAACGTTCCAGCAACTGAGACACGACAAAACTACGTACAGTAAAAGAAAATGACCGCCTCATTAAGAAGTGGACTTTACAGACAAACCCAGCCGCTGGCCGTAGTTTACAGTTTACAGTCTAGTTTACAGTTTACAGTCTAGTTTACAGTTTACAGTCTAGTTTACAGTTTACAGTCTAGTTTACAGTCTAGTTTACAGTCTAGTTTACAGTTTACAGTCTAGTTTACAGTCTAGTTTACAGTTTAGTTTACAGTTTACAGTCTAGTTTACAGTCTAGTTTACAGTCTAGTTTACAGTTTACAGTCTAGTTTACAGTTTACAGTCTAGTTTACAGTCTAGTTTACAGTTTACAGTCTAGTTTACAGTCTAGTTTACAGTTTACAGTCTAGTTTACAGTCTAGTTTACAGTTTACAGTCTAGTTTACAGTTTACAGTCTAGTTTACAGTCTAGTTTACAGTTTACAGTCTAGTTTACAGTTTACAGTCTAGTTTACAGTCTAGTTTACAGTCTAGTTTACAGTTTACAGTCTAGTTTACAGTCTAGTTTACAGTTTACAGTCTAGTTTACAGTTTACAGTCTAGTTTACAGTCTAGTTTACAGTTTACAGTCTAGTTTACAGTTTACAGTCTAGTTTACAGTCTAGTTTACAGTTTACAGTCTAGTGCTGCTGGTTTTCCATTAGATATGTGAAGTCGGTCTGTTTGTGTCACAGATGCATGAAATATCAGTAAGAAGAGGAATCAATCTGTAGCGTCACGTTTTACACTGTAGTTGAGTTTTATTGTCTAATTTTATATATAAATATAATATAATGTTGTTCAGGTTCAGTCAGACTCAGTCTCCAGTCCTGACTCCACACAGACCTTCCTGTTGATGCTGTTTGGCTTTAGACAGTCGTTCCCAGTGGATCTAAATGAGGCTTTAAAGGACCAGACTCATCCCTGCAGACGTGTTGCTGTGAGCTGCTCGTCTTCTCTTCATAAAGCAGCATTCAGTGGGTCTCTGCAGGAGAAGACCAGCGTCTCTGATCCCAGGCCTCCAGGCCTTCCAGGCCTTCCAGGCCTTCAGAGCCTCGCTGGTCCGTTTGCTGAGCAGCTTCCGGAGCTGCAGACGCTGTAATGACTCAGATGAGTGAAGATCAGCTTTTAACAGCCGCTGAGGAGGTCGGACAAAGGAAAGCAGCTGATGACTGACAGACCAGGGCTTTTAGTGGATTCACAAACCTAGAAGGACTAAGATCTGACCCTGGATCAGTAGATCAGCTCTACGTCTGTTTAGTGGTTGTCCTCCTGGTTTCAGTCATAGCATCAGACGCTACGACTGAATCTACAGGGACAACCTGAGGATCCTCACTAACCCTAACCCTAACCCTGACTTATTGTCAGGAAGTGAAAACCTTCGTCTCAGAGGAAACACATGGAACCAGAACCCTGCAGTGACCCTGACCCTGGAAAGACCAGCACCTCTTTATAAACCAGTCAGTTCTATAGATGTGATGAAGCTCTGAGGCTCATTAAAGGATCAATGTGGACCACTTCTGTGGACTCTAAGGAGACGTTCATGGTCTGAAGGTAGAGCTCTGATCAGTGATGGAGGAACTGGAGGTGAAGACCAGATGATCTGAGGAGGTCAGGTCTAGGACTGTGATCAGACTTTACAGGTCTTAGTTGTGACTTTGATCTTGTTGTCGTGACTTGGGGACTTTTCATGCAGGTTTTTAAATATTTTTGTGCTAATGTGTTGGTTCCTGTCATGATCTTGTGTCCAGTGATGCTGTTTTTGTCTCTTTGCAGTGTTTTATAGACATTTATTTAACACTGCAGTGGCGATGTGAGGAAAAAGCAACAAGGCAAAGTAAAACGTTGGACCCACCTCTATAACTCAGGAAACAAGGTAAAGCTTTGCATTCCTTCGTCTGGTGGATGTGTTTGTGGTGTTTTGTCCTGACTTCTGTGAGTTTTTGTCATTAATAAAGTTACTGGAGATGAAGAACCAGGTGGTTCTGGTTCAGGTTTTATATATGAATGGACACGTCTGAGCTGCTCAGTAGGTCATGATGTCGTCTCGGTAGGTCGTCCTCCACGTCTCACAGCCTGAACAGCCTCGTGTCAGATGAATGCTGCAGGCTCCAACATGCAGTCCAGTCCTTCTGACTGACTCAGGAGCAGCTCATCGTATCACAGATGAAGTACGTCATGGTGACTCGCAGCGTTTCCTCCTCCTTGATCTGGCTGTTTACGCTCAGATCAGTGGCTGGTTTGCTGCTGCCTGACCTTGGCATCACTTCCAGCATCACTCCCATCCCTCTGCGTTACGTTACGGCCAGAACATTCGGGATGTTGTTGATGTCTGAGCTGAAGGAATCCCTTCCTGCTGGACGCTTCCTTAAAGACTCCACATCAAACCTGATGGAAATGAGTCAGCCGGCGTCCCCAGAGCTCCGACACTTCAGCTGAAGCTGCATGTTGACAGCTTGAAAACAGGATACGAGCTGGACGCTGTGTTTGTTACAGACGGCAGAAAACTTAAAGAGCAGTGACGGCTGAAAGCTGCGATAAGCAAAGCAGGCAGCTGCAGTCACGTATGACCTGAGCCCAGCTCTGGTCGGTGATCACATCCAGAGAACACCTTCAGCAGTACGTCTGGGAAGACCCTCGGTCATCCAGGTCAGGGCGGTTTCAATCATTGCATCTGGACAGTTTCTCTAAAACGTTTCACCTCCCGTCTGAGATGAGAAGTGAAAAGTCCTGAAGCAAGTCCAGACGCTACGACTGAACCCACAGGATTCATATGAAAACAGCAGCATCAGCTCAGCAGCAGCAGTTCAAACTGAAATCTGCTGTTTAAATGTTGTGTTCAAACACACAGCAGGGTTAGGGTGGATATGAAATACCTGAGTGACAAAACTCATCATCATCATCATCATGAACCATCATTTATTTAATCATTCCTTTAAGTCTAGCTGTACTCAAGAATGTTCATTTTAATTTTGCTGGTATTTTCTGTTTTGTTTTTAAAATATATGCATAAAAATCAATAAATGTACAAAAACATAAAATAACATAAAATAATATTTAAAAAAAAACATGATCTATGAAATATACACATTAGTAAAACCTCATAGTATACTAGATATGATCTAATATTACCTGTATATTGTTGTTATCATTTATAGTAACTTAATAATAATAATAATAACAGTTGGTAAACCTTTAATTTTCAAGCTGGACAGGTTTTAGTATTAAAGATTTATTAGATTAAAAAAAATCTAAAAATACATATCAAAATAAAAAATGAAGTTGTAAAATAATACAGAACCAAATAATAATTAATAAAAATATGTTCAAAATTCTAATTAACGTGTCTAATTAAAAACATATATAACAAATAAAATAAACGATTAAATTAATTTCTCGTCCTACCTCATTCTTTCTGCTGGACAGCACTTTAAATGGGCTCTATAATATATAATAATATAACATAAAGGACTTCATGCTGCGTTCAGGGTATTTTACGGACATGAAGGAACTCCTCATCATAAACCTCTTTATTTACTTGCTATGCTATATATGTTACCTGTTCGTAGATTGCACTTTAATAATTCAGATTCCTGCAGCTGTTCTCTTATTTAGCTGAGCTAAAGCAGCATTAATGATCTTCATACATAAACATGCGTGTTCGGTTCAGTGGAGGATCAGTTGTTCTTATTTACAGTATTTAAACCATTATTTCGACGCACCCTCCCAGCTGTCAGGATGGCCGAGCGGTCTAAGGCGCTGCGTTCAGGTCGCAGTCTCCCCTGGAGGCGTGGGTTCGAATCCCACTTCTGACAGAGTTGCTGTTTTTAGCGAAGTGCGTGTTTTTACCACAACCTGATCAGATACGAGGAGGAAAAGAAGTCACATGTTATTTATCAAATATAACGATAGGTTTTAATATGTATAGCCACAGTGTAGTCACTATTTTATTCTGTTAGAAGAGGACTAACGCAGCAAACGTTCCCTGAAGGTTAGTACACAGCTGTGTTTACAGTAGAATATGGCTTCCTTCTAAAATTATACAAAATAGAAACAGAGTAGTACGTCTATTTGTGAAGGGGTAGAGTATGATCTAATGTAACCTCACCATAGTTAGTCAGCAGCTGATTTACTCCTGGACAGAACAACAAACTATACATAAAACGTCACAGAAGTTTTATGTAGTAGTAAGTTAATAATGTGAATTATTATTTAGTAATACAACACAGAACCTACCTCTATCAGTGTGAGATAATACATAGAGTCAGTAGAATAAATACAATGAATACAAGCAAACACTTTAGAACTGACTTTAGCTGGTTTTAATAACACATCGTGTCAACTTTAATCTATCCTTAATCCTTAAACCACATTATTCTGGTTAACTGACTGTTTAATGGGATGGTACACATTTATTATGACCTTTTATGACAGTAACAGGTAGGTTCCTCCACCCAGCAGCCATCTTTATAGCAGTTATTTCGTGCTTATATGTAAACGACCAGTTAGAGCCACTAATGTCAGTGTAACGGTCACCACAACAGAAAGCTGAACGAGCAGAATCACCAGTCAAATCTGATCTGAAACACAACCACACAGGATACACTTCCACTGCACACAGCATCACAACACCGCACCCCAGTCAGAGCAACAACACGATTGGCTGGATTTTTCCCGGTTCAGCGCTATGAAGAAGGCAATTGGCTGGATGTTTCCCGCTTCAACTGCTATGAAGAAGGGAATTGGCTGGATGTTTCCCGGTTCAGATACTACGAAGTGGATGATTGGTTGTTAGGTTAGAGGGGCGGGACTTGCATCTCAAACAGCCGTCTTTAATTGTACCGGCAGAGTGAAGATTCCTCCATCATTAATTTACCTGTTTCCTTCTGTTTCCAGTCAAAATGTTCAAACCCTCCGCTGTTTTACAGGTAAATAACTGACATATGATCTAAACTAACTAACTTTCTGTCAGATGATTGTTTTCCTGTATAGATATTTGAAATATAGATTTAAACTCGGCACTTTTTCGCCATTTTGAGATCAAAGTAGATCATCCTACCAGAGAGAGATACAATGGAGGAGTCTGCTGAACATGAAAAAAAAACATGTAAAATACGTTTTTTCTACTATCTCTAACAGAGCAGAATGATTATTAATAACTATGATCAATACTGGTAAATAAATGAAGATACAACAGTTGTGTGTTCGTCTCTGTAGCTGTTTAGCTCGGCAGCTAGTTTAGCTCGGCAGCTAGTTAGCTTTAGCTAGCTAACTGTGTGGCTCACAGTATTTCTGAGTTTGATGGTGGAGAAATAACATTAAATCATAACCTCTGACATGTTGGTGTTTGTCTCCGACCTCACAAGCATGTTCAATTTAAGACATCAGGTCTAATGTAATTTAATCCGACCTGAAGCTACACAGAGAGATGCTTCACCTCACGTATCTGCGCTAGCTTGGCTGGTTCACAGGTGTTTCAATAATGTAATAACGTATAATAATTCACCCACCTGCAGCCTCCATCCATTTATAATCTATAAAGACTTTTGATTGTCTTGAAAATAAATTAAGTAGAAAAGATTATTCTGTGCTTAATAATCCAGGATTATGAAGGTAAATTCTATATCAGTGAATTGATATGAGAGTCATGAATGCATGATTTGTAAAATATGTTTTAATATCAGTCATATCACCTACGTTCCACAGTATTAACAACAACAACAACAATAATAATAATAATAATACATTTTATTTAATAGCGCCTTTCTTAGCACTTGAGGACGCTTTACAGAGTAAATAAAAACACAATGAAATCAATAAAAACAACAGACAAAAGTAACAAAATTAAAATGGACAAGTGAAATTCAGAGAGTATGCAGTTTGAAACAGATGGGTTTTGAAATGGGGCAGAGAGTCAGTGATTCTGACAGTAAACTATTTATTTTCTGAAACTGAATTCAGACATTGTTCATGGGTTTAATGTAACGGGTAACAAGGCGAAGCATTAAATGAGATCAAAGTGAAACTGACTCGTGCTGTTTTCTCTGCAGGATGATCCACAGTGTGCTGCACCACTGCAGGACTGTGTAGATGTGAGATGTGAGGTGGAGGTTTCTGTCCTGGTTCTACTGACTGTGTCCACCCTCAGTGATCTAATCCTAACCCTAACAGGTGAAGGTGAGCAGAGATAAAGTCTGTCTGGACTCTTCATGAGACTGGCTCAGCTTCTTTACCATACAAATTAAACCTGTTACTTACAGCTTCTCTTGGTTTTCCTAAATGCATTTACAATGTGTTATTTCATTCAAACTGTATAAATACTTTAAGCACTTTAACATGACACACTACTGGTGAACTTTTTTAACTTGATATGGGCATGATCGTCCCCAGGTGATTTGGGATTTTTTGGATTTAAATCAGGCTGTGAATGATAAATGAACAAACCCCTCTGTAAAAACATTCAGAATAAAACAGAAATAAAACTGAAAAGTTTGATGGATGGAAGAGCTGCTGAAGTGGTGCTGCAGGTGGAACTACGTTACTCTCCTTTATATCCAGTTTATATTCAGGGACATCAGATAAATCTGAGCCTCCAAACAGAATTCATAGGAGAAGAAAGAAGAACAAACCAAGTTCTGACCCACTGATCTGCTCTCAGTGTTTCTACAATCTTTAATTTCTGGTCACATGTTGGATCTTTGGACCATTTATTGAAATTAGTGAGAAATTAGAGGAAAAATGTCTGTTTGGTGAAATCTGATAACAACTCAGAGACATCTGAGACATGAACCGACTGAACACTGCTGCATAGAAGAAGACTGGAGGGAAATATCAAACATATATAAAATATATCTTTACCAAAAACCAAAACTGAACTAAAACAGTGTCAAAACATGTAGAGAATTACAAGAAAATCAATTAATTTTAACGTATGTTAAACAGAAATATCAAAAAAAGTAATATTTAATGGCCTCGGTTTCTTAGTATCTCTTTGTAGAAGTTGAACTTTAAAAAACTGAATCAGTGCACTTAGACAACACTGTCGGTGTTTGTGCCTGTGAGTGCTCCTTTAAGTGAGAGTATTTATCACAGCTTACAGTCAACCTTCAACTTGGTTTTAAATGTCCAAGTCTCACCCTTAGCCATTATTCACTGCCCGGCCTTCCTGGCTGAATATAGCTGGAGTCCTGCAGCACGTTAATGAGCCTGATATTTAAACTGCAGGGGGGGGGGGGGGGTAAGCTGAGCATCAGTGCACACGTGTGACGATTAGCTCCTGATGGACGTCCTGCTGTCACCGTGATCCGACCTGCATCCAGAGCAACAGACACGGCAGCTTCTCAGGAGTCATTTCACTGTTTAATCTGCAGCAGGTGGAGGAGCTGCTGATTTATCCCCCCGTGGCTCACACTTTTAATTAAAGGATAAATCATCTCTGGTTCTGCATGATGCCTGGTCAGAGCTGAGTCACACAGAGGAGGAAGCCCTCATTCTGCTGACTCAGTCATCCTTCAGTGGGGGGGTCTCTCTGTTGTCCTACTCTGAGTCAGGATCAATCCGTCCACGTCGACTCAACTCCACCCTCCATGACCCACCAAGCTCCTTACACCGAGCACAGATGGTGTATGAAGCCTGGCCCGCTGTGAGTCTGTGGGAGTGGGAGCTGTGACTCAGCACTCTGTGGGGAGGGGGGTCATGCTGCCTGTGAGCCTCTGATAACAGAACACCCCCCCATGTTTATTGTGTCAGCTGCTTTCACTGGAAAAGTCTGACCTGACCCCGTCTGACAGTTAGTATTTACACCAGCTTCTCTGGTCACACCGGGGGTCATCAATCAATAATCAATCAGAGCCTCCCAGTCTCAGCTGGTTCTTCAGCTCCAGTAACTTGATCAGAGTTCTACCTTCAGACTATGAAGGTCTCCTTGAAGTCCATAGAGGGGGGTCCACATGGATCAGAACCTCATCAGTCCAGCAGATAGACACATGACATGTAGGAGGAACAACACACTGGAGTTCTGCTAGAACCTGGACCCAGATCAGTTTACATCCATCCAGGAGTCTCAGTCTGATCACTACACCTGGGTGTCTTAACATTTCATCAGAAACATAAAGAAATCTAAAACATATCCAAATAATAACAAGAATCTGTTTTTGAAAGAAAAATCTGACATAACACCAATAAGAATTACAAAATGTCTTAAATATATAAATAAACAACAAAATATATATCTAAATAAAAATCAAAGTGGTTTAATCTGTAATCACACGTTTTATTTTTAAAGCTTCTTTTATTATCCACTGAGTCAAATCTGCATCTTAATAACCTGTTAGGATAAATGTAGTGAAGCAGAAAGGTGAACAACATGGAGATACTCACGTAAAAGTACCTTAAAACAGCACTTAAAAACTTAAGTATTTTATTTATGGAGCAAGGAAAACGAAAATACAATATAATTCATGATAAAAATGTTTAGATGTCTTAAATTAAAAACTGTATTAAAGTTTACGTTTATTCTTGGTGCCAGGTTTTAAACTGCTGATCGCATCATGTCACAGATGGATTTAAATGAATGGAGTGTAATAGATCAACAGAATGATTTCAGTTTATCAGTGAAGGCAGATCCAATGGAATAAATTAGGATCTGTTCTGACTTTTATCATCCCTGCCACCAGGATGAACCATAATAATTCATTCATGTTCAGCATGTAGGTGATGCTTATTGTCGAAAGCCATTCTGGGAAATGTAGGAGATCAACATGAGGACAGAAAGCGAAAAAACGTAGTAAATACTGACGTGTTCCTCAAATGTCATTTAAAAATTCTTAGAAGTCAAGTGGAGTCAAATCGACTGTAAAGCAGGAATCATAGCTTCTCATTTAAACACGCCTCAGTCTGTGTTGTTCTGGGTTGTTACAGTGACTGACTGTACCAAGGAGGTTTTCATATTTTGAAGATGTTGCTGCTCAGGTATAAGCATGCTGTAAGGTGTCGTTCAGGTGTAACCGTGTTGTGAGGTGTCCAGGTGTAACAGTGTTGTGAGGTGTTCAGGTAGCCAGGTGTCCATCAGAGCCAGTGTCCCCTGGTTGACAGGACGGGGGGGCGTGTTGTGCTTAGTCATAGACTGTTAGCTGCTCTCTGAAGACACTCTAACTCCCTTTATGCAACAGAGGAGTCCAAGTCATGTGTCCAAAGCAGATTTCAGTCCAATCTGAGAGTGATTAGCGAGGCTTTTCTTGCTATCCTTAGCGTCCATGGATGTGATTAGCAGGCAGGCCGCTGCTGCAGGAGGTTTCTGTGCTCTGCAGCTGCTCTCTGGGAGTGTACAGCTCACACTCTGAGCTGGGGAATGTTTTATGTAGTCTTTCAAACTGTCTGGATTATGACTGTGGATCAGGTGAGTAACCTTCATATAATCATTCTGTACCTTTAGGCTGGTGAGCTGGTGAGCTGAAACAGGGAAATGAAAATCAAAAGAAGTTCATGGTAAAACCTGCTGGCTGGTTTGTTGCTGTGACTCCTGCAGAGGAATAGTGGTGAACTGGTTGGACTCCAGGATTCAACAATTAATCGACTGGAACCAAGGCTGCAGGTTAGGATGTCCTGCACATTATGAAGAGTGTCTGAGATTAAACTGGGAGGTCTACAGATTCCTGTCTTCCTCTCTGTGTCACAGACTGATGTGTTGTTTCTCCACCACATGAAGTAGGACTGTAAAAGATCAGATCACAAATCAAATCCTAATGTGTGTCTGAAAATGACAGATGTTTTCCTTGTGATGTTCAGCCCTGATGGACTCCTGCAGGCCTGTTTGCAGGGTGCAGCTTGTATTTTCTTGTTTAAACTGTTTCCAAAGCCTCCGAGATCCTCTGATTATCCCAGATCACATATGTTGCCTCGTCCTGCTGAATTTAGGAATCCTTCATTTTAATCCAGTGAGTAGAGACAGGCTCTTCGTTTGTTTAGCAGCAGCTAATTGGCAGAATAATTAATTGTTGAAATATTTGCTTCCTGCGCCGACTACAATAGACAACGCAACATGGCAGTACAGGTAGTTACATGCATGTATTTATCTGTGAATCACTTTTTATGAACTGCCTTAACCACCCAGTGTTCACACTGCTGATGTGACACCTGTAATGTTGGCATCCTGCAACAAAGCAGCTCTAAAATTACTCTGTTGTTGTTTTTGTAGTTTTAGTCTGGTTTCATGGACAATGTCCGAATCCAGTGTCAGAAATGTAATGCTGTGTTTTACTACTGTAGGACATGCATGATATGATTGATCCTAAAACATATTTTACAAAGAGTGCATTCAAGACTCTCATCTAAATTCACTGAAATAGAATTTACCTTCCTAATCCTGGATTATGAGCACAGAATCACCTTTTCTCGTCAACTTATACTGAAGACAATCGAAAGCCTTTGCAGGCTATAAATGGTTATAGGTTGGTTGAAGACTTGGCAGCGTGACATGTCAGAGTATTTACAGCATAAATGGCAGAATGTTGAGCTGCAGGAACATTGGCTGTTTTACTTACAACACAGTTAATACAGGAACAAGGACAACAGCCAAACCTGCTCTTTATAGGTGTCAGTCAAGCTTAGCCTATTTTGCCGTTTCCAGAATGTGCAGCATTTTTATTTGCATTTCATAGTGGGCTTGCATCCCTCTCCATCAGGCAACAATGAGGTGTGTTTACCTCCAGTATTGTCCCAGTCAGAATGCTTTGTGCTTATTGCAGATATTTCTGACTAATCCCAGTGTTTTAATTGCAGGAGAAGCAGCCTGACGATGTATTTTCGTCAATGACAATCACTGAGGTAATGTCCACTTGCACTGCTCACACAGTCTTAAGCTTGTTATTTAAAGTCACTTGGAGGGTTTATTTGTGGCTGTATCCTCATTATCCCTGCCTTCATTTACTCTTTGATCCTCACAGCAGCATGTTCATATGTAACAGCAGCGTCTTGTGAATCCCAGCACTCTGAATAAATCCTTTCTGAGTCAGGATATGTTTGTTTCAGCTGCAGCAGCCACAGTACACACCTGCTGTACATGCAGTTAAAGGTGTTTCCTGTAAACCGTAATCGTCTCCAAGGTTACTGTCTGCTCAGATCTGCAGGCCTCCAGCTTGGTGGGTGTCCAGAACTGTCAAATCCTGAACTATAGGAGCTTCTTGGAACAGTACAGACACAGTTTCAGAAAGAAACCAGTAAATCCAGTTGCTTTTGCATATTTAGACACTAGTTAAATGCAGAAGAGCATTATACTGATTATACCTGCAGACTTGAAGGTGTCTCTGTACGGATTTTCTTTTTCAGACCAGCCTTATGTCAGCGCTCATCAGCCATGTTTAGGTTCTAATTTAGATTTAAGTCCTTCAGAGAAGGAGCTGAGGAACCACGCTGGGTTACGAAGCAGAGCTAAAAAAGTTCCTGCAGGTTATCTGAAGATGAAATAGAAAGACGCTAAGAGTTCTCCCGTGTCTGTTTCTTCTGCCTTTACTTCCAGCTGAGGCACATAAAAATCATATTCAGATTTTTTGGCAGGTGTTTTGATTGTGATATGAGTCTCAGTTTCAGTGGGAATAGTCATGCTTTAGATTGAAACAAACATGAAAATAGTGATGTGAGTTTTGCTGCAGTCTGAACCAAACAAGGATTTTCCCTGACGTCTGCAGAATGTGATTTTAGGAATCTCTGCAGCTCCACACAGCTTCATTTATACTGCTGTGACACTTTTTCATTAATCCACAAAAATGCGGCTCCTTTGATTTGGATATTGCACTTTGCCACAGTGCAATAAAGATTGTTTTACTTTTTAATCTTCTGAACCCCAGAATCCACGTTCATGGAGGAATCATCTGTTCTGTAGCGAGTCAGATACACAGCCTTAAAAAGGAGAGTTGGAGCCATTTTTAATTTTTATTCATTGAGATACAGATGTCAGTCTGTGGAGCTGCTTCCCCTCTGAATATTTCAGAGTTTTGTCTTTTAAAAATTCCCCAAATGGAGCTATTTATTAGCCAGAATCATCAGATTGTCACCTTTCGTCCTGTAAGCCCTCGTCTGTTCCATCAGGAAAATGAACCAAATCTGAGCTTAAAATCATGATGGTTCCACAGAGCTGCAGTGAAATGAGCCTGTGCTGTGTTTCTTCTGTGTTTCAGTGTGTGGTCGGTGGGAAACATGCTGATGCTCTCTGCAGCATCTTCTTCTAGGCAGCTCAGGAGAAAATGGCGTCCGTCTGTTATTGTTTGCTGAAGCTCACCTGAGTCCTGCTGCTCACCTGAGACTGCAGCTTCGCCAACATGTCCGCCCACAGACGCAGCTTCCAGTGCTTCAGTGCTGTCGGAGGCGACTCCCACCGTTCCTCCGTCCCCTACAAGCATCAGGCCCCCCGGCTGCCCAGGATCCCTCAGCATGGCCTGGTGGCCCACCATGAACCGGAGTGTTACCTGTGCTCTGAGTGCAGACAGGCAGCAGACTCTCAGTACTACCACACAGCCTACCACCACCACCAGCCCCACCGCTGTGTCCTCGGGGGGCCCAGCCGGCCGGAGGACCCCCCTCTGGACCACCAGCTGCACCACCACAGATACAACAAGAGGGTGGTGCTGGTGAAGAACAGCGACCCTTCGCTCAGGAAGACCATCGTGCTGCACCGCAGGAGTCTACGCAGCTTCGGGCTGTTCTTAGAGGAGGTTTCTGAGCTGATGCAGTATCACATCAGGAAGCTGTACACTGTGGAGGGCCGCAAGGTGAGTCCAACACACCTGGACACATCCCTACACCTAACCCAAAACATCTTTAGTTTTCATGTCCTTTTAGATGACAGGGGCCTTATTCTGTTCTCTTGTTCAAGAATCTGCTGTTTAATTGTAAAGTTCACACCTGCCTCTGAATGCTCTTCATCTGAACAGAATGCTGCTGTGTTGTTACACTGCTGCTGGTCATGTCTGAGCCTGAAGAGTGAAAGAGAGGCCTCTAGTGACAGGACTCGTGTCTAAAAACAGAACTGACAGCTTTAAATTCAAGCCATGTCAGGATGGATTAGACCTGCAACGACTAATTTAATTAAACACAAACTTTTATTTGTGTTTAATTGTTTCTTTAACACCAATCAGAAGCAGAGAGGCGGTAAACTGCTGCCATAAGATGACTAGATTCATCAGTAAGATAGAACTCTGATTTAAGCTGTAGTTTGCTTCAATGCAGTTGGGTGGATATAAACACTTTGAGGTTGCGTTGAGGGACTGAAACGGGGATATTCCCTCACATACATTCAGACTGTGGATCTCTCTCCTGAACACATTAATCTTGGTCAAATCAGAGCTATTTTTGAGGAGAAGCAGGTCAAACTCTGCTGCTTTGATACCGGAGGAGTCTCAGAAATGTGTCTTCCACGGCAGCAATTAATTATCTTCACCTGGGCTTCGTGTGACCACAGATGAAGCCATTCATCTGCCGTTACTAAAATCCAAAAGCTGCACTGTCATCAGAACCGGCTGCACATGAGCGAAACAAAATCAACAGAACAGTCAATATTTCAGGCGGCGGCTTTTCACAGCATCTTAAAGCTGTCGGAGAAACAAGCTGCAGGATTCTGTCTTATAACGCAAACGTGGAGGTAAAATAAACAGGAGCAGCAGAGTTTAGCACAAGTTATTTACTGTACGGCTGCTTTGAGTAATGGAAACATACAACAGAATTATACACATACTGATTTAGTAGGGCCACTAAAGGGTTCCTTCAGACATGTAAAAGAACAAATACAGATTTCTGATGTGGACATTATGTACAGTTTTAGCCTGTTTTCCTTTTTTTTTGTCTTTTTTATTTTCCAGTTAACATGTAAATGAACACGTTCCTTTGGTGGTTTTACTAGATATTATCTGTAATTTAAGACAACCGGGAAAATCTGTGACACGTCAGTAAACTGTTCTAAGATTTACAGTTAAAC
This sequence comes from Dascyllus trimaculatus, assembly GCA_024666655.1. Classification (NCBI taxonomy): domain Eukaryota; kingdom Metazoa; phylum Chordata; class Actinopteri; family Pomacentridae; genus Dascyllus; species Dascyllus trimaculatus. Next base: position 281,309 of record CM045468.1, on the reverse strand, counting down.
TAGTGATGCCTTTGCAGTGTGTGCATTGGAAACAGCTGCATGTGTTGGGACAGTGAACACACAGATTATGTATTGAGGCTAATCAGCTGAGACTCACACACTGATGGTCATGATACCCGTTATTAGAATTATCTCTGTGACACATCCACAAAGCAGGACTGTGTGTGTCAGCTGCAGTAAAACTACATATATCAGTGTGATCATGCGTTAACAGGTTTTAACACCCAGACCAGTGTGTTTGCTGTTTAGTTGCCTCCCTCACACACTGGTCCAGCTGGTTTTACTGGTGATCGGCTCATCACTGCACTGATGTCCCATCATCTGCTGAAGTTTCCCAGAGATCATCCAGGATTAGGATTCTTATCTCATCACTGCTTGACTCACAGTCTTCTTCACAGGGATTTAAAACCTGCCTTTGTGCTCAGGAGAAGACGTGTCCTGACCCCGTTGAGGAGAACTAACCCTGAGACATTTACCATCAGTTTTCATGACGCTGTGTATGAAGAAAACATGTTTAATAAAAGGACAGCAGCAGCTCCCCAAAGTCTAACATGTTTTAAAGCTGCTGAGACTTTATTAACGTCACACTGGAGCCCTGACTTAGACTGTTTTTACTGTTTTCTTTCTTTTTATATTAAATTAAAGAATATTTGTTTCTAGATTAAATCCAATAGACTGCAATCTCTCAAACACTGCTGCCTTTAAATAAACTTTAACCTTCATTGTTTTAGGTGTTTTAAATGTTAAAATTCTCAATTCTGGACCATAAATATCGAAGACACTTTGTTATTTATGGTATATGTCTGCAATCGCACTTTATACATTTCAAAAGAATAAAATTAACTATAGTTAGTTATTACTGATCACATTATATAAATACAGTGTATTATAGGAAAATCTAGTCGCAGCATTTAACCCTCATATTTTACTGTAATCAGTTATACAGTAGTTAGCTGTTTAAGTAAATGACAGTATGGTACCGGTGACTACTACTACTACTGACTACTACTAATGGCAGCAGCAGTCACCAGTATTATGGTACAGTACCGGTAACTACTGCTGCCAGCATTATGACTTTACCAGAGCATCCATGTGGGGAAGCAGCAGAAGATGAAGCAGCTGTGAAACAGGAGCAGAAGTTCTGCTGGTTTGCTCCAGTAAATATCTAGATTCATTTCACTGCTTTACTAAGTCATATAATGTTTGGGGAGGGACCGTCACCATGGTAACCCAGAAACAAAGGAGACGCTTCAGACCTGCAGTGAAAGAGTCAGATTTAACCCAAACCGTGATATTTCCCTGAACTGACCCAAACACTTCAGACTAAGCTGGTCTCCTGGGTGAAGCTCCTGCTGCAGATTCATGTCCTGCTGAGGACTTTGTGGTTCTTCCAGAAACCTTTTCTCTTTTCTCTGCTTCTCCAAAGGCACAACCGGCTTTGTTTCCTCTGTGAAACTGGTTAACCAGCAACCCTGTCTCCCAAACGTCACGCCACTCTGAACCAGACTCTCATTTACATAATGAACGGAGTCTAGTTCCTCCCGACAGGTGCAACTGTGACGTCTGAGGAAATGCTTTTAGTTTGAAAGAGTCCAGATCAGGAGGTGGACGCTCACCAGGAGACCAATGTCTGACCTTAGTTCATACTCACTCTTTGGATCAGCGTAGGAAAGTTTTAGTGTAGATACGAGCCTTTTACGACATGTTTGAAGCTTCTCCTCCCCTTTCTGCTTTACCAGGGTGAACATTTATGATTTAGAAAAGTAAATAAAACACATTTTAAAGATTTGTGGATTCTAAAAGACACACTCCACACTCTCTAACTCTAACCCTAACCCTAAGGACACTCCACACCGTCCAACCCTAAAGACACACTCCACACTCTCTAACAATAACCCTGACCTTCATCAGGTACACCATTTTAACCCTGCTGAGCTCTGGGTTCTGCTTATCTGTCTTCTACACACCAGTCTCACTAAACAGATGAGCACATTGTGTTAAAGGTGTTTATTCCAAAAAGGTTAATAATACGTTACAGACAAACATTCATTCTTTTAATACTTTATAGACGATGCAGGTTGGCTGAGACAGGACTGTACATCACTGCTCAAGGAAGAACAAATGATGGTGACCAACTGTTTTGGATCAGAACCAGAACAAATGCTCAGAATGTACCTGCTAATGAGAGTGACAAACTGTGGCTGCTGCTGTGGTTCTGTTCCAGGTGGACAGTGTTCAGAGCCTCCTGCACTGCCCCAGTGTTCTGGTCTGTGTTGGACGGGAACCTTCTCACCCTTCGGTCACAGAAAATTTTAGGAAAACATCTGACGACAAACTTCCAAAGCTGAGGTCGCGTTCCTCCGGCTGCACTGAGGGACATGGAGGTAGGACACAGTTTAGCTTAAGGTGTTTTCTACTAAATGATGAGATCAGAGCGGGATTTATAAAATACATCAGCAGGGGATCCAGAACCAGAACTGCTGAGGACTAGAACCCAGTCAGCTGCTGTTTGTAGATGATCCACATGTTGGTTGTTGAGCTGTTGGTGGAGTTTAAATGCAGAAACCCCTTTGACATCAGTTAGTCTGGAGTCGACTGGTTCGGTCTGAGCTCACTTTGTGTCTCTTTCTGCTCTGTCTGTGTGACTTCGTGGCTGTTGACTATTGTTTTGAGTCATTTTGTTTGTCTTTGCTCCTGTTTTGTATCCATTAGTCTTCATTGTGCATCTCTTTTAGACAGTTCTAATAGTTGTCTGTCTCTTTGTCACTGTTTTGTGTCTCTTGGTGTTTGTTCTGAGTGATTCTGTGTGTCTTTGTTTGATCAGTTGGACATGGTCTCAGATAGTTTGACTCCCAGTAAACGTTCAGTAAACATTAAGTCAGTCAGACCGACAGCCTCCATCAGGTTAGACCAGTGTAAAGCTGTGAAAACATGGAGGTGTTCTCAGGTAGTCTGTTCCTCCAGGAATAATGGAAGCTGCCGATGTAGAACCTTTCTCCTGATGAAAGAAACACCAGAGGCTGATGAGAGCAGATCCATCAGAACACCTGATTACAGACCTGCTATTAAATGTCATTTAGAGTTGAAATTCTTCCTGTGCTGTTTTTGTGTTGCTTTAAATGACTGTGACTAATGTGATCTCTTTGTTTTTCATATCTGGATGGTGAACCAGAACTCACTGCAAAGAGAAGCATCATCCATCCAAACCTGCAGTCTGACAGCAGAGCGACCCGACAGTCGGTGTCATCGGACAAATCAGCACCAGATGGAACCGAGTCTCCGGATAACGTGAACTCCTGCCCTCCATCCGGCGACGGGATGAGAGAAGACGACATCCAGAAACGGGTTCACCTTAATAAAGACGGCAGTTTGTCCATGCAGATGAAAGTGCGCTTCAGACTGGAGAACGATGAAACCCTGCACTGGTCGACTGAAGTGAGAAAGAGCGCAGGAAGAACCTGTGAGCTGCTCCACAGTCACACCTGCTCTGCACAGGTGAGCGACAGGAGCTGCTCCGAGTCCGACAACATGTCTGCGGCCGAGCAGGACGAGGCGTTGGTCTGTCAGCGGCACCACAGAGCTGCAGAGGAGCCTCACTGTCCTCGCTGCTGCAGCCGCTGCCGTGACTATGACATCTGGAAGAACGTCCCAGGAACTCACGGAGCGAGTCGCTGCATCCAGACCTCCAGCTCCAGCGCCTCCTCACACACTGTGGTCTCCAGGAAGACGGTGGTCGAGAGGCAGACTGTGTGTGGATCCACCGAGGGAATGACTGAGAAGCTGGTGGAGACAGAAACAGCTGAGACTGTGGAGTACTGCACCATCAGGAGTCAGACCTGCTCACCTCAGTCCAAAGATCAGATCGATGTAAACACTGCTCAGGCATCAGAACCTGCAGAACCTGTCAGTCGAGCTTCAGGTGATGAGCAGAATCAGAATGATGAGGACGAAGACGTTCCACAAACTTCTACTCAGAACATTAATTCTGAACCAGACGACGCCTCTGCAGAGTTAAATACGGGATCTCCTGTGCAGCTTTCATCCTCCAGCCCTGCAGAAACAGCATCCAACACTTCAGGACACTCTGGGAAATCAAAAAGATCCAAAGCTTCACACACCTGCCGCTGTCCAGCACCTGAGGGAGAAACAAAGAGTCGAGCTGAAGAAGAAGGTGAGATACAAAGAGAGCAATCAAGTGCCATGTCTGTCAAATCAAACGCCTCCTGCAGCTCAAACACACAGGCCAAAGACGAAGAGGAGAAAAGTGCCATGTCAGCTCATTCAAATGCCTCCACAGAATCCACATCTGATGCTTTAGATGTTGCAGCTGAAGAAACACGAGACGACAAAGAGACAGAAGAAAGACCACGAAGCAGCACGTCTGCAAAATCCTCTAAATCTGTAAAATCACTGAAGTCAGAGGTGGCAGAAAGAGCGTTAAGTTCAATGTCATCTAAATCTAAAACCTCAGCAGCATCTCCTCTACAGGATGAGGAACCAGCTGAGGAAGCAGAGCAGAGGACACCCAGTGCCATGTCAGAAACATCCAACACCTCTGCACAGTCGGCATGTGAGGAAAATCAAACTGACCTGAGAGCACAAAGCACAACATCAGAGGAGTCAAATGTTTCCTCAAAGTCTAAAAAGTCAAGAACGTCTGAAGCTCCATCTGAAGGAAACCCACCTTCTCCTACCGTCGAGTTGCCCAAATTAACTGAGGAGAGTCAGGAGGGTGAGAGAACACAGAGTGCAATGTCAGCTAAGTCTGCTAAAACAAATGTTTCTGCAGCATCTGGAAAATCAAAAGTCTGTGAAGAGATGAGTGAGGTCAACGCTGAAGATGTAGGAGATGCTGCATGTAATGCATCTGGAGAATCAAATGGCGCGGATCCTGCTGCTGGAGAAAGTGTTGGCATTTCTGTCAATTCTGAAGAGGAAGCTGAGGTTAGACCACCAAGCACAATGTCAGTCAAATCAGCAAAGTCAAATGTTTCTGCAAAATCTAGCGAGTTTAAATTATCTGATGCTCTTGAGGATGGAAATGATGCAGAGCAAAGTGAAGAAAGAGCCTCTAGTGCCATGTCAGAGAAATCAGTAGAATCAAAATCATCTGCAGCGTCTAGAAAGTCGCACCAGTCCACAGGAGGGTTTAAAGAAGAAAACGCAGAGAGAGCGCTGAGCGCGATGTCGGCTACATCTGCTAAAACAACGTCACGAGATTCTCACAAACATGATGAGGATGTCTGTGACGAAGAAGACGCTGAGCACAGATCCATCAAGTCCAACGCTTCAGCACGATCACGCCAGTCGAATCGCACAGACTGTGAGGAGGAAAGAGGACCCAGCGCTCTGTCGGTGAAATCAGCTCGCTCAGACAAATCAACTAGATCCAACCTGTCAAAGTCCAGCAAGGTCTCAGCTGCAGGAGACACTGAACAAGAAGAGCGAGCTCCGAGCAGCCTGTCAGCTGCATCTGTGAAATCCTCAAAGTCAAACACCTCCGGAGCATCTGTGAGATCCAGAGGTTCTGCGGTTCCTTCTGAAAGCTGCACTGAAGCTTCTGAGCAGATTCTTAACGAAGGTGAGGCTGAAGGGAGACCAGTGAGCTCAGTGTCAGTCAAGTCCAGTGCTTCTGCAAGATCAAACAAGTCCAAATGTTCTGCCCATGTAACAGCTGAAGAAGGTTCTGAGATCCTGAATGAGGGAAATGATGGAGAGGAAACTGAAGACAGAGCTCAGAGCAGCCTGTCAGTAAAATCAGTGCAGTCTGAAAGATCTGCAGAGAGAGCAGCGAGCGCTCTGTCAGCTAAATCAGCCAAATCATCCAAATCACACGTTTCTGCAAAAACTAATGTTTCTGAACATCCATCTGATGAACCTGCTGATATTCCTGATGGAGGAGATGGAGAAGAAGAAACTCCAGAAAGAGTACCGAGCGCTCTGTCAGCTAAATCTGCCAAATCATCCAAATCAGCCAAATCAGTCAAATCATCCAAATCACACATCTCTGAAGTTCAGTCTGACCTTCCTGATGGAGGAGATGAAACTGAGGAAAGACCACAGAGTGCAGCGTCAGGTAAAACTGCAAAGTCAACATCTGCTCATGAGGAACCTGAAGACAGAGCTCCCAGTGGTCTGTCAGTCAGATCAGGAAGATCAGCAAAGTCCAGTGTTTCTACGTCTTCTAAAAGATCAGCTGTTCCTGAGGTTTGCTTGGAAGATGGAGCAGAAACTCCAGAGGAAAGAACAGTGGAAGGGGAGAGTGAAGAACGAGCAGCGAGCTGCATGTCAGCTAAATCAGCTAAATCAGTCAAATCAGCTAAATCAGTCAAATCAGCTAAATCAGCTACATCAGCCAAATCAGCTAGATCACATGTTTCTGAAGTTCAGTCTGATAAACCTGCTGATATTCCTGATGGAGGAGAAGAAACTCCAGAAAGAGCACAGAGTGCTCTGTCAGCTAGATCAGTTCAGTCCAGTGTTTCAGAAAAACCTATAAAGTCTGCAGAGAGAACAGCGAGCGCTCTCTCAGCTAGATCAGAAGCATCAGCTAAATCAGCCAAATCATCCAAATCACACGTCTCTGAAGTTCAGTCTGACCTTCCTGATGGAGGAGATGAAACTGAAGAAAGAGCACCAAGCAGCTTGTCAGTCAAATCAGAGAAATCAGCCAAATCAGCTAAATCACATGTTTCTGAAGATCCATCTGATGAACCTGCTCATGTTCCTGATGAAGGAGAAGATGCAGAAGAAACTCCAGAAAGAGCACCGAGCGCTCTGTCAGCTAGATCAGCTAAGTCAGTCAAATCATCCAAATCACACGTCTCTGAAGTTCAGTCTGACCTTCCTGATGGAGGAGATGAAACTGAGGAAAGACCACAGAGTGCAGCGTCAGGTAAAACTGCAAAGTCAACATCTGCTCATGAGGAACCTGAAGACAGAGCTCCCAGTGGTTTGTCAGTCAGATCAGGAAGATCAGCAAAGTCCAGTGTTTCTACGTCTTCTAAAAGATCAGCTGTTCCTGAGGTTTGCTTGGAAGATGGAGCAGAAACTCCAGAGGAAAGAACAGTGGAAGGGGAGAGTGAAGAACGAGCAGCGAGCTGCATGTCAGCTAAATCAGCTAAATCAGCCAAATCAGTCAAGTCAGCTAAATCAGCTACATCAGCTAGATCACATGTTTCTGAAGTTCAGTCTGATGAACCTGCTGATATTCCTGATGGAGGAGAAGATGCAGAAGAAACTCCAGAAAGAGTACCGAGCGCTCTGTCAGCTAAATCTGCCAAATCATCCAAATCAGCCAAATCAGTCAAATCATCCAAATCACACGTCTCTGAAGTTCAGTCTGACCTTCCTGATGGAGGAGATGAAACTGAGGAAAGACCACAGAGTGCAGCGTCGGGTAAAACTGCAAAGTCAACATCTGCTCATGAGGAACCTGAAGACAGAGCTCCCAGTGGTCTGTCAGTCAGATCAGGAAGATCAGCAAAGTCCAGTGTTTCTACGTCTTCTAAAAGATCAGCTGTTCCTGAGGTTTGCTTGGAAGATGGAGCAGAAACTCCAGAGGAAAGAACAGTGGAAGGGGAGAGTGAAGAACGAGCAGCGAGCTGCATGTCAGCTAAATCAGCTAAATCAGCCAAATCAGCTAAATCATCCAAATCAGTTACATCAGCCAAATCACACGTTTCTGCAAAAACTAGTGTTTCTAAACATCCATCTGATGAACCTGCTGATGTTCCTGATGAAGGAGATGGAGAAGAAAAAACTCCAGAAAGAGCACCGAGCGCTCTGTCAGCTGGATCAGCTAAATCAGCCAAATCATCCAAATCACATGTCTCTGAAGTTCAGTCTGACCTTCCTGATGGAGGAGATGAAACTGAGGAAAGACCAGAGAGTGCAGCGTCGGGTAAAACTGCAAAGTCAACATCTGCTCATGAGGAACCTGAAGACAGAGCTCCCAGTGGTTTGTCAGTCAGATCTAATGTTTCTGCAAGATCACATAAATCTAGATGTTCTGCTGCTGTTCCAGCTGAAGAAAATGACAAAGAGCAAAGAGAAGAACGAGCAGCGAGCGCTCTGTCAGCTAAATCAGCTAAATCATCCAAATCACACGTCTCTGAAGTTCAGTCTGACCTTCCTGATGGAGGAGATGAAACTGAAGAAAGAGCACCAAGCAGCTTGTCAGTCAAATCAGAGAAATCAGCCAAATCAGCTAAATCACATGTTTCTGAAGATCCATCTGATGAACCTGCTCATGTTCCTGATGAAGGAGAAGATGCAGAAGAAACTCCAGAAAGAGCACCGAGCGCTCTGTCAGCTAGATCAGCTAAGTCAGTCAAATCATCCAAATCACACATCTCTGAAGTTCAGTCTGACCTTCCTGATGGAGGAGATGAAACTGAGGAAAGACCACAGAGTGCAGCGTCAGGTAAAACTGCAAAGTCAACATCTGCTCATGAGGAACCTGAAGACAGAGCTCCCAGTGGTTTGTCAGTCAGATCAGGAAGATCAGCAAAGTCCAGTGTTTCTACGTCTTCTAAAAGATCAGCTGTTCCTGAGGTTTGCTTGGAAGATGGAGCAGAAACTCCAGAGGAAAGAACAGTGGAAGGGGAGAGTGAAGAACGAGCAGCGAGCTGCATGTCAGCTAAATCAGCTAAATCAGCCAAATCAGCTAAATCAGTCAAATCAGCCAAATCAGCTAAATCAGTCAAATCAGCTAAATCACATGTTTCTGAAGATCCATCTGATGAACCTGCTCATGTTCCTGATGGAGGAGAAGATGCAGAAGAAACTCCAGAAAGAGCACCGAGCGCTCTGTCAGCTAGATCAGCTAAATCAGCCAAATCATCCAAATCACACGTCTCTGAAGTTCAGTCTGACCTTCCTGATGGAGGAGATGAAACTGAAGAAAGAGCACCAAGCAGCTTGTCAGTCAAATCAGAGAAATCAGCCAAATCAGCTAAATCACATGTTTCTGAAGATCCATCTGATGAACCTGCTCATGTTCCTGATGAAGGAGAAGATGCAGAAGAAACTCCAGAAAGAGCACCGAGCGCTCTGTCAGCTAAATCAGCTAAGTCAGTCAAATCAGCCAAATCACACGTCTCTGAAGTTCAGTCTGACCTTCCTGATGGAGGAGATGAAACTGAGGAAAGACCACAGAGTGCAGCGTCAGGTAAAACTGCAAAGTCAACATCTGCTCATGAGGAACCTGAAGACAGAGCTCCCAGTGGTCTGTCAGTCAGATCAGGAAGATCAGCAAAGTCCAGTGTTTCTATGTCTTCTAAAAGATCAGCTGTTCCTGAGGTTTGCTTGGAAGATGGAGCAGAAACTCCAGAGGAAAGAACAGTGGAAGGGGAGAGTGAAGAACGAGCAAAGAGTTCAGCATCTGTCCTGTCAGTCAGATCTAATGTTTCTGCAAGATCACATAAATCTAAATGTTCTGCTGCTGTTCCAGCTGAAGAAAGTGACAACGAGCAAAGAAAAGAACGAGCAGCGAGCGCTCTGTCAGCTAAATCAGAGAAATCAGCTAAGTCAGCTAAATCCCATGTTTCTAAAGTTCAGTCTGACCTTCCTGATGGAGGAGATGAAACTGAGGAAAGAGCACCAAGCAGCTTGTCAGTCAAATCAGAGAAATCAGCCAAATCACATGTTACTGAACATCCATCTGATGAACCTGCTGATGTTCCTGATGAAGGAGATGGAGAAGAAAAAACTCCAGAAAGAGCACCGAGCGCTCTGTCAGCTAGATCAGCCAAATCAGCCAAATCATCCAAATCACACGTCTCTGAAGTTCAGTCTGACCTTCCTGATGGAGGAGATGAAGCTGAGGAAAGAGCTGTGAGTAACCTGTCAGGCAGATCAGGAAAATCAGCAAAGACTAATGTTTCAGCAGCATCAAAGAAATCAAAGTCCTCAGTTGCTGTTTGTGACTTCAGTGTTGAAAATGCAGATGACGAGGAGGAGGATGAAAGCAGATCAGTGAGTTCGATGTCTGTCTCCTCAGTCAAGTCAGATGTTTCTGCAGCATCAAAATGTTCTGCTGACATTCCAGCTGGAGAAAACATCACCAGGCCAAAGTCACACATTTCTACAACGTCTGTAAGATCAAATGTTTCTGAAGTTCCTCCTGATTTGAATCCTGCAGAGGACAGAAATGAAGATGAGGAAGCTCAGGACAGAGCACAGAGTGTGATGTCTGCAAAATCAGCTGTTTCTGCAAAGTCAAAAAGGTCCACAGTGTCGGCTGCTGCTGCAGAAGAAGGAGCTCCTGATTCTGACAGAGCTCCAAGCATCATGTCAGTCAAATCTGCTAAATCAGCAAAGTCAGACGCTTCTAAGAAATCCAAAGTTTCAGTCGTCCCCTCTGAACACAGCACTGAACTCGCTGATCCAGAGAACGACGGCAGAGTGAGTTCACTGTCAACACAGACGATCAGGTCAAACACGTCTGCCAGGTCCAGAAAGTCCAAATGTTCGGACTTTTCAGCTGCACGAAGCTTCGAGAGTCCTGAAGAAGAAAATGAGGCGACTGAGGAAAGAGCTGCGAGCTGCACATCAGTCAGATCAGCTCAGTCACAAACCTCTGCTGTCACTGCAGAAGATGCTCTGTCAGCTAAATCAGAAAAATCTAAGGAGAGAGCTCAGAGCGCAGCATCGGTCAGATCCACACAGTCAGCCCAGTCTGTCAAATCAAGCCGGTCCAAAGCATCAGATGTTCCAGCTGAAGAAGATGTTACAGAAAATAACGAAGCTGCAGAGCGAGTGCCGAGTGCTCTGTCAGGGGTGTCAAAAGCTTCTGGTGGAAATCCTGAAGAGGAAAATGAGGAAAGGTCATCCAGCAACGTGTCGGCCAAATCAGATGTTTCTGCATCATCGAGGAGCACAAAGACACGTGAAGCTCCTTCAGAAGACAACGATGCACATGACGAAGAAGAAACTGTACCAAGACCAGCGAGCGCTGTGTCAGCTGCTTCTGCCAGATCCGCCAAATCTGCACAGTCAAATATTTCTGCCAAATCTAGCAAGTCAAAAGCCTCTAATGCACCTGGTGAAGACAATCCACCAAGTAATACCTCCGTTAAATCTGCAAAATCGAGCAAGTCAAATGCTACAGCCGCATCTGCTGAAAATGGTGCCAACGCTACTGATGGAAACATACAAGAAGAAGATGCTGAGGAGAGAGCGACGAGCTCGATGTCTGCCAAATCACACGTGACGTCAGTGTCTGCAAAATCCAAAGCTTCTCAGAGATCAGCTGATGGTCCGACAGAGAGAGCCTCCAGCGTTCTGTCAGTGAAGTCAAACACCTCCGCAAGAACTCTGAAATCTGGAATAACTCCAGCTGAGAGGACAGAACAGGATGAAGAGGACAGAGCACACAGCGCCATGTCGACCAAATCAGCAAAGTCTGATAAATTAACTTCCGAGGACACATCTGGGAGAGCACCGAGTGCCTCTTCTGCAAGGTCAAAGAAGTCAGCGAGACCAAAAACGTCAGAAGTCTCTGATGTTCCTGAAACAGAAGAGAGAACTGTCAGTCCTGTGTCTGCCAAATCAAACCGATCTCACAGGTCTGAAGTTCCTGATGTGACGGTGGAGAAGAGTGAAGACAGAACACCAACAGCCATGTCCTCAAAGTCCAAGGCTTCAAAAAGGTCCTCTGAGAGTAAAGACAAGAAGAGTTCTTTATCCGTGAGCTCACGTCTGTCTGTTAAAACCAAGAAATCCAAAGTAACAGATGAAGACATGCAAACCAAAGAGGAGGAGGCTGAAGTCTGTTCTGAGGAGGGAACCAGGGTTTCTGCAGTGATAGACACCGAAGACACAGCTGCTGAAGTTACCGATAAACCAAAGTCTGTAGAAACATCTGAGGGTGAAAAGCAACAGAAACAAGATGAGCATCATGTCATCTCTCACACAGAGTCAGACGAAACCGATCTGTCTCAAACGCTGTCCAGTTCTGACCTGAAAGAGACGCCTGGAGAGGCCAAACCCAACGAGGACGAGCAGAAGATAACAAATGGAGACGCCCAAGAAACCATTGCTGAAAATAACACCGATGACTTTGATCTGGTCCCGTCCAGTCTGCCCAATGCTTCGCCTACAGAGGTGGTGAATCAGTGGCTGAAGACGATACCAGAGGACGGAAACATGTACGATGTGGAGGAGATGAATGAAAACTGTGAGGGTCAGAAAACTGTCCCGACCTCAGAGGACAGCAGCAGAGTGGAGAGTAAAGAAAACAACAATGAGTCTGCAGCTGAGAATTCAAAGGACACAAATGAAGGCGGTGTGATGAACAGTGATCCTAATGACGACGGACAAACCAGCACTGAGGCTCCAAATGAAGAAAACTCCAACCAGAGAGACTCCAAGATCTTCAGCTCCTCCATACAGGTGATGAAAGTGCTTCTGAACCCAAAGCTGGACCGGTGTAATAGTTTACCTGAGATCTCTCCGGTGTACGGACGTAAGCTGAGCACGTCGGCCAGAGGCCTGCTGGACTGTCTGGTGAAGCTGCAGCTCATCGACCGTGACCCTAAAGACGCCAACGAGAAAGACGAAAGGTACCAGGAGCTGATGGGAATCCTTCAGTCTCTGTGGCTGTGTGATCCTCCAGAAAATCAACCCGTGTCCAAGAACGACGACGTGGACGATGACTTTAACCGCACGTCGTCCTCCGGCGTCGACGTCAACAGTGGCTCAACGGGATCTGGAAACAGCAGCGATGGAGTGAAGGGTGGAGAAGCATCTCAGCCTGGAGCAGATGGAAACCCACAAAACATCTGTGAAGGTGATGCTCAGTGGACCTCTGAGAGAGATGCAGAAGGAATCAATCAAACGGAAGAAGATCCAGCAACAGACTCTACGAGTCCAGGCGACGACAGTCCGAGACAGCTGCCTGAAACTCCTCCGTCCTCCAGCAGAAGCTCTGGAAACGAAAGCAGCAACCAAAATCCTCCAGACGAGAGTGAAACTGAAAGTCAGGAGGAATCTGAAAGTCCTTTTCTCAGCCAGAGAGCGCAGCTCGCCAAAGCACTCTCTCAGGACCCGGATCCTGTCTGGGTTCTAACCTTACTGAACAAAATAGAAAAGCAGTTCATGACGCATTATATCAACGCCATGAAGGAGTTCAAAATGCGCTGGAACCTCGGAGACAACGAGCAGCTGGACAAGATGATCAACGAGCTCAGAGCTGAGGTCCACAGAAGAATCCAAACCAGCATAGACAGAGAGCTGAGGAAGGTCCAAGGTCGAGCAGGTGTGCCGAGACCTCCCAAAGAAGCAAAGTCCAGAGCTTCAACCACACAGACCGAGGACAGGAGGAGGAGGCTGAAGATCATGCTCAGACAGTCCATCAGTTCTCACAAAGAGAAAAGTGATGATTCAGCCACGGGAACCTCCTACAGCGACCAGCGCAGCGAGAGCAACGACGAGTTCTGTCCCTGTGAAACATGTCTGAAGACCGACCTCACGCCTCCTGCTGCTCCTGCAGTTACAGACCTTCACCTGAAGATCGGCGAGTCTGAGTGTTCATGTCGCCCTGCAGAGGACAAAGAAACTAAAGCAGCAGAAACACTGGTAGAAGAAGTCATCGATAAAGCTTTGAATGAAGTGCAGGGACACCGAGGACCTGAAGATGTCTGTACAGCAGAAGATGAAGGCAGCGAAGCAGAAACCATCAAAGAGCTGACCGAAGACACAGGAAAAGACTTCACTGGAGACAGCAACAAAGACGATGAGAGTCCAGAAACACAGAGTGTGAAAACCTCCCTGACTCAAGACAAACATCAAATTACTGAGGAGATTAATGCGTCGCTCACAGGTGACGAACTGCCAGAAGAAGATGAAGATGTTGTGGTCACTAGTGAAGAAGCAACAGAAACGTCAGCTTCCAGAACCAAACATGAGGAAGCAGCGAAGGGCTGGTTGAAGGTGAAGAAGAGACTGTTGTCATCGAAGCAGCAGGTGGAGGAGAATGAAGCCCCAGCTGAGCAAATGTTGAAGGAACCAGCCGAAGAAGCCACGAGTGAAGCAGAGTCCAAAGAAGAGGCTGCTGAAGCCTCCGGAGCTGAAGATAATATCATGACTGCCACAACCACACAAACACCAGCAGCAGAAGAAGGCAAGAAGGGATGGCTGGCTGCAAAGAAGATGGTGATGCCTCCAGTGCAGATGATTGTCCAGAAGGAGATGCTGAGACAGAGGAACGTAGAGAAGGATGGCACAGAATCAGATGATGAGCAAGAACCAGCAGAAGAGGCAGAAGGTGAAGATGAAGCTGCTGTAGAGAGAGAAGAGACCACTGAAGACCAAGATGTAGCAGCTGAAGATCAGCCTGAAAAAGACGAGGCTGCAGAAGGTAAAGATGAAACTGTAGAGAGTGAGATCTGTGTCACAAGAGAAGAAGAGTTAAAAGATGGGACTGCTGAAGAGGAAGGTGTAGCTGAGGAGGAGGCTGACACGGCAGCTGAAGATCAGTCTGACAAAGATGAGACTGCAGCAGTAGAAAATGAAGATGAAACAGCTGTAGACAGAGAAGACGAGTCCAAAGAGGAAACTGCAGAAGATGAAGATGTAGCTGAGGAGGAGGCTGATGTGTCAGCTACAGCTGAAGAGGCTGTAGAAGAAGAGATTGCTGATGCAGAAGAAACTGTTTGTGCTAGCGGGGCAGATGAAGATGACGATGCTGCAGCCTCAGATGAAGATTTAGCAAAGGAACCGGCTGAAGAAGCAACTACTGAAGATGAACTGGTTTTAGAAAAGGAGACTGTTGCTGTTAAAAGTGAAGATGAACTGAAGGAAGCAGAAGAAGAAGCAGCAGAAACCATCTCTGGTGAACATGAATCTGAGAAAGACGAGGCACAGACTGGTGCTGCCACTGAAGACGATTCTGCAGAAGATTTAGATGAAGATGAAACTCCAGACGAGAGTGACGCCACACCGACTGAAGATGAACTGGTGGTAGAAAAAGAGGCTCCTGGTCTAAGTGAAGATGACCTTAGAGAAGGTGCTTCTGAAGCAGCCACAGCTGAAGAAGAAACTGCAGATGAGAGCGATGCTGCACCAACTGAAGATGAACTGGTGGTAGAAAAGGAACTTAAGGAAGAAGATGAAAATGCAGAAGAAACCTCGATGGCAGCCACAAGTGATCAAGAATCTGAGAAAGACGAGGAAGCTGTGGAAACAGGGCGGGCTGATTCTGCAGAAGATTTAGACGCAACTCCAAATGAAGATGAAACTGCAGATGAGAGCGATGCTGCACCGACTGAAGATGAGCTGGTAGAAAAACCGGCTGCTGTCACAGGAGAAGACGAATCGAAGGATGAACCTGCAGCAGAAGACGAGGGAGAAGCTGATTCTGCAGAAGATTTAGACGCCACCACAGCTGAAGATGGAACTGCAGATGAGAGCGATGCTGCACCAACTGAAGATGAGCTGGTGGTAGAAAAGGAGGCTGCTGCTGATGAACTTAAGGAAGAAGATGAAAATGCAGAAGAAACCTCGACGGCAGCCACAAGTGATCAAGAATCTGACGAAGACGAGGCTGAGGACACAGGAGCAGCTACTGATGAAGAGAAGACTCCTACAGAAGAGTCTGCAGTTACAGCTGATGAATCATCAGAGGAACCAGATGCAGCAGCAACAACTGAAGATGAGCTGGTGGTAGAAAAACAGGCTTCTGAACCAGAAGAAGAGTCAAAGGATGAGCCTGCAGCAGAAGATGCTGAAAATGAGGAAGCAGGGAGGGCTGATGAAGAGGAGGCTGCTGCCAGTGAGTCTGATTTAAATGCAACCACAGCTGGAGATGAAACTGCAGACGAGAGTGACGCTACACCAACAGCTACCAGTGAGCATGAATCTGATGAAGACGAGGCTGTGGAAGCAGAGACGGTCGACAACGAAGAACAGCCTGCTGCCACAGAAAATGAAGAGGAAGCTGCAGAGAGCGATGCTGCACCGACTGAAGATGATCTGGAGGTAGAAAAAGAAGCTGCTGGTCCAGAGGATGGTTCTGAAGCAGCTACAGCTGAAGATGCAGAAGAAACTACGATGGCAGCCACGAGTGAACATGAATCTGATGAAGAGTCTGTGGAAGCTGGAACTGCTGACAGTAAAGATCAGGCTGCTACCACAGAAAATGAAAACAGTGTGGAGAAAGATTCTCTTGCCAGCAGTGACGATGAAGATCACAGCGCTGCAGAGGAGGCTTCAGCCACAACTGGACATGAATCTGACAAAGATGCAGCTGTGGAAGCCTCCAGTGCAAAGGATTCAGACGAGGAGGCGGCTGTCACGGCTGAAGATGGTGGAGAAACAACCGAGGCCGAGGAGCAAAGTGCATCTGAAGCAGCCACTGCTGAAGATGCAGAAGAAACCACGATGGCAGCCACGAGTGAACATGAATCTGACGAAGAAGACGCTGTGGAAACAGGGACAGCTGAAGATGATTCTGCTGACGTCATGGAGGCCTCTGCGAACGATAAAAGTACAGAAGAGTCTGATAGCACAGCTAACAACTTGTCAGAAGAAGCTTCTGAAGCAGCAGAGGAGGAAGACGATGAATCAGACACAAGTAAAACTGCAGGACAGGAGGAAACCTCACAAGTTACAAATGATAATGAAGATGAAGCTGCAGGAGATGAAGCTGTAGGAGACGCTACAGATGAAAATGTGTCTGTAAGTGAAGCAGAAGCATCTGAACAGATAGAAAGCAGTGCCGTTGAAGATTTTAAAGACGAAGAAGGAGAAGAAAATAAATCTCAGATCGAAAAACTAGCAGATGGTAAAACAGCTGGAGAAGAATCTGAAGAGGAGGAGTCTGCTGAGCATGAAAGTGGAACCTGTGAGGCAGAAACAACTGGAGACGAGACTGAAACGGCAGGAGATGAAGCTGTAGGAGGAGATGAAGCTGTAGGAGGAGATGAAGCTGAGGGAGGAGTTGAAACTCCAGGAGGAGATGAAACTGCAGGAGAAGATGAAGCTGCAGAGGAGGAAGACGATGAATCGGACACAAGTAAAACCACAGGACAGGAGGAAACCTCACAAGTTACAAATGATAATGAAGATGAAGCTGCAGGAGATGAAACTGTAGGAGACGCTACAGATGAAAATGTGTCTGTAAGTGAAGCAGAAGCATCTGAACAGATAGAAAGCAGTGTCGTTGAAGATTTTAAAGACGAAGAAGAAGAAGAAGATAAATCTCAGATCGAAAAACTAGCAGATGGTAAAACAGCTGGAGAAGAATCTGAAGAGGAGGAGTCTGCTGAGCATGAAAGTGGAACCTGTGAGGCAGAAACAACCGGAGACGAGACTGAAGGACGTGAAACAGCCGATGAAGAGTCAGGAGGAGCTGAAATAGACGAGAATGAGATTAGTGAAGGGGCATCTGCAGCCGATGAGGCTGAAGAAGAAGAAGTTGAGCCTACAGATAACAGAGAGGACGAATCTGCACGAGATGCTGCCAGTGAATCTGAGACGAATCCTGATGAAGCTGAACCTACAGGAGATGAAAGTGACGTTCCCGAGACCAACGATGAAACCGAAGAACCTGATGACAAGGTGGACGACATATCAGAAACCATAGAAGAAGACGGAGAGAACAAACCAGAGGACGATGAAGGCAATCCTGAACAGACAGAACCAAAGGTAAAACTCCCAAACGATGAAGACAATGAAGAATTCTCTGAAAAAGAGGACGAGGAAACGGAGACACCCAATGACAACTGGAGTGAAAACGACTCCGCCGATGGAGAGGATGAAGCTGAGGACGACTCAGACGAAGCTGAAGAAGAGGACACTGATGACAGACAGAAACCTTTTGCTAGCAGCAGGCCGAACAGTCTGGATGCGACTAACACGGCAGTTAAAGAACCAACGTTGAAGCTGCTGGATCCTCCGATCAAAGTGAGCGCAGAGTCTGAGGACGGAATGTACGCTGACGGAGAAGATTCAGAGCCGGAGGTGAACAGCCAGGAGGACGTCACGAGCATCGAGTCCAAGAGTCTGAAGAAGAGCAGATCCTACGTTAACGGAGACTCTGTGAGAGCCAGAGAGAACTGAGGGAGGACCGTCAGGGAACAGGCTGCTGCTACTGAAGACGCCTGCATGCTCTGGGTGGGTTCATCGCCGGCCTGATGCCTCCTGCTGCTGCTGCTCTGTTCAGAAGAAGTCCAGTTGTTTCTGAGGGTTCTTCTTCAGTGGAGACGACCATGTCGGTTCTCTGAACCTAAAACTGTAAAAACGTTGACTCCACTGACGTCCACAGCAGCTCAGTGTCGTTGTTGTTATTTAAATCCTAATACTGGATCAACAAGAACACTAGTGAGACCTGTGAGGTGAAGAAAGGACTAATGTAGGGTACAGCTCTGGAAATGACAGACTTCCACAGTGATCCTTTAGTCTGACTCTAATCACTGAATAGTTACAGCATCTTCTGCAAGACATGGAAACTTCTTAGGATAATAAATTCAATAATTATGTTTAAAATGATGTGTTGAAACTGTAAAAATGTTGTTGTGTGCAGAAGCTGCAGATGTAACGTCAACAGATAATCTAAATAATCATGAAGAATAGGGGAGAAGAAGGATTACAGCAGAAGCATCACTAACCAGCTGGAATCAGGAGACATCAGAAGAAAGCTTCCAGGACAGAGAGGTTCTACTGAGAACCACAAAGACAGGAGCAGACAACGCTGCTCTCAGTGGGCTGATCAGTATGTCTACAGCTGTCTGCTGGTTTCTGAGTGTTAGTACTGGAAGCTGAGATGAAGCAGCCGCTGCTCAAACAGCCGTGTGAAAGAAGACTCTTGAAACTTGAATGTACATACAAATCGTAGCAGGTTTGCACAGGTTTGATTCTAAGCTGAACTCTTGTTCACCATGAGTGGTTCAGTGCTTTTCATGATGCTGACGTCTCTCCTCGCAGTGATGAAGAGAAGCTGCCAAATGAGAATCCTTGGTTCTTCAGAGTCAGTCAGACTGATCTGGTTAGATGAAGGTGCATCGTTTGTATCAGCTGATCCTCACTCTGAGGTAACCGATGCATTAAAGTAGCTGCAGGATCCTCCATGATGGTGGAGGACGGAGACATGATGGTGGAGGACGGAGAACACCATCAGTCTGCATCATGAAGAGCGCCGACATTTTATCTATGTTCTGTATGTTTATATGTTCCCCTCTGACGTCCTGAGCCTTAGACAGAAACCAGCACAGACCCTGAGTTCATTAGAATCTGACAAAGAAGTCTCACACACACACACACACACACACAGACACACACACAGACACTCACTCACACACACACACACATACACACACACACACACACACACTCACACTCACTCTGTAGTTCTGCATCGTTCTGACTCCTGCTGCTCCACATTTACTGCATTAAAAACGTCTGAATGTATTTCATGTCATTATTAAAATAATACACAGTTGTATATTTTTCTAGTGAAGCTGCTCCCTGCTGGAGACCCGGAGTGTTCATTTGAATGTGCAGGTGCAGTTCAGGTGGTTAGTGTTGGAGGGCGGAGCTTCTCATCACCTCCGTCAGGTAACTGCATCACAGCTCACCTGGTTCTGTAGAGTCAGAGCAGGTTCATGTATCTCCACCTGCTGTCCTTTGTTCTGTATGTAGACCGTCGACTGTTTATCTGTAAGAGGAGATGCTCTGTGCTACAGAGTCTGTCTTTGCTGAATGTATTGCACTACTGTCTCTGACATTAAATGGACTTTAAAGTCTTTTTTGTTGTTTTTTTAAACAAGCAAAATCAAAACCACTTTATTCAGACAGCGCTTTTTTAAATCAGCACTGAACACAGTATTGACAGGCAGCAGCAAAAGTGTTCGCTAAAATGATGAAGTCACTTTATTAAATAATAAATATTATCAAGAAATATCAGAAAATAATATAAATTATAGGTATCCAAGAAAGGATTTTTTTAAATCATCAAAAAATTTAAAATATTAAAACGCATCCAAAAATGCTTAAAAGACATTTTAGCCAAGAATGTATATATATGTGTGTGTGTGTGTGTGTGTGTGTATGTGTGTGTGTGTGTGTGTGTGTGTGTATGTATACCAGAAGACCCCAAGAATATTTACAAAATTTAAAAACAGAACTAAAAAGTGTTCCAGACAATAATTATAAAAACAGACATAAGACAGAAGAATTATCAACATGCTGGTGGATTTATACGTAGTGTAAAGATATGTAAAATATCCAACACATGACAAAAACATATGAGAACTATATTTAAGAACACGCTGTCTATGAAATACATCTGATCAATAATTGGACTGAATGATGGAGTTCAGGCTCCTCCATAGGTCCTCGTATAATAAATATTCAGTGCTGGTCCACAGAGAGGATCCGTGTGGAGACTCGGCTTCTCTCTGAACCTTATTAGACTCACACCTGATGGATGTCTCCATCACTGCTCCTGCTCTGGTCTCCTGTGGTCATGTGACTCATAGCTGCTGTCACTCTGATTGGCTGACAGTCGAACAGTAGGAAGCAGCGACTTTCTCCAGGCTTTTTGTCTGAACTAAACATGGATGAACAGCAGTCCTGATGCTTCACATAACAAATACGTTTACTCGAGTATAATCAGGGAAAAGCACCTGAAGTACAAAAAGTACTCAGAAACATGAAACAGATATTTACTGATCACTGGACTAACATTCCTTGGGCACTGATGTAAAAGAACACTGTCTGTTTTAGTTGTTGGAGCTCAGTTTGAACCTGCAGCTCATGATAGTTTTCACATTAGTTTCCAGACCTCTAGCATCGATAGAACACACTGAAGACAATAAGGAGCCAGATCAAATGGACTGATTCATGTGTTCATTGTGTCTCCATGTATCATGCTAGCTTTGTACTCTCCAGCTGTACAGAGAATCTCAATAATTATCTAAAACTTGTCCAGTACGTCTAAAACCTGAACTCACTCAGAGCTGGTTGATAACAGTTTGTAGGTTTAGTAAAGCCAGATGATGAAACATTCCCTGGTGCGTTAACCTGGCCTCACGGTGAAACTCTGATATACTGACACAGAAACATTTACCTGCAGCTGATTGGCCAAATCAGCTCTGTGTGAAACACAAGATTCCAGGATTAAATTCATCCGTCAAACATGGTGTGAAGCACGGTGGTGGCAGCATCATGATGTGAAACACGGTGGTGGCAGCATCATGATGGACGTGAAACACGGTGGTGGCAGCATCATGACGTGAAGCATGGTGGTGGCAGCATCATGACGTGAAGCACGGTGGTGGCAGCATCATGACGTGAAGCACGGTGGTGGCAGCATCATGACGTGAAGCACGGTGGTGGCAGCATCATGACGTGAAGCACGGTGGTGGCAGCATCATGGCGTGAAGCACGGTGGTGGCAGCATCATGATGTGAAGCATGGTGGTGGCAGCATCATGACGTGAAGCACGGCGGTGGCAGCATCATGGTGTGAAGCACGGTGGTGGCAGCATCATGGTGTGAAGCACGGCGGTGGCAGCATCATGGCGTGAAGCACGGTGGTGGCAGCATCATGACGTGAAGTACGGTGGTGGCAGCATCATGACGTGAAGCACGGTGGTGGCAGCATCATGACGTGAAGCACGGCGGTGGCAGCATCATGACGTGAAGCACGGCGGTGGCAGCATCATGGTGTGAAGCACGGTGGTGGCAGCATCATGACGTGAAGCACGGTGGTGGCAGCATCATGGCGTGAAGCACGGTGGTGGCAGCATCATGGCGTGAAGCACGGTGGTGGCAGCATCATGGCGTGAAGCACGGTGGTGGCAGCATCATGACGTGAAGCATGGTGGTGGCAGCATCATGATGTGAAGCACGGTGGTGGCAGCATCATGATGTGAAGCACGGTGGTGGCAGCATCATGATGTGAAGCACGGTGGTGGCAGCATCATGACGTGAAGCACGGTGATGGCAGCATCATGATGTGAAGCGGAGGTGGCAGCATCATGGTGTGAAGCACGGTGGTGGCAGCATCATGACGTGAAGCACGGTGGTGGCAGCATCATGATGTGAAGCACGGTGGTGGCAGCATCATGATGTGAAGCACGGTGGTGGCAGCATCATGACGTGAAGCACGGTGGTGGCAGCATCATGATGTGAAGCACGGTGGTGGCAGCATCATGGCGTGAAGCACGGTGGTGGCAGCATCATGGCGTGAAGCACGGTGGTGGCAGCATCATGACGTGGTGGCAGCATCATGACGTGAAGCACGGTGGTGGCAGCATCATGATGTGAAGCACGGTGGTGGCAGCATCATGACGTGAAGCACGGAGGTGGCAGCATCATGGTGTGAAGTAATTCAGCCGTTTGCCAGATGACTTTATTCCTGCGTGTTCCACAAGATTCCAGGATTAAACTTATCCGTCAAACAGCTGCAGCTTCTGTGTTGTGTTTCAGAGGAAAGCTGCAGCCGTCTGATGGATGAATTTAACCCTGGAATCTTGTGGAAAAGCTGAGAATGCTGGAGGAAGCACCTGCTGGCTGCACTCAGAGGCTCCACCGTAAACACTGAGGAGTGAGGAACGTCATCCGGAGCACAATAATCAGGGGTTTTCCCAGCGATCACAGGAACAGCTGCACAGGCTGGGAGCAACAGGTACACTGCTGCTGGAGGAGGCTGATGAAACCCATGAAGAACCCACGTTCTGTTTCTGACAGCATCGTTCTGGACGACTTATTTCTGAACACTGGTTGAATCTCACTGACAGTTTTTATTACTTCTGGATGTTTTTGTTTGTCAGTGTGGACAAATGACACAAGAAGAAACACAAATAAGGAAATCCTAAACTGACCAACATGCAGAGCTGAGCGCATGAACTCAGTATCATATATATATATATAGAGGGAGTCATTATGTATGTGTAAACATGCAGGAAACAGTGAATTAAGGTCGGACGCAGCTGCAGCAGGAAAAGTGAAGCTCGTCGGTCCATGAGGGAGCTCGATTGTTCCCTGTTTGTTGACAATCACTTTGTGTTTTCACGGCGAATGCAGAGTTTCTCAGTGAGACGGAGGACAGAAGCTGTTCCCACACAGACAGGAAGTCCAAGTGAAGGATCAAAACTGAGAAAAGTGCTGAGTTCATGTGAGATCATTGAAGTAAATACAGCTTCAGTGTGTCAGCAGCAGGTTACTGTTGGAGGCTGCAGGTGGAGCTACTTCACCCTCCTTATATCCAGTTTATGTTCAGCAGAAGAACAAACTAAGTTCTGACCCACTGATCTGCTCTCAGTGTTTCTGCAGCCTTTGACTCCTGATCACATGTTGGGTCTTTGGATCTGTTACTGAATATTCATTCATTCATTCATTCATTCATTTATTTACACACACTCCAGAACGTCCACCTTGTTGTCTTCAAACCATCTCTGTGTATCTTTGGCTGTTTGCTTCAGCTCATTCATGGAAACTGATCTTCTCCAGGTCTCAGTTCTCCATCAGACTGGATCAGGTTGTCCTCCAGGACTTCTCTAGACTCTGCTGCATTCATTTACCCTCTACCTTTACAAGCCTTGGTGGCCTCCTTCACTAGTCTCCTTCTTCTAACTCCTTCAGAGGAGTCATAGGAGTCTTGGTGTCCTCCCTCACTAGTCTCCTTCTTCTGACTCCTTTAGAGGAGTCATAGGAGTCTTGGTGGCCTCCCTCACTAGTCTCCTTCTTCTAACTCCTTCAGAGGAGTCATAGGAGTCTTGGTGTCCTCCCTCACTAGTCTCCTTCTTCTAACTCCTTCAGAGGAGTCATAGGAGTCTTGGTGTCCTCCCTCACTAGTCTCCTTCTTCTAACTCCTTCAGAGGAGTCATAGGAGTCTTGGTGTCCTCCCTCACTAGTCTCCTTCTTCTAACTCCTTCAGAGGAGTCATAGGAGTCTTGGTGTCCTCCCTCACTAGTCTCCTTCTTCTAACTCCTTCAGAGGAGTCATAGGAGTCTTGGTGTCCTCCCTCACTAGTCTCCTTCTTCTAACTCCTTCAGAGGAGTCATAGGAGTCTTGGTGTCCTCCTTCACTAGTCTCCTTCTTCTAACTCCTTCAGAGGAGTCATAGGAGTCTTGGTGGCCTCCTTCACTAGTCTCCTTCTTCTAACTCCTTCAGAGGAGTCATAGGAGTCTTGGTGTCCTCCCTCACTAGTCTCCTTCTTCTAACTCCTTCAGAGGAGTCATAGGAGTCTTGGTGTCCTCCCTCACTAGTCTCCTTCTTCTAACTCCTTCAGAGGAGTCATAGGAGTCTTGGTGGCCCCCCCTCACTAGTCTCCTTCTTGTGTCTCCTTCAGACTTTACTTTGTAGACGTCTGTTGTCACTTTGACATGAATGAGTCCAAACAGCCTGATTAACCCGACCTTGATTCATGGTTAACAGACTTCCAGGGGACTGATGTGTTTCCAGGCTGTGTTTCAGGTTGTCGTCCTTCACCCAGCAGTGGAGCATGTTCAGCCTCCTTGACATTAACACCAGCGCTGTGGTTCTGCTCTGAGGTGGTCAGTCTCTTCCTCTGTTGTTCAGGTATCCTGTGGGGCCACTTATGGACCTTCTGCAGCAGGAAGCAGCGTCTGGAGACCCGCAGAGCTGCAGCATCCGCCGGGTCCAGGAGGAAACAACCAGCTGGAAACCCACCAGAGACGCACAAAAACACACGGAGGCAGCAGGTTAGTAACCAGGACACACACCGCAACACACTCAGACACACACCGCAACACACTCAGACACACACCGCAACACACTCAGACACACACCGCAACACACTCAGACACACACCGCAACACACTCAGACACACACCGCAACACACTCAGACACACACCGCAACACACTCAGACACACACTGCAACACACTCAGACACACACTGCAACACACTCAGACACACACAGGCACACACAATAACACACAATAACGAACACATGGAGGCAGCAGGTTAGTAACCAGGACACACACAATAACACACTCAGACACACAATAACACACAATAACACACAATAACACACACTAACACACAGACACACACACACACAATAACACACTCAGACACACAGTAACCTGCTGCCTCTGTGTGTTGCTGTGTGTCAGTGTATGTGTTGTGTGTCACTGTGTTATGTGTGTGTGTTGTGTGTGTAGAGTACAGGTGGTCTAGCTGCGTATTGTTGTGTACAGTACCACTCTGCTGTGTGCGCTGGATAAATGGTCCCACAGGAAACACACAGTTGTTGTGCAGCCAGATTTATTGTCCTGCTCTCAGGTTTGTCTGTTCTTGTTGTGTGTTTATTGTGTAGATTGTGTGTCATGTAGTTGTGTGTTTACTGTGTGGAGAACAGGAAGCAGCAGTCAGCTGTTCAGGACTGACAGATCCACTAGAGCCCAACAGGGTCCTGGAGGTCAGAGGTCAGATGTTCATAGAAGCACTGGACAAACAAGCTGCTGGCTCCCTCTAGTGGCCAAACGGGGGAACAGCAGCAGCAGCAGCAGCAGCAACAGCAGAGTTTAAATGGCCCTAGACAGTTCTGTCCATCACGTCTTTACTCACTGTGGCCTCACCTTTGGACAATCACCTTTAGTTCTTCTGGCTGAGCTGCAGGCCACGCCCTCTCTGATGAGTCATCAGGTCTGGGTGTGGCTCCCAGCAGCAGGCAGCTGATGAAGCGCACCAGGTGGAGGTGATGAAGTGAACCAGGTGGAGGTGATGAAGTGCACCAGGTGGAGGTGATGTGGTAATCAGGGGGGTTGGAGGCAGTAACACAGAGGACAGTATGAAGTGAGCAGAGGGAGGCTGTAGTTGGAGCGTCTGGACCAGGAAAGGAGGCCGCTGGGTCAAGGCTTGTTTGAAAGGAGGGAGACGGAGCTGCTGAGCTCTCAGGTCTTTGTGTGTCTTTGCAGCTTGGAGTTGCTGAGAGCTGTGGACTAATCATGAGTTAAAATTCAGGTTAAAACGTCATGAATTTAATATCATGTGCAGTTAAAATGTGCTGCGTTTTAAAGCTGATAGTAATGAGATAAATGTGATTTTTGTGTGTTTATGGAGGTTAAAAGCTGCTGAAGTTGTCAGGACAAACTCATCATTGCACGGTGGTTTAAAGAGTGTTAAATTTATTTTAGGTGTTTTAGATGTGGATGTTTTTCTGCTTATCTAAAGGGTTCATTTCTAGTAGTTCAGACATTAAGTATTTGACGTCAGGGTGTGTTTAGTGGTTGTGGTTCTTGGGTTACATTTACTGGAACTTCTTTGTGTTTAAGGTTTTTCACCTGTGTTGGCCTTGGGAGACTTTCAAAATAAAATAAAGAAAGAAGGAAAGCTGAGGTCGCTGAGTGAATCTCAGTCCGATCTTCTGAAGCAAGCTGCAGATGAAAACTCCCCAGAGGGAGGAGCGCCGGCAGACAGTTAGTTTAGTGTGTTTTTGAACCTGGCCTGGTTGTTTTCTGTCCTGCTGAGGTTGTTTGCTCTGTGCCATGTTTCCTTTTCTGAGACACATTTCGGTCGTTGTGGTTGTCTGATGTCACATTTTGGTTTTGCCTGTTTGAGTTTCGTTTGCGTCACATTCAGGTCGTTTGTGGTCATGTGACTCGTCTTTTCAGCATCTTTACATATGTTTTATAAAAGTTGTGAAATCCTGGAACCAGCTTTCTTCTTCTGTGTGTTAAGGTGTGTGTCCTGCTGAAGCCAAGCATCAGAGGAGCTGCCGTGTCTCTGACTAAATGTTCTGCAGTGTTTCTGATTCTTTCAGGACAGATGTTCTGGACATGGAGGAGAGCGTCTCCATCCTGCTGGTTCTCCTGGTGTTCCTGGGTTCCAGAGGTTCAGTGTTCAGGTGTTTGGTGCCCTCTGCTGGACAGAAGCTGAAGGTCTGCAGATGGAAGCTGCTGCTGGTTGGCTGAGCTGTTTGCTGCCGACCACCAGAGGAAGTGACAGCGTGTCATGGAAACGACACACGGCTGAGTCACGTTTTAACACACAACAAACAAAACACTGCTGGTGGATGTTTAAAGGTGTGACCGAGCCCAGAGACCATCTACAGTCACACCGACACAACAACAACAACAACAACAACAACAACAACAACAACAGCACAGCCTTATGTGAGACTGTATGGAGACAGAGAGTCCTGCTGTTTGATCAGTGATCAGCTGATTGTTCTGATCAATGATCTCCAGGTTACGTCACAGAGCCGGAGAGTATTCACCTGAACTGATGGATCAGTTATCAAACACCTGCAGATCAATCAGTGGACGATATCTAACTGATCAGTGGTAGACAGTGATTCATGATAGTTCACTGTTCCAGCCGTCGTCCTCAGACTGAACATGAAGTGTGTTCATTATTTAGCTGGTTGACGCTAACTAGTGGTGCTAACTAGTGGTGCTAACTAGCTGCACTGACTCAGGTTAGTTTCCTGTTCTTCACTTCAGGGTCTTCATGTTGTTGTTTTGATGTTTTAAAACAGTTTTTATTTGATTTTAACATGTGAAAATGTTGCTGTTGTGTTTTTTGCTGTTTCTTTATTTTCCTACCTTTCTTAGTTTTCTGGACATTAAACAGACACTCATTGATTTGTGTGATTATTTATTTATTAGGTCACTGATGACCCTCCAGACAGCAGTGTGTGGTCATGACGGTATAAACATCCAGCCCTGGTCCTGCAGACTCCAGGCTGCAGCTGTAGGAGTGTTCTGGGTGCAGAGGTGGTGTTTCAGCCCTCAGGGGGCGTCGTGGTTTTCAGCCCGTCTCCAGAGCAGCAGCAGGAACCCAGACGAGCTTCACAGAGAGCTGAAGACGCCTGAGGACCCGATGGAGGAGTCTGTCTGCTGAAGATCCCCCTGCAGCCATCAGACGTTGGTAAGAGCAGAACATGTTGGAACTGAACATCCTGGTTGTGTTTTCAGCTGTGAAGGAGTTGGTTTAATGACTCAGTAACACACGGTGTTTATCTCTGAACTGACCGAGTTTAACTTCTTATGATTTAATAGTTATTTAAAACAACTCTGATGTAAAAATGAGGACAAACAGCTCTTTAGATATTTTCTACCTCCTTTACTGAACAGCAGCACTGTTGGTTTCTTCACCTCCCAGCCCTCATTTACACTTTTATTAATTCTACTTGTTTCCACTGAACTCTGCTTCACTGCATTTATCTGACTGGTTCATAGCATGCAGGTTTGACATGATGGAAATAATAACAACAATAAAAGGTTTGAAAGTAAAGTTTTTAAAATACGACACGTCAAAATATAAAGTACAAGCTTTAAATCAGAGACTGATCCGATTCACTCTGGACGTGTCTCAGTGCGTTTTAAAGTCAGAGTTTCAGAATATTTCTGGGATTTTCTGCTCTTTGGTATTAAACAATATCATATATATAATAAATAAATATGGTGATAATCTAAATAAAGTGTGAGTGTGATGAAACAACCGATGAACATTTAGGTTGTGTTGAAGTTTGTTTCTGCTCACTTTGACTCCCAGGTAGAGTTTTACCGCCACACGTCTGGATATCACAGCTGATTCTGTTGTTATTAAATATGAATTATATTATCATTATTATTAAATAACTTCTCCAGGCGACAGACCAACAGAAATACTCTAAGGTGAGGCGCCACAGGGCCGGCATCGGCTCCAGGTCACCGTTTTAAACCTCAGACTTGTGAAACGCTGAGCTTCCTCACGGTCGTAGTTTTGAACCCACTGATGGCAGCTTGAAGACGCCACAGAGCTTCTGCCTCTTATCAGTTATTTTTAGCTCTTTATTTGTGAACCGTTCATGCAAACGCTGCTGTAGGAGGCTGTAAACATGTTTTCCTCTTCCTCTTTTCAGTCACTCTGGGGTTGGGAGCTTCTCAGCGACACACAGACCTGAAGACGTCCTCAGGATCTTTATTTCTAACCGATATTTCAGCTCCGGGGATGAAGTCAAAGACTGGACTCTGCAGCAGGACCGGAGCCTGAAAACTCTTCTGTCAGAAACTCCACGCAGCGTGAGGCGTAATATGTTATTAATATTATTATATTTAATATTCCAGGAGGTGTGTGTTGTATATTATTATTTTATTAATGTTATTATATTTAATATTCCAGGAGGTGTGTGTTGTATATTATTATTTTATTAATGTTATTATATTTAATATTCCAGGAGGTGTGTGTGGTGTAATATTACATTATTAATATTTTTTATTTATTTTATTTTATTTTATTTGCACACATACATAACATTAATGGGGAAAAAACATAATAAAACAGTAAAAGTGCAGGGAGAGACAAAAAGCCTAAAATGGCTTGTTTTAAAGCCTCCACCTTATAAATACATGAACATAATGAGAGTTAAAAGACTTCTAGAGTCTCGACACGTTCAGAGTTCGTTTTTTAAAAAGCTATATATCAATGAACGCCACAATACATTTCCTCGGGTATTTCTTAAAGGATATCTCTGAAAACCGGCTCCACAGTTTAAACCCTCGGTACCTGAAACAGAACGGAGCTCTTCATGTGGCTCATTTAGGCAAATGGAACATTGGACTTTGACGAGTGTTTCATCCATGAACCGCAGCATTAGTTGTGAAATATAAGATGAAATGTTCAGGTAAGGTCTTTTGATTACACTGAATGTTATACATAAAAATACAAATCTGATAAATATTAATATCATAAATATTAAGTACATTTGGTTTAAGGAATAAATTAGCAGATGTGGTCAGTGGCTTAGAATGAGCTGCAATTCTAACAAAACGCTTTTGTAAAATCAATATTCTATTTAAAGTTGATGGGAAAGTGCCCAAACTGTATTACAATACGACAGATAAGGATCAATTAAAGTGTACATTTAGAATCAACATGGTGACGAACTGTTCTTATAATGCCCAGGGATTTATTTATTTTGTTAGTATTATGTTCAGGTGGAGGTGTGTGTGGTGTAATTTATTATTATTATTATGTTCAGGTGGAGGTGTGTGTGGTGTTATTTATTATTATTATTATGTTCAGGTGGAGGTGTGTGTGGTTAAATGTTATTTTATTTAAGGTGGAGGTGTGTGTGGTGTTATTTATTATTATTATTATGTTCAGGTGGAGGTGTGTGTGGTGTTATTTATTATTATTATTATGTTCAGGTGGAGGTGTGTGTGGTTAAATGTTATTTTATTTAAGGTGGAGGTGTGTGTGGTGTAATTTATTATTATTATTATGTTCAGGTGGAGGTGTGTGTGGTGTTATTTATTATTATTATTATGTTCAGGTGGAGGTGTGTGTGGTTAAATGTTATTTTATTTAAGGTGGAGGTGTGTGTGGTGTTATTTTATTTATTTAAGGTGGAGGTGTGTGTGGTTTAATATTTATTTAAGGTGGAGGTGTGTGTGGTGTTATTTTATTTAAGGTGGAGGTGTTATTTTATTTAAGGTGGAGGTGTGTGTGGTGTTGTTTTATTTAAGGTGGAGGTGTGTGTGGTGTTATTTTATTTAAGGTGGAGGTGTTATTTTATTTAAGGTGGAGGTGTGTGTTATATTGTTTTATTTAAGGTGGAGGTGTGTGTGGTGTTATTTTATTTAAGGTGGAGGTGTTATTTTATTTAAGGTGGAGGTGTGTGTGGTGTTGTTTTATTTAAGGTGGAGGTGTTGTTTTATTTAAGGTGGAGGTGTGTGTGGTGTTATTTTATTTAAGGTGGAGGTGTGTGGTGGTGTTTTATTTAAGGTGGAGGTGTATGTGGTGTTGTTTTATTTAAGGTGGAGGTGTGTGTGGTGGTGTTTTATTTAAGGTGGAGGTGTGTGTGGTGGTGTTTTATTTAAGGTGGAGGTGTGTGTGTTGTTATTTTATTTAAGGTGGAGGTGTGTGTGGTGTTGTTTTATTTAAGGTGGAGGTGTGTGTGGTGTTGTTTTATTTAAGGTGGAGGTGTGTGTGGTGTTGTTTTATTTAAGGTGGTGGTGTTGTTTTATTTAAGGTGGAGGTGTGTGTGGTGTTGTTTTATTTAAGGTGGTGGTGTTGTTTTATTTAAGGTGGAGGTGTGTGTTATATTATTTTATTTAAGGTGGAGGTGTGTGTTATATTATTTTATTTAAGGTGTAGGTGTGTGTGGTGTTATTTTATTTAAGGTGGAGGTGTGTGTTATATTATTTTATTTAAGGTGGAGGTGTGTGTGGTGTTTTATTTAAGGTGGAGGTGTGTGTTATATTATTTTATTTAAGGTGGAGGTGTGTGTGGTGTTGTTTTATTTAAGGTGGAGGTGTGTGTGGTGTTGTTTTATTTAAGGTGGAGGTGTTGTTTTATTTAAGGTGGAGGTGTGTGTGGTGTTATTTTATTTAAGGTGGTGGTGTTGTTTTATTTAAGGTGGAGGTGTGTGTTATATTATTTTATTTAAGGTGGAGGTGTGTGTTATATTATTTTATTTAAGGTGGAGGTGTGTGTGGTGTTATTTTATTTAAGGTGGAGGTGTGTGTGGTGTTATTTTATTTAAGGTGGAGGTGTGTGTGGTGTTATTTTATTTAAGGTGGAGGTGTGTGTGGTGTTATTTTATTTAAGGTGGAGGTGTGTGTTATATTGTTTTATTTAAGGTGGAGGTGTGTGTGGTGTTATTTTATTTAAGGTGGAGGTGTGTGTTATATTGTTTTATTTAAGGTGGAGGTGTGTGTGGTGTTATTTTATTTAAGGTGGAGGTGTGTGTGGTGTTATTTTATTTATTTAAGGTGGAGGTGTGTGTGGTGTTATTTTATTTATTTAAGGTGGAGGTGTGTGTGGTGTTATTTTATTTATTTAAGGTGGAGGTGTGTGTGGTGTTATTTTATTTAAGGTGGAGGTGTTATTTTATTTAAGGTGGAGGTGTTATTTTATTTAAGGTGGAGGTGTGTGTTATATTATTTTATTTAAGGTGGAGGTGTGTGGTGTTATTTTATTTAAGGTGGAGGTGTGTGGTGTTATTTTATTTAAGGTGGAGGTGTTATTTTATTTAAGGTGGAGGTGTTATTTTATTTAAGGTGGAGGTGTGTGTGGTGTTGTTTTATTTAAGGTGGAGGTGTGTGGTGTTATTTTATTTAAGGTGGAGGTGTGTGGTGTTATTTTATTTAAGGTGGAGGTGTTATTTTATTTAAGGTGGAGGTGTGTGTGGTGTTGTTTTATTTAAGGTGGAGGTGTGTGTGGTGTTGTTTTATTTAAGGTGGAGGTGTGTGTTATAATATTTTATTTAAGGTGGAGGTGTGTGTTATATTGTTTTATTTAAGGTGGAGGTGTGTGTGGTGTTGTTTTATTTAAGGTGGAGGTGTGTGTGGTGTTATTTTATTTAAGGTGGAGGTGTTGTTTTATTTAAGGTGGAGGTGTGTGTGGTGTTGTTTTATTTAAGGTGGAGGTGTGTGTGGTGTTTTATTTAAGGTGGAGGTGTGTGTGGTGTTATTTTATTTATTTAAGGTGGAGGTGTGTGTGGTGTTGTTTTATTTAAGGTGGTGGTGTGTGTGGTGTTGTTTTATTTAAGGTGGAGGTGTTGTTTTATTTAAGGTGGAGGTGTGTGTGGTGTTGTTTTATTTAAGGTGGAGGTGTGTGTGGTGTTATTTTATTTAAGGTGGAGGTGTGTGTGGTGTTATTTTATTTAAGGTGGAGGTGTGTGTGGTGTTTTATTTAAGGTGGAGGTGTGTGTGGTGTTATTTTATTTAAGGTGGAGGTGTTATTTTATTTAAGGTGGAGGTGTGTGTGGTGTTATTTTATTTAAGGTGGAGGTGTGTGTGGTGTTGTTTTATTTAAGGTGGAGGTGTGTGTTATATTATTTTATTTAAGGTGGAGGTGTGTGTTATATTGTTTTATTTAAGGTGGAGGTGTTGTTTTATTTAAGGTGGAGGTGTGTGTGGTGTTATTTTATTTAAGGTGGAGGTGTGTGTGGTGTTGTTTTATTTAAGGTGGAGGTGTGTGTGGTGGTGTTTTATTTAAGGTGGAGGTGTGTGTGGTGGTGTTTTATTTAAGGTGGAGGTGTGTGTGGTGTTGTTTTATTTAAGGTGGAGGTGTGTGTGGTCTTATTTTATTTAAGGTGGAGGTGTGTGTGGTGTTATTTTATTTAAGGTGGAGGTGTGTGTGGTGTTGTTTTATTTAAGGTGGAGGTGTGTGTGGTTGTGTTTTATTTAAGGTGGAGGTGTGTGTGGTGTTATTTTATTTAAGGTGGAGGTGTGTGTGGTGTTATTTTATTTAAGGTGGAGGTGTGTGTGTATTTATTTAAGGTGGAGGTGTTATTTTATTTAAGGTGGAGG
This sequence comes from Dascyllus trimaculatus, assembly GCA_024666655.1. NCBI lineage: Eukaryota > Metazoa > Chordata > Actinopteri > Pomacentridae > Dascyllus > Dascyllus trimaculatus. Next base: position 248,092 of record CM045468.1, on the reverse strand, counting down.
TGTGTGTGGTGTTATTTTATTTAAGGTGGAGGTGTTATTTTATTTAAGGTGGAGGTGTGTGTGGTGTTATTTTATTTAAGGTGGAGGTGTTATTTTATTTAAGGTGGAGGTGTGTGTGGTGTTATTTTATTTAAGGTGGAGGTGTGTGTGGTGTTTTATTTAAGGTGGAGGTGTGTGTGGTGTTATTTTATTTAAGGTGGAGGTGTTATTTTATTTAAGGTGGAGGTGTGTGTGGTGTTTTATTTAAGGTGGAGGTGTGTGTGGTGTTTTATTTAAGGTGGAGGTGTTATTTTATTTAAGGTGGAGGTGTGTGTGGTGTTGTTTTATTTAAGGTGGAGGTGTGTGTGGTGGTGTTTTATTTAAGGTGGAGGTGTGTGTGGTGTTATTTTATTTAAGGTGGAGGTGTTATTTTATTTAAGGTGGAGGTGTGTGTGGTGTTGTTTTATTTAAGGTGGAGGTGTGTGTGGTGGTGTTTTATTTAAGGTGGAGGTGTGTGTGGTGTTATTTTATTTAAGGTGGAGGTGTGTGTGGTGTTATTTTATTTAAGGTGGAGGTGTGTGTGGTGTTATTTTATTTAAGGTGGAGGTGTGTGTGGTGTTATTTTATTTAAGGTGGAGGTGTTATTTTATTTAAGGTGGAGGTGTGTGTGGTGTTATTTTATTTAAGGTGGAGGTGTTATTTTATTTAAGGTGGAGGTGTGCGCGGTGCAGGATGGGCAGCACATGCAGTCGACAGAAGCAGATAAAGGAAGGAACGTTCTACAAAGTGAAGTCCAGCTCTGAGGCCTCCAATCACGCAGTAAGCCGATCGTATTTGGTAATGAGATCAATAAATGTGCTGTCTGGTCTCTGATGAGTCCTGCTCATGTTCATCAAACTACTTCTGGTGTTTTTCAGGCCCGGAGTGGAAACACCTACACGCACCACGGTACTCACTAAAACCCTCTGCTGAAAGTAACCGGCCTGTTTGTGCAGCATTTAGCGATTAAAATCTGAGCTGCGTTTCCTCTGTCGTCTTCTGGGGATTAGATAACAGCAGAAAGCCGTTTTCATGTCGGCGACAGCCTGAAAACAGAAGCCAGCTTCCCCAGAGCGCTAGAATCCAACCAGAGGGCCGGACGGGAAGTCGTCCTGACAAACCAGGAGGCTTCAGCTGTCCACACATTAAGTTCAGTCAGCGCCGTCTCTGACAACCAAACTCATAATTCTAAGTTTAAATTAACCCAGAAGTTCTTCCAGTGACGACAACAACACGGTTCAACTGCACAAACCTGAATCTGACCCTGGTCCTTCAGCCGACCAGTAAAGCCGACTACATTCAAGCATCTCATTAAAATAACTTTTAACCTGTACAAAGACAATAAAGACGCAGCTTCCTGTTGGATGAACTTCTCTTTTTAAGGCTGGTCACCTGTTCACTAGTTTAGCTAATAATACTGAGTTAATTCAGAACTTGAAGTGTGTTGTTTCTTCACACATCTTGCATTTTTATTTTCTAACAGTTCCACATAATAATGATTCAGCAGACGATGTTCAGAAGGTGTTTTATTCTCCTGTCAGGTTGAGTTTAGGTCACTGTCTGCCTGCCAGTGCTGGTTGGAGGTCATGAACCACCACATAGATCTCTGTCATGGTGCCCGCTGCTAGCTAAACCTCTGAATATCAAAGTTCAACTGAATAAATCTGTGAAAAATACCAGTTTAGTTGCTTGTATTTGAACATCAGCTTCCCTGTAGTCTGAATAACGCCTCTTCGTCTGACCGGGTTGTATGTTTAAACTGATCAACAGTGAATCATTAACAGCTGAACTACCCATAAGAAGCCTGGATGCTCCAACATAGTCTACGGTTTGAACTAGAAAACCTCTGCTGCCTGAACAGCTCTGACCAAACTGGTTAGTTAGCTGACTAGTTAGTTGTATGGAGGTACATCCAACGTCTCAGTGGACCTGGTCTAGACTGAGCACCAGCCCTGGTTCTTCTGGCAGCCTTTGAGCACAGCTGTGTAGTTTTATAGGAAGGATTTTGTCCATGAGGACTCTGTTTATTTATTGTGTGAGGCATCCTGGGGTTTAGAAAGGCTCCGTTAAATAAAATGCATTATTGTTATTGTTATTGTTGGTTCTTCACTTCTTCTGGTTCTGTTCAGAAGAAGTCGTGTTTGTGGCTCAACATGACTTCAAGTCGACCAACGACAGCGACCTGCCGTTCAGGAAAGGAGACCGACTCAAAGTTCTGCAGGAGTGAGTTCAGTTCTGCTTCTTCAGCAGCAAAATGGACGATTCAGACCACGAAGCATAAAACCCGTTTGTCATGTGCAGGAATGGAGAGTGGTGGTTGGCCAAGTCTCTGGTGAGCGGACAGGAAGGCTTCATACCGTCCAACTATGTGGCCCGAGCAGATACTCTGGAGGTGGAGAAGTAAGAGCAGCTCAACTCAGACGGTTAACTCACCTGCTCACCTGGTTACCTCCTGAGATGTTTAAAGACGGTTAACTCACCTGTTCACCTGGTTACCTCCTGAGATGTTTAAAGACGGTTAACTCACCTGTTCACCTGGTTACCTCCTGAGTTTTTTAAATGAAGTGTCTCCTGCAGGTGGTTCTTCAAAGATCTGAGCAGGAGAGAAACCGAACGCCTGCTGATGCTTCCTGGAAACAAACCCGGAGCTTTTCTAGTCCGAGAGAGTGAAACCTGCCAAGGTGAGGATGGTCATCTGTCTGCAGAAGCCCTCAGAACCTCCGTGGCTCTGCTTTTAACCAGACTACACTGATTTCTCTCCTTCAGGTTCGTTCTCGCTGTCGATCCGAGACAAGGGAGAAGAACAAGGAGACGTGGTGAAACACTACAAGATCCGCTGTCTGGATAAAGGAGGTTACTACATCTCACCTTCCAACACCTTCCAGACCCTGCAGGAGCTGGTCCGATACTACAGCCGTGAGTAACCCTAACACTACACAGCATTATGTGGCATGATATGATATAATATTATATCGTAGAGCTGGTCAGCGAGCAGCAGGTCCATACAGAGGCTCAGGTGGTGGCACTAAACCTGCAGCTACCTTTTCTCTGCATAGTAAATCAGCTGTTGAGTCTTTTAATGTCAGTGTTTCTGACGTGGTGATGAACGTAGCTGCTGCCATCATCATCATGTCTCTAGAAGAGCTTCAGAGACGGACCTGATCCTGAAACCTGCTGGAGGCCAGACCAGAGCTGAACACCAGGGTCAGCTCAGAACCTTCTGTCTGGGTTCACATCAGAGCTTCTTCTCCTGGACTCTGGTTTGATGAGGGTTCGTTGTAGAGCTGATGGTTGTTCTCTGGATGATTCCATCTAAAATGTCGTGGATGTTAAAACGTGGATCAGAGTTCCTCAGATGTCTGGTTTAGTCAGAGAGCTCCAGTTTACCGTCACAGAGGAGGAAAGAAGCCAGAGAATATTCACCCTGGAGATTAAACCACTGAAGTCAGACTGTCTGTAGAGTCTAAGTGTAGAGTTTTAAAAACCGCAGCTCAGAGTTCTGCTGGTCGAGCGTCTGAACTCTGAGCTGCTTCTGTCTCGGTTTTATCCACTGTGGCTCATTTTAACTGCAGCCTGAAGTCCTCTATGAACCAGAACATCACGAAGGAGGAGAACCAGAGACGTCTGCTGTCAGGACTCAGTCAGAACGATTTCACAAAATATAAGAACCAGGAGCCGACACGTTTCCACAGATGTTAAAACTAATGTCGTCTCCACATCCTGTTCATGTTTAAAGAGGAGGGACGCAGCTTTGGTTTTATACAGTCTGATTAATGTTTGTTTTAACAAGACATAGAATGAAGTGACTCTGATGAGACGTCGGGGTTCTGAAGTCAGACTTGGTTTATTTCTCTGATGGAAGAACTCGTCACAGATGACACGGATGATCACCGCTGTTCTGTTTCACTGGTTCATTTATTATTTGTCATTTTGTTTTTAAAGACAAGCTGCCTTCAGATCCTCCAGCATAAGAGAAGAACAACATTCAGTGTGATCTTCTCAGCCTGAAAAGGAAATGTCCAACACCAGGATCTAAGATGTTGGCCTGGAGCCGTGCTGGGTTGTTTTGTTGTTTCTGACCCTTCTCCACTGACAGGACTGTGAGCTCTACTGCTCCATGGTCCATCCAGCGACCTCCAGAGTCTGGAGAACGTGTTTCTAATGGCTCCGTTCCTGTTTAAGGTTCATGTTTTAATGAGAATCATGATGAGTCCACCTGCTGTGAACATTCAGTCTGAACTCCTGGGTGTTTCCTGTGTGAGCGGTTTGCTTGTTTCCACTCATACGATGAAGAACCGTGAAGATCAGAGACCAGATCTTCAGAATGACATCAGCTTAGAGACGCTGAACAGAAACGCTTTCAAGATTATTGAAGGAAACCAGGCCTCCCGTTTCCATAGCAACGTTTATCTGAACGACAGGAAGCTGGAAATGATGAAGGCGGTTCCTCAGAGCGTCAGGAGAAACCAGCTGGACGACGTTGGTGAGGTTCTGTGTTCTCAGACGGTGAGGTTCTGGGTTCTCAGACAGTGAGGTTCTGTGTTCTCAGACGGTGAGGTTCTATGTTCTCAGACGGTGAGGTTCTGGGTTCTCAGATGGTGAGGTTCTGGGTTCTCAGACAGACGGTGAGGTTCTGGGTTCTCAGACAGACGGTGAGGTTCTGTGTTCTCAGACGGTGAGGTTCTGTGTTCTCAGACAGACGGTGAGGTTCTGTGTTCTCAGACGGTGAGGTTCTGTGTTCTCAGACAGACGGTGAGGTTCTGGGTTCTCAGACAGACGGTGAGGTTCTGGGTTCTCAGACAGACGGTGAGGTTCTGTGTTCTCAGACGGTGAGGTTCTGTGTTCTCAGACAGACGGTGAGGTTCTGGGTTCTCAGACAGACGGTGAGGTTCTGGGTTCTCAGATGGTGAGGTTCTGGGTTCTCAGACGGTGAGGTTCTGGGTTCTCAGACAGTGAGGTTCTATGTTCTCAGACGGTGAGGTTCTGGGTTCTCAGACAGACGGTGAGGTTCTGGGTTCTCAGACGGTGAGGTTCTGGGTTCTCAGACGGTGAGGTTCTGGGTTCTCAGACGGTGAGGTTCTGGGTTCTCAGACGGTGAGGTTCTGGGTTCTCAGACAGACGGTGAGGTTCTGGGTTCTCAGACGGTGAGGTTCTGTGTTCTCAGACAGTGAGGTTCTGGGTTCTCAGACGGTGAGGTTCTGGGTTCTCAGACGGTGAGGTTCTGGGTTCTCAGACGGTGAGGTTCTGTGTTCTCAGACGGTGAGGTTCTGTGTTTTCAGACGGTGAGGTTCTGTGTTCTCAGACAGTGAGGTTCTGGGTTCTCAGACGGTGAGGTTCTATGTTCTCAGACGGTGAGGTTCTGGGTTCTCAGACAGACGGTGAGGTTCTGGGTTCTCAGACGGTGAGGTTCTGTGTTCTCAGACGGTGAGGTTCTGGGTTCTCAGACAGTGAGGTTCTATGTTCTCAGACGGTGAGGTTCTGGGTTCTCAGACAGACGGTGAGGTTCTGGGTTCTCAGACGGTGAGGTTCTGGGTTCTCAGACGGTGAGGTTCTGGGTTCTCAGACGGTGAGGTTCTGGGTTCTCAGACAGACGGTGAGGTTCTGGGTTCTCAGACGGTGAGGTTCTGTGTTCTCAGACAGTGAGGTTCTGGGTTCTCAGACGGTGAGGTTCTGGGTTCTCAGACGGTGAGGTTCTGGGTTCTCAGACGGTGAGGTTCTGTGTTCTCAGACGGTGAGGTTCTGTGTTTTCAGACGGTGAGGTTCTGTGTTCTCAGACAGTGAGGTTCTGGGTTCTCAGACGGTGAGGTTCTGTGTTTTCAGACGGTGAGGTTCTGTGTTTTCAGATGGTGAGGTTCTGGGTTCTCAGACGGTGAGGTTCTGGGTTCTCAGACGGTGAGGTTCTGTGTTTTCAGACGGTGAGGTTCTGGGTTCTCAGACGGTGAGGTTCTGGGTTCTCAGACGGTGAGGTTCTGTGTTTTCAGACGGTGAGGTTCTGGGTTCTCAGACGGTGAGGTTCTGTGTTTTCAGATGGTGAGGTTCTGGGTTCTCAGACGGTGAGGTTCTGGGTTCTCAGACGGTGAGGTTCTGTGTTTTCAGACGGTGAGGTTCTGTGTTCTCAGACGGTGAGGTTCTGTGTTTTCAGACGGTGAGGTTCTGTGTTCTCAGACGGTGAGGTTCTGTGTTCTCAGACAGTGAGGTTCTGTGTTCTCAGACAGTGAGGTTCTGGGTTCTCAGACAGTGAGGTTCTATGTTCTCAGACGGTGAGGTTCTATGTTCTCAGACAGTGAGGTTCTGGGTTCTCAGACGGTGAGGTTCTGTGTTTTCAGACGGTGAGGTTCTGGGTTCTCAGACGGTGAGGTTCTGGGTTCTCAGACGGTGAGGTTCTGGGTTCTCAGACGGTGAGGTTCTGTGTTTTCAGACGGTGAGGTTCTATGTTCTCAGACGGTGAGGTTCTGTGTTCTCAGACAGTGAGGTTCTGGGTTCTCAGACGGTGAGGTTCTGTGTTTTCAGACGGTGAGGTTCTGGGTTCTCAGACGGTGAGGTTCTGTGTTTTCAGACGGTGAGGTTCTGTGTTTTCAGACGGTGAGGTTCTGTGTTTTCAGACGGTGAGGTTCTGTGTTCTCAGACGGTGAGGTTCTGTGTTCTCAGACGGTGAGGTTCTGGGTTCTCAGACGGTGAGGTTCTGGGTTCTCAGACGGTGAGGTTCTGGGTTCTCAGACGGTGAGGTTCTGGGTTCTCAGACGGTGAGGTTCTGGGTTCTCAGACAGACGGTGAGGTTCTATGTTCTCAGACGGTGAGGTTCTGTGTTCTCAGACGGTGAGGTTCTGGGTTCTCAGACAGACGGTGAGGTTCTATGTTCTCAGACGGTGAGGTTCTGTGTTCTCAGACGGTGAGGTTCTGGGTTCTCAGACGGTGAGGTTCTGTGTTCTCAGACAGACGGTGAGGTTCTGTGTTCTCAGACGGTGAGGTTCTATGTTCTCAGACGGTGAGGTTCTGGGTTCTCAGACGGTGAGGTTCTGGGTTCTCAGACGGTGAGGTTCTGTGTTCTCAGACGGTGAGGTTCTGGGTTCTCAGACGGTGAGGTTCTGGGTTCTCAGACGGTGAGGTTCTGTGTTCTCAGACGGTGAGGTTCTGTGTTCTCAGACGGTGAGGTTCTGGGTTCTCAGACGGTGAGGTTCTGGGTTCTCAGACAGACGGTGAGGTTCTATGTTCTCAGACGGTGAGGTTCTGTGTTCTCAGACGGTGAGGTTCTGGGTTCTCAGACGGTGAGGTTCTGTGTTCTCAGACAGACGGTGAGGTTCTGTGTTCTCAGACGGTGAGGTTCTGTGTTCTCAGACGGTGAGGTTCTGGGTTCTCAGACGGTGAGGTTCTGTGTTCTCAGACGGTGAGGTTCTGTGTTCTCAGACAGTGAGGTTCTGGGTTCTCAGACGGTGAGGTTCTGGGTTCTCAGACGGTGAGGTTCTGTGTTCTCAGACGGTGAGGTTCTATGTTCTCAGACGGTGAGGTTCTGTGTTCTCAGACGGTGAGGTTCTGTGTTCTCAGACGGTGAGGTTCTGTGTTCTCAGACGGTGAGGTTCTGGGTTTTCAGACGGTGAGGTTCTGTGTTCTCAGACGGTGAGGTTCTGTGTTCAGACAGTAAGGTTCTGTGTTCTCAGACGGTGAGGTTCTGTGTTCTCAGACAGTGAGGTTCTGTGTTCTCAGACAGTGAGGTTCTGTGTTCTCAGACGGTGAGGTTCTGTGTTCTCAGACAGTAAGGTTCTGTGTTCTCAGACAGTGAGGTTCTGTGTTCTCAGACAGTAAGGTTCTGTGTTCTCAGACGGTGAGGTTCTGTGTTCTCAGACGGTGAGGTTCTGTGTTCTCAGACGGTGAGGTTCTGTGTTCTCAGACGGTGAGGTTCTGTGTTCTCAGACGGTGAGGTTCTGTGCTCTCAGACGGTGAGGTTCTATGTTCTCAGACGGTGAGGTTCTATGTTCTCAGACGGTGAGGTTCTGTGTTCTCAGACGGTGAGGTTCTGTGTTCAGACAGTAAGGTTCTGTGTTCTCAGACGGTGAGGTTCTGTGTTCTCAGACGGTGAGGTTCTGTGTTCAGACAGTGAGGTTCTGTGTTTTCAGACGGTGAGGTTCTGTGTTCTCAGACAGACGGTGAGGTTCTGTGTTCTCAGACAGTGAGGTTCTGGGTTCTCAGACGGTGAGGTTCTGTGTTCTCAGACGGTGAGGTTCTGTGTTCTCAGACGGTGAGGTTCTATGTTCAGACAGTGAGGTTCTGTGTTCTCAGACGGTGAGGTTCTGGGTTCTCAGACGGTGAGGTTCTGTGTTCTCAGACAGTGAGGTTCTGGGTTCTCCGTGTTCTTTAGGAACAGCAGACGGTCTTTGCCAGCGGCTCTACGCTCCCTGTAAACCCAAAGCTCCTCAGCAGCCGTGGGCTCATGACGAGTGGGAGATTCCCAGAGAGACGCTGAAGATGGTGAAGAAGCTGGGAGCCGGTCAGTTCGGAGAGGTCTGGATGGGTGAGTTCTACCTGCGACTGGAGACGTTCTGCTGTATGGACAAAGATGTCAGAGCTTCTTGTCTGGTTCCCCGCTGCAGGTTACTACAAGAACAACCAGAAGGTGGCCATAAAAACCCTGAAGGAGGGAACCATGGAGCCCGAGGCCTTCCTGCAGGAGGCCAACCTGATGAAGCAGCTGCAGCACCCACGCCTCGTACGACTGCACGCCGTCGTCACCAAGGAGCCCATCCTCATCGTCACCGAGTTCATGGTCAACGGTAAGACACAGGGAGATGACTCAAAGATTCAAAGACACAAAGATACAGAGACCAAAGGACACATGTTTAGTGGGGATGTTTTTTACATGTTTGGCCTCGACTTGCTGTTTTTTTTACAGTCAATATGTAAATTAACACTTTTTGTTTATTATCTGTAATTTCACAAAAAAGAGAAAATCTGGAAGAATAATTTTTTAAGCCTGAATGTTTTTACAGGTTGTTGTTCTGAGGATTTAGAAAACACACCTGGTGACATGTAGGTAATATAAATGGAGGATAGCGTTGCTTTAATGTGCGCCCTACAGCAGGGTCATACCTGAAGTCTACATCCGGTGAGTCAGAATAGATTCATGTTCCAACAGAGTCATCGGAAAACCAGTTGGAAACTTTAATTATCTGTTTAATCACTTCACAAGTGGAGATTTATGTCAGTTTTACCATAAACACGACTCATTATTTAAATGTTCCATTCTGGGTTTGGACTGTACCATTACAGCTGAAGGGGGGGGTCAGCCAGAACAGACACAGTGGATCAGCCCATCTTATACTTTATCTACAGACATGAATATGAAGCCCAACCCTAACCGTGTCTTCACCTTCAGCCTGTTGATTTACGGTCCAACCAGAAAGCTACAGTCTGGTTCATCTACAAACTGCATGCTGGGTAATTTGCATATCTTACAGATTGTATGAAGTCAGTGGAAACGGAGCTCCTCCAGTGTATTAATGACATAAATACCATGAAAGCTTCATCAGATCTGCCTCCTGGGAGTTTAAAGAGCCACTTCTGCTTTAAACCTCTGTTTAAAATGCCATGAATGGAGTCAGGATCCTCGGTAACGACCAGAAACCTCCACAGGACTGGTTCTGAGATGTTCCACATGGAGGTGATCAGTAAAACATGTCTACATGACGCTGTGATCAGCCTGACTCCAACATACAGCAGACATATGAAGACTGTTCTTCTGTATGAAGCCGTCCATGGATCAGTCTGCTGTCGCTTCCTGTTCATGTTTAATGTTTACTGAGGTTATATTAACGTAGCTGAGACTGGTGGCTGCTGTTAAAGCTCTTATTAATGCATCCAGACTGTCAGTGAGGCTGATGTGTTTAAATCCTCCAGATGATTCATTACTGCAGGACCAGACCGCGTTCGTCTGCTAGGATCAAGTCCTAACATGGTTCTGAAGTGAAACCCAAACGTGAAACGCTGAACGTGAAGCTGTTTGTTTATTTATTTATTTATTCATGTGAGCATGACTTAATGAACTGTCTGTAACCGTCGTCGTGTTTTCTGATCTCAGGGTGTCTGCTGGACTTCTTGAAAACAGACGAAGGGAAGAAGCTGAAGCTGAACAAGCTGATCGACATGTCGGCTCAGGTAGAGACCGGACCGATCACATGATCAGACAGAACCTTCCTATCATTTCCTTTAGTTCAGAGGCAGTAAAAGAGCAGAAATACCAGAATAGACAGAGCCAGGTATGTGAATGTACAGGATGTCAGTCCTGTATGTAGAACGGCTGGATAAGAATGAACACATGAAGTACAGAGATGGAACCAGCTGGAGGTTACAGACTGATCAATAGAAATATTAAACCTGTATGTGACGTGTTCATTTTGGTTCTGATCTGAAGTCGCCGTCTCCTGCCTTCAGCTTCTCTTGGTTTCATTTTAACAACATTCAAACTAGAAAAGTCCTCAGAGCTCAGACCTCCGCCAAGCAGCTCATTTCCAGAACCCTTCAAGAGGTTCCTGGATCCAGACGGTGATCCAGAACCTCACCAGAACCTAACCACCTGGTCCTCGACCCGCCATCAGCTCATCAGCACCTCCTGAACATTTCATTGAAATACGTTCAGAAGTTTTCAGGTTATCTTGACAACAAACAGACAAATGGATAAACAGATAAACAAACAAACAAACAGACAAATAAATGTCACAAAAACATCACTTCCTGCCGGAGGAAGAGGGAACAGTATTTAGTAGTGTATTTGTACACAGAGCTGTACTGCAGTAGCTGGTAGTTGTACTGCAGTAGCTGGTAGTTGTACTGCAGTAGCTGTCAGTTGTACTGCAGTAGCTGTCAGTACTCTGTGAGTGGAAACTGTCAGCTGCTGCTGTGGTTTGGTGGTCGGGCCTCGGCAGCTTCAGAGTGTCGATTATTAACATCCGGACAGGAAGCTGCAGTTTTTCCATCCACACTCTGAGAGTCTGAACGGCTCATCCGGCTGTCACGTTCAGAACGACTCTAACTGAACCTGCTGCTGTTTGTTTATTTGGAGGATCAGTTCAAAGTCATCCAGAGGAGAAGCTGCTGTGTTTTCAGGGGAAAGTTCACCTGGAGTTATGATCTGAACTCTGTGGTGATCAGCTGACTGAACTAAAGCCTCTGACAGCAACGTAGAGCTGAGACGTTCTGAGACGCTGTAATGAAATGAAGTTTAACTGACAGACCGCCTCTGCAGCCAGCAGGGTGTTCTGATGACCAATTCAATTCAATTCAATTCAATTCAGTTTTATTTATATAGCGCATATTTACAACACAGGTCGCCACAAAGCGCTTAACATTGTAAGGAAGAACAGGAAACAGTAAAACAGGAAACAGAAAAACCCAACAATCCAAAGTTGCTTTTGGATTCCCTATGAGCAAGCAGTCAGCGACGGTGGGAAGGAACCAAAAACCCCCCATGGTAGGGAAGGGGGGAAAAAAAACCTCCGACAGAACCAGGCTCAGGGAGGGAGGACATCTGCCTCGACCGGTTGGGTTGGGAGTGGGGAAGAGGAGGGAGGGAGGGATAGTAGGAGAGGTTGGGGTAGGGGTTGGAGGTGGTGAGGCCAGCGGCTGCAGATCAGGGACGTTGAGCTCCAGATCAGGGACGTTGAGCTCCAGACCAGGGACGTTGAGCTCCAGACCAGGGACGTTGAGCTCCAGATCAGGGACGTTGAGCTCCAGATCAGGGACATCCACGGAGAGAACAAGCAGGACACAGAACCTCGGGGGGAAACATAGGTTAGTCATATGTAATGGTGATATATGACAGTACAGAAAGGAGAGGAGAGGAGAGGAGCCCAGTGCATCATGTGAGTCCCTCAGCAGTCTAAACCTATGGCAGCTTAACTGAGGGACAGATCAGGTGGTCCTGAGCAGCCCGAACTATAAGACTTGTCAAATAGGAAAGTTTTAAGCTTAATCTTAAAAGAAGAGAGGGTGTCTGCCCCCCGAACCCAAACTGGGAGCTGATTCCACAAGAGAGGAGCCTGATAACTGAAGGCTCTGCCTCCCATTCTACTTCTGGAAACTCTGGGAACCACAAGTAAACCTGCAGTCTGAGAGAGAAGGGCTCTGTTAGGATGATAAGGTACAATAAGGTCTTTAAGATATGATGGAGCTTGTTCATTAACAGTTTTGTATGTTAGAAGCAGGATTTTAAATTCTATCCTGGATTTTACAGGAAGCCAATGAAGAGAAGCTGATCCAGGAGAAATATGATCTCTGGTCCTGGTTCCTGTCAGAACTCTGGCTGCAGCATTTTGGATCAGCTGGAGGTTTCTAAGAGAGTTACTGGGACATCCTGACAATAAGGAACTACAATAGTCCAGCCTAGAAGTTACAAATGCATGGACTAGTTTCTCAGCATCACTCTGAGACAAAATATTTCTGATTTTGACAATATTACGTAAATGAAAGAATGCCGTCCTACAGACTTGTTTTATATGTAAGTTGAATGACATATCCTGATCAAAAATAACTCCAAGGTTTTTTACGGTAGAACTGGAGGCTAAGGCAATACCATCTAGGGTAACAATCTGGTTAGACCAGACTGGTGGAGTCGGGTGGAGTCGCCTCTAAAGCTCCACTTAGCTTCAGCTTTAAATCAATTAATGCAGAAGTTCAGTTTAAATTACACAACAGAATAAAAAGAAGATGCAGTGAATAATCTGATTACTCAGCTGTTCAGAATAGAATGAACTTCAACACTGATTTAAATGATTGATCTGAACCATGTGTGTGATCAGGTGGAGGGAACAGGTCCCATAATGTCCTGTTACCATGGTTACCCTGACTGGTGTATGTTCAGAGTCACGTTCTGTAACTCCCTGCTGTAAACACCCTGGTAGAAAAACTTCATGTGGCAGGAGAGAATTCAGACTTGTACAGGTGAAGAAGATCCAGGTGAGCTCAGGACTGATTCACCTGCAGCTGATGGAGTGATGGCTCACCTGTGTCAGGTGAACGTCGTCCTGCCGTCCTGTCTGGGACCAGTTCCTCTGAGGTTTCTAATGAAGTCAGAGGAGATGTTCCTGAACAGCTGATACAGTCACTGATGCTGCGTTCACTGAACCTCGGACATCAGAGTTCCACTGAATGAGCTGCTGTGGCCTGAAGACCTCAGACTGTGTCCTCCTTTAGATCTGACTGACTGATTTATCCTTTGTCTTTCTGAACCTTCATCCTGTGTCTGTCACGTGTTCATGTGTTCTACTGAGGAGCACGTGGTCGGTCTGCTCTCTGTTGCACAGATCATATGACTGCTATCATGTTCTGTAGCACACGGGACCGCCTGGTCCACCTATTTAAGGTGCAGTAAAGCTCAGTGAGCCTCTCTGACAGGTCGCGGAGGGAATGGCCTTCATCGAGAGGAAGAACTACATCCACCGAGACCTGCGAGCTGCAAACATCCTGGTCAACGACATGCTGCAGTGTAAGGTGGCAGACTTCGGCCTGGCCAGGATCATCGAGTCCGAGTACACGGCTCAGGAAGGTCGGTAGAGTTTACACTGCAGTGAGTCCAGCGGGGCGAGGGGGTCCTCCGCTGTCGTTTGTCTTTACTATCATCTCTAAGTTTAATAAGGAGATTCATCTGTTTATCAATAAGCTCAGAGCACAACGTTTCATTTCAGCGTTTTCAGCCATAAAGATCTGGTTTTCTGAGTCCAGAGGATTCAATGAAAACGGTCTGGGGAGTACTGGGAGTGCTGTTGCTACGGTAACGAGCAACATGGCTGCCATTCAGCTGGTAAACTGCAGTAAAGATGTTTATTGGAGCCTCGGTTTTATTGATCAGGATGAAGACGTGAACGAGGCGGAGGTTCATCCTGAAAGCACTGCATCCGACGGTTCACTGGAACACGGACCGTAGGAACGATCGAATAAAATGTTTGAGCTGGTTCAGATTCAGGCTGGTTTTAAACCGTCAACATGTCGATTAAAATGTGTTTCTGTGGTTTTACTGGATCTTATCCTCCATCAGCTCCCAGTAACCGCTCTGTTCTGGTTCTCTGGTACCAGGAGCAAAGTTCCCCATAAAGTGGACCGCTCCAGAGGCCATCAACTTCGGAACCTTCAGCATCAAGTCAGACGTCTGGTCCTTCGGGATCCTGCTGACAGAAATCGTGACGTATGGACGGATCCCGTATCCAGGTGGGTCCGGTGGTCGGACAGGTGGTGGGAGAGGTGGACAGGTGGTCGGTCGGGTCAGGTGTGAGGTTGGACTGAGCAAGTGAAGGTTCCTGCTGATCCAGTAAACCTGCATCTTGTTTCCGACAGGTATGACTAACCCGGACGTGATCCGCTGTCTGGACCGGTTCTACCGGATGCCGTGTCCGGACGACTGCCCTCAGGAGCTTTATGACGTCATGATGATGTGCTGGAGGCAGAAACCCGAGGACCGGCCCACCTTCGAGTTCCTGCAGAACGTTCTGAACGACTTCTTCATCGCCACCGAGGGGCAGTACGAGATGCAGCCCTGACAGCAGAACCTGAACAGAACCTGAGGCCAGTACCTAAACACAGAATCTAATCATAGAACCGAAACAGAACCTGATCACAGAACCTGAGGACGGTACCTGACCACTGAACCTAAACACAGAACCCAGCGACTGGTCCACCTTTGAGGTCCTGCAGAACGTTCTGAATGACTTCTTCATCGCCACCGAGGGGCAGCAGAACCTGAACAGAACCTGAGCAGGTCCCTGGAAGGTCCAAACGCCTCCTTTCTGACTGAGGACAGGTTCTTTAAACTGTCCACATGGAACCAGACTGTGAGGACCGTCAGAACCACAAGCAGAACGTTCTGGAGGTGAAGCAGCGTCTGGACCTGAGGAGCAGCTCGGGTTCTGTTTGGTACTGAGAGACTTTGAGCACAGTTATTTGCACTTTTTGTATTTGATTCAGCTGAAAAGGTAACGAGGCTTTAAAGAGGAGACGACTCTGCTTCTGTTTCATAAATAAAAACATTCACGTTATCTCGGCTCCATCTTCAGACCACAGCTCCAGCTTTACCTTTCTGACAGAATCTAGAACAAGAAGTACAGGATTCAGTGAAACAGAAAAAAGATTCAGACTGAGTGAACGGCATCAGGGGGACTAGGGTTAACCCTCGTTAGATCAACGTCCCGCTGGTTCAGGCTTGTTGAAGCGGATTGTTACTAAATGTCTTAGTTTTAAACCAGCAGAGAGATTAAAACCTATTCCAGGGGTATAAAGTCTGAGCTGAACTAAAGTCAGGATTCAACAAACATCTGTTTGACTCCAGAGACAAATAGACTCCATGTTTAAACGTCTAGACTCGGTGTTTAACTGGGAGGAATTAGGGACCACAAACATCAGAGGATGATGAGGAAACCAGCAGAGCCTGAGACTGGTTTTAATTCTGTTGGGAGAGGCAGCGGTGGGATGGATGAAGCTTCAGCAGCTGCTCAGTTCTGAAGCTGTGGGCGAGTTTATCTGGAGATCAGAGGAAGAACCGGACAGGGGTAAAGCTGCTGCCATTTCCTGGACTGAGTCAGAGATCCTCAGATAGCAAACAGAACATGAAGAGGTTTCACTGCCACCAACTGCTGCTGGTTCATTCTGTTACTGCTCATAAAGAAGCTTTAATCCTCGGTTCCTTAAAGGTTCCTTAAAGGTTCCTTAAAGGTTCCTTAGTGCTCCTGTCTTCAGAATGAGTCTCTTAGTGGTTCAGAGATGCTTCATCCCTCCATGACTAGAATCCTGGGTTTAGCTCTGAACTGTTTCAGTGTCTGTAGCTTTAAATGAGCTGCTGCTGGCCCCGCCCCCTTCAGGAAGAAGACTCTCTCTGTCTGACAGATGAATGAGGCTTTCTACCTTCTACCTTTCTCTCTGTCGATCATTTTACAGTAGATCTGTTTTTAATCCTGTGTTTGTTGTCAGACGACGTCATTAGATCAGTGTTTAAATGAAGCTACTGCTGGTTAACATGTCATCTGGTTAGCATGTGGTCTGGTTAGCATGTCGTCTGGTTAGCATGTCGTCTTGTTAGCATGTCGTCTTGTTAGCATGTCATCTGGTTAGCATGTCGTCTGGTTAGCATGTGGTCTGGTTAGCATGTCGTCTGGTTAGCATGTCATCTGGTTAGCATGTCATCTGGTTAGCATGTCATCTGGTTAGCATGTCATCTGGTTAACATGTCATCTGGTTAGCATGTCATCTGGTTAGCATGTCATCTGGTTAGCATGTCGTCTGGTTAGCATGTCGTCTGGTTAGCATGTCATCTGGTTAGCATGTCATCTGGTTAACATGTCATCTGGTTAGCATGTCATCTGGTTAGCATGTCATCTGGTTAGCATGTCATCTGGTTAGCATGTCATCTGGTTAACATGTCATCTGGTTAGCATGTCATCTGGTTAACATGTCGTCTGGTTAGCATGTCATCTGGTTAGCATGTCGTCTGGTTAGCATGTCATCTGGTTAGCATGTCGTCTGGTTAGCATGTCATCTGGTTAGCATGTCGTCTGGTTAGCATGTGGTCTGGTTAGCATGTCGTCTGGTTAGCATGTCATCTGGTTAGCATGTCATCTGGTTAGCATGTCATCTGGTTAGCATGTCATCTGGTTAGCATGTCATCTGGTTAGCATGTCGTCTGGTTAGCATGTCGTCTGGTTGGCATGTCGTCTGGTTAGCATGTCATCTGGTTAGCATGTCATGTTAGCATGTCATCTAATTAGCATATCTTCTGGTTAGCATGTAATCTGGTTAGCATGTCGTCTGGCTAGCTTGTCATCTGTTAGCATGTCGTCTGGATCAGTTCCTCTGGTCCATCCTGGTTCTGCTGTCTGAGAACAGCTGTATTGTAGTTCAGCTGTGTTTAAATGTAGTTTAATGAGCACAGAGAGCAGGAGAGAAGCTACCAGATGGAGACATAAAACCACAGGAACCCTCCCAGTCCTGGTTTACTGGTTCAGAATGAACAGGGATCTGGTCCAACACGCTGCTGCTTGTTTACAATGAAACCTCTAAGATCTTCTCACTGCTAACCCTAAGTTTGTAATTGAACAGTTTGCTAATTATGCTAATGATGATGTTCAGGGAGACATTAGAGTTTAAAAACCTCGGACTCTGGGGGGACGGGTTCCACAGGTTTGGTTTCTCTAAAGAAACGTCAGAGTGAAGATCCAGGAACCGAGCAGGTGTGATGTGTTCAGGTCTGAACTGTATGTCCTTTCATCAAAATCACTTTGTTCTGTAGATTTCATTTCTTCAAAAACAAAAGCTTACAGCAGATTCTGACGACTAAACGACCTTAGAGCTGCCCTCATTCCTGCAGCTGATGGGTCTGGAGAGGCTGGAACATGAAGGTAGACCACATCTACAGGGTGAGGAGACGACAAAACCACAGAGAGACACAAAGGAGAACAACACAAAACTACACAAACACAGAAATGACAGAAGTACAAATATAAAACACAACAACCACAAAGGGACCAACGTGTCACAAAGATACTTAGAACCACCAGACAGAGACATGGAATGTGAAAAACAAGACAAAAGACAAATATTGAGTTTGTAGAGGCTATTAAAGTCTAGTTATCGATGGTAAGTGGAGACAAAACGACCACAAAGACACACAAAGAGGAAAACGAAACACAAAACGACAAAACAGTCTATGAGATGCATTTAAAATGAAAAGTAGGACAACAGAAAGGAGACATAACTGTAAAACATGAACAGTTAAACGTCTACAGGATGTAGAGACAACATTAGTTCTAGTGTTGGTCCCTGGAGTTTAAACCTACATAACATCAACAATCCATAAAATGAATAATCAAAGAAGAGTTCATGAAGCCTCCATCACTCTAGAAGACCTCCCTGGTTCTGTCCTTCATGTTGTTCTGGTTCCATTAGGACACAGTGAGTTTAAATGAACCAGGGAGTTAAAATGAGCCAGAAGTAAACGACATCCAGAGAGTTCAGAGTTAATGATCTCAGAATCAGGACTGGACTGTTTCATCTTCTGTCCACCAGGTGGCGCCATTGATTCATGTCAGACTGAACTGAGTGTTTGGGTTCGGGAGCTGGTTTGTTTTCAGGGTTTTAATCCATCCTGACGACAGACCAGTGGATTCTACAGTGGATTTGTTCATCAGAGTCTCCTTTAACAGCAGGAGATGTTCTTTAGAGCTCCATGAATGGTTGTTGAGGTTCCTCTGAAGGACTGGGTCGGGCCTGGTTCTAGCGGTATCAGAGGTTCTCCTCAGAGCTGAGTGATGCTGACAGGTGTTGGACTAATTGGATCAGATTCTAACGTGACATCAAAAGACGTCACTGCCTCCTGACAAATGGCAGTAATGAGGACATTCTTCACCTCAGAGCAGATTACAGACCGATCCGTCCGGCTTCAACACCAGGCAGCGGTTTCTCTTTGAAAAAGGAACCGGTCCAATCGACGCCGCCGCAGGACTCCTGAGCAGCCAATCAGAGCTGTGGGCGGAGCTAAAGCTGCTGTTAGAGTCTGGACTGAAGGAAGAACAACAAGAGAGGAGGAGCTTCGCCCTGCTGGATGATGTTCTGATGTGAACCTCGTTAGGAGCTCATGTGCTTTAAGTCGACTCTCAGTTTATACTGTTTCACCCTGTAAACCCCAAACATCAGGATGTAACCACGTTACCATGACGATAAAGTTACAACCCTAAACCTTAAACATCAGGATGTAAACACGTTACCATGACGATGAAGTCACAACCCTAAACCTTAAACATCAGGATGTAAACACGTTACCATGACGATGAAGTCACAACCCTAACCCCAAACATCAGGATGTAAACACGTTACCATGACGATGAAGTCACAACCCTAACCCCAAACATCAGGATGTAAACACGTTACCATGACGATAAAGTCACAACCCTAACCCCAAACATCAGGATGTAAACACGTTACCATGACGATGAAGTCACAACCCTAAACCTTAAACATCAGGATGTAAACACGTTACCATGACGATGAAGTCACAACCCTAACCCCAAACATCAGGATGTAAACATGTTACCATGACAATGAAGTCACAACCCTAACCTTCCTTTCAACATCCCATAATAATGTTGTCGGAGTCACAGACAATAGTATCAGTTAAATTTCATAGGGATCAATCCCAGCTGTGTAGCATCAGTTACCATGGCAATCTGTGTAGCTGTGTGTTCATGTTAGCGTGTAGCTGTGTGTTCATGTTAGTGTGTAGCTGTGTGTTCACGTTAGCGTGTAGCTGTGTGTTCATGTTAGCGTGTAGCTGTGTGTTCATGTTAGTGTGTAGCTGTGTGTTCACGTTAGTGTGTAGCTGTGTGTTCACGTTAGCGTGTAGCTTTGTGTTCACGTTAGTGTGTAGCTGTGTGTTCACGTTAGCGTGTAGCTTTGTGTTCACGTTAGTGTGTAGCTGTGTGTTCACGTTAGTGTGTAGCTGTGTGTTCACGTTAGCGTGTAGCTTTGTGTTCATGTTAGTGTGTAGCTGTGTGTTCATGTTAGTGTGTAGCTGTGTGTTCATGTTACTGTGTAGCTGTGTGTTAACGTTAGCGTGTAGCTGTGTTATTGTATAGTTGTGTGTAGCTGTGTGTGTTTTATCATGTAGTTATTATTTAGTTTTATAGTTGTGTTACTTATTGTTTAGTTATTGTATAGTTGTGGAGTTGTTGTTGTATGGTTGTCTCTAGTTGTGTGTCGTTGTATAGTTGTGTTGTTATTGTATAGTTGTGTTGTTGTTGTGTGGTTGTCTCTAGTTGTGTGCCGTTGTGTAGTTGTGTTGTTATAGTATAGTTGTTGTGTTGTTGTTGTATAGTTGTCTCTAGTAGTGTGTCGTTGTATAGTTGTGTTGTTATTGTATAGTTGTTGTGTTGTTGTTGTATGGTTGTCTCTAGCTGTGTGTCGTTGTATAGTTGTGTTGTTATTGTATAGTTGTTGTGTTGTTGTTGTATAGTTGTCTCTAGTTGTGTGTCGTTGTATAGTTGTGTTATAGTATAGTTTTGTTGTTGTTGTATGGTTGTCTCTACTTGTGTGTCGTTGTATAGTTGTGTTGTTATTGTATAGTTGTTGTGTTGTTGTTGTATGGTTGTCTCTAGTTGTGTCGTTGTATAGTTGTGTTATAGTATAGTTGCGTTGTTGTTGTTGTATGGTTGTCTCTAGTTGTGTGTCGTTGTATAGTTGTGTTGTTATTGTATAGTTGTGTTGTTGTTGTATGGTTGTCTCTAGTTGTGTGTCGTTGTATAATTGTGTTGTTATTGTATAGTTGCATTGTTGTTGTTGTATGGTTGTCTCTAGTTGTGTATCGTTGTATAATTGTGTTGTTATTGTATAGTTGTTGTGTTGTTGTTGTATGGTTGTCTCTAGTTGTGTGTCATTGTATAGTTGTGTTGTTATTGTATAGTTGTGTGTCGTTGTATAGTTGTGTTGTTATAGTATAGTTGTGTTGTTGTTGTATGGTTGTCTCTAGTTGTGTGTCGTTGTATAATTGTGTTGTTATTGTATAGTTGTTGTGTTGTTGTTGTATGGTTGTCTCTAGTTGTGTGTCGTTGTATAGTTGTGTTGTTATTGTATAGTTGTTGTGTTGTTGTTGTATAGTTGTCTCTAGTTGTGTGCCGTTGTGTAGTTGTGTTGTTATAGTATAGTTGTTGTGTTGTTGTTGTATGGTTGTCTCTAGTTGTGTGTCGTTGTATAGTTGTGTTGTTATTGTATAGTTGTGGAGTTGTTGTTGTATGGTTGTCTCTAGTTGTGTGTCGTTGTATAGTTGTGTTGTTATTGTATAGTTGTGTTGTTGTTGTGTGGTTGTCTCTAGTTGTGTGCCGTTGTGTAGTTGTGTTGTTATAGTATAGTTGTTGTGTTGTTGTTGTATAGTTGTCTCTAGTAGTGTGTCGTTGTATAGTTGTGTTGTTATAGTATAGTTGTTGTGTTGTTGTTGTATAGTTGTCTCTAGTTGTGTGTCGTTGTATAGTTGTGTTGTTATTGTATAGTTGTTGTGTTGTTGTTGTATGGTTGTCTCTAGCTGTGTGTCGTTGTATAGTTGTGTTGTTATTGTATAGTTGTTGTGTTGTTGTTGTATAGTTGTCTCTAGTTGTGTGTCGTTGTATAGTTGTGTTATAGTATAGTTTTGTTGTTGTTGTATGGTTGTCTCTACTTGTGTGTCGTTGTATAGTTGTGTTGTTATTGTATAGTTGTTGTGTTGTTGTTGTATGGTTGTCTCTAGTTGTGTGTCGTTGTATAGTTGTGTTGTTATTGTATAGTTGTTGTGTTGTTGTTGTATGGTTGTCTCTAGTTGTGTCGTTGTATAGTTGTGTTATAGTATAGTTGCGTTGTTGTTGTTGTATGGTTGTCTCTAGTTGTGTGTCGTTGTATAGTTGTGTTGTTATTGTATAGTTGTGTTGTTGTTGTATGGTTGTCTCTAGTTGTGTGTCGTTGTATAATTGTGTTGTTATTGTATAGTTGCATTGTTGTTGTTGTATGGTTGTCTCTAGTTGTGTATCGTTGTATAATTGTGTTGTTATTGTATAGTTGTTGTGTTGTTGTTGTATGGTTGTCTCTAGTTGTGTGTCATTGTATAGTTGTGTTGTTATTGTATAGTTGTGTGTCGTTGTATAGTTGTGTTGTTATAGTATAGTTGTGTTGTTGTTGTATGGTTGTCTCTAGTTGTGTGTCGTTGTATAATTGTGTTGTTATTGTATAGTTGTTGTGTTGTTGTTGTATGGTTGTCTCTAGTTGTGTGTCGTTGTATAGTTGTGTTGTTATTGTATAGTTGTTGTGTTGTTGTTGTATAGTTGTCTCTAGTTGTGTGCCGTTGTGTAGTTGTGTTGTTATAGTATAGTTGTTGTGTTGTTGTTGTATGGTTGTCTCTAGTTGTGTGTCGTTGTATAGTTGTGTTGTTATTGTATAGTTGTGGAGTTGTTGTTGTATGGTTGTCTCTAGTTGTGTGTCGTTGTATAGTTGTGTTGTTATTGTATAGTTGTTGTGTTGTTGTTGTATAGTTGTCTCTAGTTGTGTGTCGTTGTATAGTTGTGTTATAGTATAGTTTTGTTGTTGTTGTATGGTTGTCTCTACTTGTGTGTCGTTGTATAGTTGTGTTGTTATTGTATAGTTGTTGTGTTGTTGTTGTATGGTTGTCTCTAGTTGTGTCGTTGTATAGTTGTGTTATAGTATAGTTGCGTTGTTGTTGTTGTATGGTTGTCTCTAGTTGTGTGTCGTTGTATAGTTGTGTTGTTATTGTATAGTTGTGTTGTTGTTGTATGGTTGTCTCTAGTTGTGTGTCGTTGTATAATTGTGTTGTTATTGTATAGTTGCATTGTTGTTGTTGTATGGTTGTCTCTAGTTGTGTATCGTTGTATAATTGTGTTGTTATTGTATAGTTGTTGTGTTGTTGTTGTATGGTTGTCTCTAGTTGTGTGTCATTGTATAGTTGTGTTGTTATTGTATAGTTGTGTGTCGTTGTATAGTTGTGTTGTTATAGTATAGTTGTGTTGTTGTTGTATGGTTGTCTCTAGTTGTGTGTCGTTGTATAGTTGTGTTGTTATAGTATAGTTGTTGTGTTGTTGTTGTATGGTTGTCTCTAGTTGTGTGTCTTTGTATAGTTGTGTTGTTATTGTATAGTTGTTGTGTTGTTGTTGTATGGTTGTCTCTAGTTGTGTGTCGTTGTATAGTTGTGTTGTTATTGTATAGTTGTTGTGTTGTTGTTGTATGGTTGTCTCTAGTTGTGTGTCGTTGTATAGTTGTGTTGTTATAGTATAGTTGTTGTGTTGTTGTTGTATGGTTGTCTCTAGTTGTGTGTCGTTGTATAGTTGTGTTGTTATTGTATAGTTGTTGTGTTGTTGTTGTATGGTTGTCTCTAGTTGTGTGTCGTTGTATAGTTGTGTTGTTATAGTATAGTTGTTGTGTTGTTGTTGTATGGTTGTCTCTAGTTGTGTGTCGTTGTATAGTTGTGTTGTTATAGTATAGTTGTTGTGTTGTTGTTGTATGGTTGTCTCTAGTTGTGTGTCGTTGTATAGTTGTGTTGTTATAGTATAGTTGTTGTGTTGTTGTTGTATGGTTGTCTCTAGTTGTGTGTCTTTGTATAGTTGTGTTGTTATTGTATAGTTGTTGTGTTGTTGTTGTGTGGTTGTCTCTAGTTGTGTGTCGTTGTATAGTTGTGTTGTTATAGTATAGTTGTTGTGTTGTTGTTGTATGGTTGTCTCTAGTTGTGTGTCGTTGTATAGTTGTGTTGTTATTGTATAGTTGTTGTGTTGTTGTTGTATGGTTGTCTCTAGTTGTGTGTCGTTGTATAGTTGTGTTGTTATTGTATAGTTGTTGTGTTGTTGTTGTATGGTTGTCTCTAGTTGTGTGTCGTTGTATAGTTGTGTTGTTATAGTATAGTTGTTGTGTTGTTGTTGTATGGTTGTCTCTAGTTGTGTGTCGTTGTATAGTTGTGTTGTTATTGTATAGTTGTTGTGTTGTTGTTGTATGGTTGTCTCTAGTTGTGTGTCGTTGTATAGTTGTGTTGTTATTGTATAGTTGTTGTGTTGTTGTTGTATGGTTGTCTCTAGTTGTGTGTCGTTGTATAGTTGTGTTGTTATTGTATAGTTGTTGTGTTGTTGTTGTATGGTTGTCTCTAGTTGTGTGTCGTTGTATAGTTGTGTTGTTATTGTATAGTTGTTGTGTTGTTGTTGTATGGTTGTCTCTAGTTGTGTTGTTATAGTATACTTGTTGTGTTGTTGTTGTATGGTTGTCTCTAGTTGTGTGTCGTTGTATAGTTGTGTTGTTATTGTATATTTGTTGTGTTGTTGTTGTATGGTTGTCTCTAGTTGTGTGTCGTTGTATAGTTGTGTTGTTATTGTATAGTTGTTGTGTTGTTGTTGTATGGTTGTCTCTAGTTGTGTGTCGTTGTGTTCCTGCTGGAGCCCTGTGAGTTTTTCCGTTGGACCAGGACTCCTTGGACGTGTCTTTTATGGCTGTTGTTTCTCTCATTACCTGCAGGACTCTGAGTCTAGCAGCAGGAAAGGCTCTGCTGACCTCAGCACTCTGATTCCTTGCTAATGGATGAATATGTTTTGGAGGCGGCCAGCAGGTCTTAAGGAGCCCAGACTGCCAAAGCATGGATTTTACTGCACTTTCAAACAATGTTTGATTAAGTGTAACTCAATAGGAATGCCTCTTTATATTAACTGTTCTGTATTTCAATCCCCCAAAACACAAAACTGAAAATAGATGATCTCACCGCACAACACTTTATTCATAACCTGCAGCCATAAAACACACATTCCCACATCTTACACTCGCAGGAAGTTCTTTTATAAAACCTTCAAACTGGATCTCTGCGAACACAAAGTTCTGATTTAGAGCTTTGGAACAGATCGAAAGATCACTGGATGAAAGGGTCAAGCCTTAATCCTGGTTCAGAGTGAAGCTAACCTAAACCCGACCTCAGGCTTAGAGGTGAAGCTAACCTGAACCCGACTGGAGGCTTAGAGGTGAGGCTAACCTGAACCCGACTGGAGGCTTAGAGGTGAAGCTAACTTGAACCCGACCTCAGGCTTAGAGGTGAAGCTAACCTGAACCCGACTGGAGGCTTAGAGGTGAGGCTAACCTGAACCCGACTGGAGGCTTAGAGGTGAAGCTAACTTGAACCCGACCTCAGGCTTAGAGGTGAAGCTAACCTGAACCCAACCTCTGTTTCAGGGTGAAGCTAACCTGAACCCGACCTCAGGCTTAGAGGTGAAGCTAACTTGAACCCGACCTCAGGCTTAGAGGTGAAGCTAACTTGAACCCAACCTCTGTTTCAGGGTGAAGCTAACCTGAACCCGACCTCAGGCTTAGAGGTGAAGCTAACCTGAACCCGACTGGAGGCTTAGAGGTGAGGCTAACCTGAACCTGACTGGAGGCTTAGAGGTGAAGCTAACTTGAACCCGACCTCAGGCTTAGAGGTGAAGCTAACCTGAACCCAACCTCTGTTTCAGGGTGAAGCTAACCTGAACCCGACCTCAGGCTTAGAGGTGAAGCTAACCTGAACCCGACCTCAGGCTTAGAGGTGAAGCTAACCTGAACCCGACCTCAGGCTTAGAGGTGAAGCTAACCTGAACCCAACCGGAATCTTAGAGGTGAAGCTAACCTGAACCGACCTCAGGCTCAGAGGTGAAGCTAACCTGAACCCGAGGTCAGGTTCAGGTTAGCTTCACCCTGAACCCAACCTCAAGCTTAGAGGTGAAGCTAACCTGAACCTGACCTTGGGTTCAGGGTGAAGCTAACCTGAACCTGACCTCAGGCTTAGAGGTGAAGCTAACCTGAACCTGACCTTGGGTTCAGGCTGAAGCTAACCTGAACCTGACCTCGGGTTCAGGGTGAAGCTCGGCTCCTTTCTGATCAGATGGTTTTAAATCCATCAAATCAACCAGAACTCTGATCTGAAGTTGTCCAGGTAACTTCAGGTTTCATCACCATGGTAACTGATGTTGATAACCGGAGCAGGTGATGTTCCAGATGAACACCTCCCACTGGCCAATCAGCTCCCATCGTTGTCAGACAGGGAAGACCAGAGTGTAGAACATTTCGTTGTTCTGTCTTTCTATCAGTAGAAGGCTTTCTTTAGGACTTCAGGATTAATTGATCCTGAACCAGAACCTGATCAAACCCCTTTGACTTCACAGACCTGCGGTGGGTCAGTCTCTGTTTGTTCTGTAATCGTAGACGTCTGACGCCCTCAGCTGAAATCATGAACCTGATATATCTGTAAAGACGTAAACAGACATTCATGTGTTTACAGTCACATCAGTTGGTGTTTATATTAAACTCCTCTCTAACCAGTTGATAACCAGCTGGTTATCGGCTGGTTATCGGCTGGTTATAGACTGGTTATCGACTGGTTATCGACTGGTTATAGACTGGTTATCGACTGGTTATAGACTGGTTATCGGCTGGTTATCGGTTTGTTATCGGTTTGTTATCGACTGGTTATCGACTGGTTATCGGCTGGTTATCGACTGGTTATCGACTGGTTATCGACTGGTTATCGACTGGTTATCGACTGGTTATAGACTGGTTATCGGCTGGTTATCGGTTTGTTATCGGTTTGTTATCGACTGGTTATCGACTGGTTATCGGCTGGTTATCGACTGGTTATCGACTGGTTATCGACTGGTTATCGACTGGTTATCGGCTGGTTATAGACTGGTTATAGACTGGCTATCGACTGGTTATAGACTGGTTATAGACTGGTTATCGACTGGTTATCTGCTGGTTATCGGTTTGTTATCGACTGGTTATCGGCTGGTTATCGGCTGGTTATCGGTTTGTTATCGACTGGTTATCAACTGGTTATCGGCTGGTTATCGGTTTGTTATCGACTGGTTATCAACTGGTTATCGGCTGGTTATAGACTGGTTATCGACTGGTTATAGACTGGTTATCGGCTGGTTATCGGCTGGTTATCGGTTTGTTATCGACTGGTTATCGACTGGTTATCGGCTGGTTATCGACTGGTTATCGACTGGTTATAGACTGGTTATCAGCTGGTTATCGACTGGTTATCGGCTGGTTATCGGCTTGTTATCGACTGGTTATAGGCTGGTTATCGGCTGGTTATCGACTGGTTATCGGCTGGTTATCGGCTGGTTATCGACTGGTTATCGACTGGTTATAAACTGGTTATCAGCTGGTTATCGACTGGTTATCGGCTGGTTATCGGCTGGTTATCGACTGGTTATCGGCTGGTTATCGGCTGGTTATCGGCTTGTTATCGGCTGGTTATCGGCTGGTTATCGGCTGGTTATCAGCTGGTTATCGGCTGGTTATCGGCTGGTTATCGGCTGGTTATCGACTGGTTATCAGCTGGTTATCAGCTTGTTATCGGCTGGTTATCGGCTGGTTACTGACTGGTTATCGGCTGGTTAATGAGTGGTTATAGACTGGTTATCGGCTGGTTATCGACTGGTTATCGGCTGGTTATCGGCTGGTTATCAACTGGTTATCGGCTGGTTATCGGCTTGTTATCGGCTGGTTATCGGCTGGTTATCGACTGGTTATCGGCTTGTTATCGGCTGGTTATCGGCTTGTTATCGGCTGGTTATCGACTGGTTATCGACTGGTTATCGGCTGGTTATCGGCTGGTTATCAGCTTGTTATCGGCTGGGACTGGTTATCGGCTGGTTAATGACTGGTTATCAACTGGTTATCGGCTGTTTATCGGCTGGTTATCGACTGGTTATCGACTGGTTATCGGCTGGATGTCACTGATGGAAGGCTCCAGGTGAGTCTCTGGTGTTTTCCATCATGTGGATGTTACCTGGAGGACAGCAGAGGTGCATTATGGGAAGAAGGTGAGCCTGCAGATGATGTTCTTCTGTTCTGTTGAGGATGATCTGTCACACTCTGCAGACATCATGGATGTTAGAGGAACATGACCAAGAGTCCAACGAGTCAACTGATGTTCTGAGGGCCATGGACCAATCAGAGAGCAGCACAGGACACCTTCAGACGGCTGAGGACCAATCAGAGAGCAGCACTGACCACCTTCAGGGGTCTGTGGACCAATCAGAGAGCAGCACTGACCACCTTCAGGGGTCTGTGGACCAATCAGAGAGCAGCACAGGACACCTTCAGAGGGCTGAGGACCAATCAGAGAGCAGCACTGACCACCTTCAGGGGTCTGTGGACCAATCAGAGCAGCTACAGCGTTGGCCTGCTGGTTTTAATGTTGTGGCTGATAAATAGAAACTTTGATCAGAGAATCCGTTCAGAAATGTTCTGATCAGTTCTGTCAGACTCTGAACATGTGGTTTGTCCTGATGAATGTCCCTTCATGTTCCTCCGTGTTCCTCCATGTTCCTCCATGTTCCTCCATGTTCCTCCGTGTTCCTCCATGTTCCTCCATGTTCTTTTATGTCCCTCCATGTTCCTCCATGTTCCTTGATGTCCCTCCATGTTCCTCCATGTTCCTCCATGTTCCTCCGTGTTCCTCCATGTTCCTCCATGTTCAACCATGTTCTTTTATGTTCCTCCATGTTCCTCCATGTTCCTTGATGTCCCTCCATGTTCCTCCATGTTCCTCCATGTTCCTCCTTGTTCCTCCATGTTCCTCCATGTTCAACCATGTTCCTTAATGTTCCTCCATGTTCCTCCATGTTCCTCCATGTTCCTCCATGTTCTTTTATGTCCCTCCATGTTCCTCCATGTTCCTTGATGTCCCTCCATGTTCCTTAATGTTCCTCCATGTTCCTCCATGTTCCTCCATGTTCCTCCATGTTCCTCCATGTTCCTCCATGTTCTTTTATGTCCCTCCATGTTCCTCCATGTTCCTTGATGTCCCTCCATGTTCCTCCATGTTCCTCCATGTTCCTCCGTGTTCCTCTGTGTTCCTCTGATTCAGGTCCTGATGTGAAACGGTGAAACTTCTTCTCATCTCCAGCATCCTTGTACTTGGTCTGTGGTTGAGTCTGTAAACTGTTGATTTCCCTCAGAGCTGAGTTCCAGCTGCAGCGCCTTTATTTATTCTGCATATTCATTTAGTTTCTCTCAGACAGCTTCATTAAAGCGTCTGCTGCCTCCAGGTGTCCAATTATCAGAGGGGAACATTTCTAGACGCTCAGATAATCTACTGGACAGCATGTCGGTCATATCTGCAGGAAGCAGAGGTGTGAACGTTACATCGTGCTTTCATGTGAGTGCACGTGTCTTTAATTGTGTGTCAGTGAAAGTAGCAGAATGAAACCACCTGGAAGCTCTGAGCAGAGCGTGGTGGAAGTCAGCTGGTCAGGTGGGAACCAGAACGAGGATCTCATTAGTGAGGCTGAGAAATGAGGTCAGAACCGAGCAGATGGACACGAGTATGAAGAACAAAGCAGTCACTGGGATCCTCCTGCAGCCCAACGGGGCCTCCAGGACCTTTATCTGGTCCTGATGAGTGTTCAATGGACCCGGTGAGCCCAGAGCCCAGCAGCAGGCCCCCATCCATCCATGTGATGCAACCAGTAACAACCAGTAACTACCAGTAACAAACAGTAACAACCAGTAATAACCAGGAATAACCAGTAACAACCAGTAATAACCAGGAATAACCAGTAACAACTAGTTTTAACCAATACTGATCAATACTAATCAATACTAATCAATAAACAGACGTTCAAGCTGGTTTAGTTGTTAGTTTCAGAGAGAATCTGCCGCTGCTTATCCTCTTCCTGTCACGTCTCTGGTCTTAACGTGTCTGTCTCCACACGTGTTCAGTTCCAGTCTTTGCGTGTCCTTGTCCACACGGGTCTCTGTGATGGAAGCAGACACACATGGAGCAGCGACAGGTGAAGGAAGGTAACCTGAGCTGAGCTCCGTTCACCTTGTTGGGTGACGGAGGGCCGACGGCTGTTTGTGGATTGATTAGTCGTCTCTCGTGTTCGGGACTTTTCAGAACACGTTAAAGCTCTGGTTCTGTTGTTGGTTCTGTTGTTGGTTCTGTTGTTGGTTCGGTTGTTGGTTCTGTTGTTGGTTCTGTTGTTGGTTCGGTTGTTGGTTCTGTTGTTGGTTCTGCTGTTGGTTCGGTTGTTGGTTCTGTTGTTGGTTCTGTTGTTGGTTCGGTTGTTGGTTCTGTTGTTGGTTCTATTGTTGGTTCTGTTGTTGGTTCTGTTGTTGGTTCTGTTGTTGGTTCGGTTGTTGGTTCTGTTGTTGGTTCTGTTGTTGGTTCGGTTGTTGGTTCGGTTGTTGGTTCTGTTGTTGGTTCGGTTGTTGGTTCGGTTGTTGGTTCTGCTGTTGGTTCTGTTGTTGGTTCTGCTGTTGGTTCTGCTCTTTGTTCTATTGTTGGTTCTGTTATTGGTTCTGTTGTTGGTTCTGTTGTTGGTTCTGCTGTTTGTTCTATTGTTGGTTCTGCTGTTGGTTCTGTTGTTGGTTCTGTTGTTGGTTCTGCTGTTGGTTCTGCTCTTTGTTCTATTGTTGGTTCTGTTATTGGTTCTGTTGTTGGTTCTGTTGTTGGTTCTGCTGTTTGTTCTATTGTTGGTTCTGTTGTTGGTTCTGTTGTTGGTTCGGTTGTTCGTTCTGCTGTTGGTTCTGTTGTTGGTACTATTGTTGGTTCTATTGTTGGTTCTGTTGTTGGTTCTGTTGTTGGTTCTGCTGTTGGTTCTGCTCTTTGTTCTATTGTTGGTTCTATTGTTGGTTCTGTTGTTGGTTCTGTTGTTGGTTCTGTTGTTGGTTCTGCTGTTGGTTCTGTTGTTGGTTCGGTTGTTGGTTCAACTGTTGGTTCTGTTGTTGGTTCTGTTGTTGGTTCGGTTGTTGGTTCGGTTGTTGGTTCTGCTGTTTGTTCTATTGTTGGTTCTATTGTTGGTTCTGTTGTTGGTTCTATTGTTGGTTCTGTTGTTGGTTCTGCTGTTGGTTCTGCTGTTTGTTCTATTGTTGGTTCTATTGTTGGTTCTGTTGTTGGTTCTATTGTTGGTTCTGTTGTTGGTTCTGCTGTTGGTTCTGTTGTTGGTACTATTGTTGGTTCTATTGTTGGTTCTGTTGTTGGTTCTGTTGTTGGTTCTGCTGTTGGTTCTGCTCTTTGTTCTATTGTTGGTTCTATTGTTGGTTCTGTTGTTGGTTCTGTTGTTGGTTCTGTTGTTGGTTCTGCTGTTGGTTCTGTTGTTGGTTCGGTTGTTGGTTTAACTGTTGGTTCTGTTGTTGGTTCTGTTGTTGGTTCGGTTGTTGGTTCGGTTGTTGGTTCTGCTGTTTGTTCTATTGTTGGTTCTATTGTTGGTTCTGTTGTTGGTTCTATTGTTGGTTCTGTTGTTGGTTCTGCTGTTGGTTCTGCTGTTTGTTCTATTGTTGGTTCTATTGTTGGTTCTGTTGTTGGTTCTATTGTTGGTTCTGTTGTTGGTTCTGCTGTTGGTTCTGCTGTTGGTTCTGTCTTAAAGCTCCCTTATAATCCGGTCCTTTGATGATCTGTTCAGGTTCCACTGAGGTTTCCTTCAGGAGTCCATGTTCCCCTGTGTTTGGGCCTTTGGACTGAGCAGTGTCTTCAACATTCAGAGGACGTTCTCTGTGGAACCCCTGGCGGGGCCTCAGAAGATGCTGCAGGGCCTCAGATGGACAATCGTTCCTCTGTTCCTCCTCTGACTTCTAATGAAGCTGGTCCAGTCACTGAGGCTATAAACTGTCCGCTGACATTGGTGCAGAACATAAAGGAGGCTCTGTTCTCTGAGAGAGGAACCCAAGGACACAATGGAGCTGAGAGGAACCTCCTGTAGAGTTCAGATTGCAACCCTCTGAACCCACAACAGGTCAGAGTCTGCAGTCTGGAGTCCTCCATGGAACCAGAACCACATGAAGGAGGAGAACCAGAGATTCTCCTGTCAGGAGGACTCAGAACGATGGAGACCAGACAAGAAAACATTTATCTGATTATTTATTTTACAGAAATGTATAAATTCTGGTCCTCAGATGGTAAAACTCTGGACTAGTTTTCCCTCCACATCCTGTAGATCTGATCGACCTCCATGTTCCATCAACTGTAGGTAGATGTTCCACCATGCTGGATGTATCTCCAGCTGCTAGATGTTCCTCCATGCTGGATGTATCTCCAGCTACTAGATGTTCCTCCATGCTGGATGTATCTCCAGCTACTAGATGTTCCTCCATGCTGGATGTATCTCCAGCTACTAGATGTTCCTCCATGCTGGATGTATCTCCAGCTACTAGATGTTCCTCCATGCTGGATGTATCTCCAGCTACTAGATGTTCCTCCATGCTGGATGTATCTCCAGCTACTAGATGTTCCTCCATGCTGGATGTATCTCCAGCTACTAGATGTTCCACCATGCTGGATGTATCTCCAGCTACTAGATGTTCCACCATGCTGGATGTATCTCCAGCTACTAGATGTTCCACCATGCTGGATGTATCTCCAGCTACTAGATGTTCCACCATGCTGGATGTATCTCCAGCTACTAGATGTTCCACCATGCTGGATGTATCTCCAGCTACTAGATGTTCCACCATGCTGGATGTATCTCCAGCTACTAGATGTTCCTCCATGCTGGATGTATCTCCAGCTACTAGATGTTCATCCATGCTGGATGTATCTCCAGCTACTAGATGTTCCACCATGCTGGATGTATCTCCAGCTACTAGATGTTCCTCCATGCTGGATGTATCTCCAGCTACTGGATGTTCCTCCATGCTGGATGTATCTCCAGCTACTAGATGTTCCACCATGCTGGATGTATCTCCAGCTACTAGATGTTCCTCCATGATGGATGTATCTCCAGCTACTAGATGTTCCTCCATGCTGGATGTATCTCCAGCTACTAGATGTTCCTCCATGCTGGATGTATCTCCAGCTACTAGATGTTCCTCCATGCTGGATGTATCTCCAGCTACTAGATGTTCCTCCATGCTGGATGTATCTCCAGCTACTAGATGTTCCTCCATGATGGATGCATCTCCAGCTACTAGATGTTCCTCCATGTTGGATGTATCTCCAGCTACTAGATGTTTCTCCATGCTGGATGTATCTCCAGCTACTAGATGTTCCTCCATGCTGGATGTATCTCCAGCTACTAGATGTTCCTCCATGCTGGATGTATCTCCAGCTACTAGATGTTCCTCCATGCTGGATGTATCTCCAGCTACTAGATGTTCCTCCATGCTGGATGTATCTCCAGCTACTAGATGTTCCTCCATGCTGGATGTATCTCCAGCTACTGTCTCCTCTGTTCTCTGGTTCTGATGCTGCATTCATTCATTGATCCAGGAGGTTGGATTCTGAAAGACCCACGGTGGGTTTTGGGGTTTCGGTGTTCAGACACTCGTTGATCAGCAGTTTAAACTGATCAATCAGTGACCTGGTGTTCATCTGGTCTTCAGGTTTCTAATGGATCTGACTTTGTACCGAACATCTCCCCTGAAAAGTAACTCGGACACGTCTTTGGAAGTTAAGTTCTTTCCTAGATTAGATTCCCTTATGTGACCGTATATCATTCATGCTGTCGTATGAAACGTCTCCTCCATCAGTTCTTCTTCAGTTTCTCCAGTTTTTCCAAACCAGACGAGTCGTTTTCTGAGCAGTGAATCAGCTTCATTTCATGGGAGGCTGATGAAGGTGGTTCACTGGAGCTGTGAGGTAACAGCTCAGAGCAACATTCCAGTTCTGTTAGTTGCACAAATGTTCCATTCTCCGCTGAGTGATTAGAAGAAGGAGGCAAATAAATTGGATTTACAGGTTTGGCAGTCACATTCCAAACTCGCAGTACACGTGTAATGTGGCTAAACCTGCATCAATAAATGAAGCAAGAACTTCATGGGACTAGTTAAAGGAATCACGGTTTTGTTTCACACCATTAGTGTTTCTATTTTAAGTGAATGTAATTGCCCCCAATTTAGCTCCCTGTTAATTGGCAGCATATGTGTTGAGGTGTTAATCCAATTAGAGCAGCAAATACCACTGAGAATGTCGCTCTGGTTCCAGTTCAGGCTCAGCGCTAATAGTATAAAGTGATTTCATGTTATTGCTGATCTCATTTGGCAGATATCAGCGGTGACAAACCCTGATGTTATCCTCGTTAGTGCTGCATGTTCAAAACACAGTTCAGGGCTGAAACGAGAGAAAGTCCCTGAATACCCAGCAGAACGTCCTCATCGTCACCCAGCCAGCCGGGTTCTACTGGTGCTGCAGTGGTTCTGTTTAGTACACAGGAGGTAAAGTATTTCAGCAACATCCAGTTATGCTGCCTCAAACTGTAAAGCTGAGAATGAACCAAGGACTCACTGGTTCCATTCACCAGAACGTTCTGACCCAGAACCCAGACGTGGCTCCAGACGTCTCCACCGGTAGAACCGCTGCTGTCAGGGTCGGACCTGTGAAACAGCTCAGAGTATATTACATTTCTGTGACCAGACCCAGCCTAAACATCTGCTGATCTACAGACACTGAAGTTTCAGAGGGTCCCTAAACGCCTCACACTCACCAACCCTTGTCCTGATCTGCTGATGTCATGTGTTCAGGCTGATATTGATTATTGGTGATTGAGGACCACAGATTCTCCTGTCTTGTCTCTTTTATTTCCCACTGAGGTCCACATCTTCCAGCTTTAGCAGTTGTTGTTTTCACACTTTGTTTAAGGTTAATGTGTTGATGCCTGCTAACT
The DNA here is from genome assembly GCA_024666655.1 of Dascyllus trimaculatus. Classification (NCBI taxonomy): domain Eukaryota; kingdom Metazoa; phylum Chordata; class Actinopteri; family Pomacentridae; genus Dascyllus; species Dascyllus trimaculatus. The sequence continues at coordinate 213,965 of CM045468.1, read as the reverse complement.
TAGCGGCTAGCTTTTAGCATAGCATTAGCCACGGTGAAAGCAGCTAATGTCCTGATGTGTGGAGATGTTGGTGCTTCTGACTTTACAAACATGTTACACTGCTCCAGACTGCATTAGCTGCAGGCTAAGATGCACAGCTAACCTTTCAGTGTTAGCATTAGCTTAGCACCATCAGCAGAATCAGTTCCAGCTGCACCACCTGTTAACTCCAACAGGTGAACTATGGGACTTTCTGTTACGTTAGAAGTGGCTGTGAACGTCTGTTGTGTTCATTAAAAACCTTCAAACAGCTTCACTGGTTCATCAGAGCTGCCTCCCTCTGCAGATGTGCTCATCTGTCTAAACAACAGCTGTCAGTCATTGGCTGGTACTCGTGACATGTAACAGCCAATCAGATAGAGCTGAGGGCGGGACATCGCTGAGACGACAGATTGACAGCAGACAGAGAGGAAGCTGATCAGAGATTAATTTTATTTATTGATAACTGGCTGATGAAAGAAACGATACCAATAATCGTAGAGCTGCCAAAGATCAATCATGGGTCAGTCCCAGCTTTAAACTGGGGATGTGCTGATCGGATCAGAGTCACTAAACATTCAGTATCTGCTGATAGAGATTCCTAATCTGGTTCCACTGTCCTGATAATAAACAATTCAAGTACACAGAAGTGATTAAAGTCAGTCCAGTGATCTGCTTAATGAAGTCTCTGCAATGCATTAACAGAAGCCTGCATCTCAGCCTCCAGTCTGTTCCTCAGAGTTCTGCAGGTGGAACCTTGTTGTAAAGCTCCGGTAGTATCATAGACCTGCTGTAGTTCCTGGTTGTTCCACCAGGGGGAGCCTCTTAGTGTTTGATAGAGACCAGAGGAGGCGTCACTCAGACTACAGGAAGCAGAGAGCATTGTGGGAGTTTAGTTAGCAACGGGCACCAAGACAAAGACTCCTGTGGAGGTTAATGACCTCCGAACAGATCATTCTGAGAAGCAGAAGAACCCCAGTAACCTTTTGGGATTCTTCAAAACCCGAACCCACCATTTGAGTTCAAGATGGTTCCTAGAGAACCTCCTGCGGTAGATTAAGATCCTTCAGAGAACCACCCAGTGGGGTTTCGGTTCCACTTTGAGCTCGATGTTTTTGGTATTTTTATTAGTAATTTATTTTTTGAGCTGTCAAAGTTCCTCCAGTAGCCAACTGGGAACAGAGTTCCATAAAGAGAGTCTGCCTTTATGACGCCTGAGTGGCGACCAACAGAACAAGATGGGTTCTGGTATTGATCACCAATAAAATGCTGTGATTGATCCGTGACCTCAGTCCAGATCATTAAACTCTGTTCCTGGATGCCTCCTCTCCTCTGACCCTCTGCTGCCTCAGTTCCTCCTTTTGTCTGATGGGTTCTAAGAGCTTCCATGTGCTCGGGGTTCTTCTCAGTAACCAGCAGGAATGTTAATGTCCTGATCCTCCTCCATGTCGTCTCCACATGCGACACTTTCTGCGGTCGGCTGAAGAGGAAAAGCAGAGTTTGGAGTTTGAGGTGTAATTAGATGTTTGGTGGTGGGAGGCAGCTGCTCTTCATATCAGCCCATCGGATCTTTCACATTAACCCTGTTAGTGCTGCTGCTGGGAAACGCTGCCTGTATATTTACATGAGATCAGACGCTAAACAGCTCAGCCTCCTTCCCACATTGTCACCAGCTGAAGTCCACTGAACCACAAACACTCCCTCGCTTATTTTCTCTTTCTGCCGCTGCTCAGATGATTTTTGAGGATCAGTGGATGTTGCAGAGAAAAGCACTTAACTTCTGAAATGACTGTTTGTGAGTGGAGTTCCTTTCAGTGGGGATTCCTTCCTCGGAGGAGGATTTGTTCTCTCTGTGACAGCGTCGTAATGAGTAGCTCCCACAGAAAGCCACTGTGTTGAGTAATTGACTGTAAACACTCAGGGAATGTTAATTAAGCCTCTCACAAAACCAAACACATTCACGGGGTAATTTTGTGCTCAGGGACAGAAACCTCCTGCAGCTCAGTTTGTTCCTTCAGCGCTCAGCCGAACTTTCACAGGCCGAGGAAGAAAGAAGGAATAAATCAGCTGCACAGACTGCAGAGGGTTGAAACTGTTCGGATGGAAACAGGAAAACTCCAGCAGACAGAACGACGACGCGACACAAGAAGAAAAGCAACACAATTAGAAGTGAAACTAACCCTTCAACCAGCAGCAGCTCCTCCTCCAGACATCTCCACTCAGCCTTAGTTCTCCTCAGGTCAGAATCATGAGGTCTTCTCTGGTCCTTCACCGCTCCACAGCTCAACTCTGGACTCTGCCTCCAGTAAAGTCAAGCTCCGAGTCATTTTGTACGTTTCTAAAGTCGTTTTAGAGAAACTCTTTTTTCCTCATTGATTAATTTTCACCACCCCCACCTTTCTGGACAGTTTCCAGGTTATCTTTAATTTTCACCGTCTTTCTTCTTATAAAGTCAAACACTAAACGAACCAGCGGATGAAAATCTGGATGTAGATCTTTGATGCAGTAAATAAATGTCTGATTTCTGAGTCTGAAAATAAAAATGATTCTTTGAACTCTGAAGTTCTTCTGTCCTGACGGCTGAGTCTGACTGGAGGTGGAGAATGAAAAGTCCTCCAGACCCAGCAGAGACGCTGAGGCTGAGATGAACCAGAACCTTCCATCGGGTTCAAACTGAGCTCAGAGTCTGAACCTTCAGTCCCATCAAACCTCTGGCTGGGTTTGAATCAGTGAGCTGGTAGTGCTGCCAGCAGGTGGCGCTGTGGCCTGCATGAGTTCTAATGAACAGAGTAGAGGAAGACAGACGGCGGCTGGAAGCCAGAACCACTGGAGATAAAGTCACAACTAGAACATGAGAACCAGTGGAGGCAGAGTGACGTCAGACTGGGTCCTCTAGTTTAGTTAAAGGTTTAGTCCTTTAGTTAGTTTAGTTAAAGGTTTAGTCCTTTAGTTAGTTTAGTTAAAGGTTTAGTCCTCTAGTTAGTTTAGTTAGAGGTTTAGTCCTTTAGTTAGTTTAGTTAAAGGTTTAGTCCTTTAGTTAGTTTAGTTAGTGGTTTAGTCCTCTAGTTAGTTTAGTTAAAGGTTTAGTCCTTTAGTTAGTTTAGTTAAAGGTTTAGTCCTTTAGTTAGTTTAGTTAGAGGTTTAGTCCTTTAGTTAGTTTAGTTAAAGGTTTAGTCCTTTAGTTAGTTAGAGGTTTAGTCCTTTAGTTAGTTTAGTTAAAGGTTTAGTCCTCTAGTTAGTTTAGTTAAAGGTTTAGTCCTTTAGTTAGTTTAGTTAGTGGTTTAGTCCTCTAGTTAGTTTAGTTAAAGGTTTAGTCCTTTAGTTAGTTTAGTTAAAGGTTTAGTCCTTTAGTTAGTTTAGTTAGAGGTTTAGTCCTTTAGTTAGTTTAGTTAAAGGTTTAGTCCTTTAGTTAGTTAGAGGTTTAGTCCTTTAGTTAGTTTAGTTAAAGGTTTAGTCCTCTAGTTAGTTTAGTTAAAGGTTTAGTCCTTTAGTTAGTTAGAGGTTTAGTCCTTTAGTTAGTTTAGTTAAAGGTTTAGTCCTCTAGTTAGTTTAGTTAAAGGTTTAGTCCTTTAGTTAGTTAGAGGTTTAGTCCTTTAGTTAGTTTAGTTAAAGGTTTAGTCCTTTAGTTAGTTAGAGGTTTAGTCCTTTAGTTAGTTTAGTTAAAGGTTTAGTCCTCTAGTTAGTTTAGTTAAAGGTTTAGTCCTCTAGTTAGTTTAGTTAAAGGTTTAGTCCTCTAGTTAGTTTAGTCAAAGGTTTGGTCCTGTAGTTAGTTTTAAAGGTTTAGTCCTTTAGTTAGTTTAGTTAGAGGTTTAATCCTTTAGTTAGTTCAGTTAGAGGTTTAGTCCTCTAGTTAGTTTAGTTAAAGGTTTAGTCCTCTAGTTAGTTAGAGGTTTAGTCCTTTAGTTAGTTTAGTTAAAGGTTTAGTCCTCTAGTTAGTTTAGTTAAAGGTTTAGTCCTCTAGTTAGTTTAGTTAGAGGTTTAGTCATCTAGTTAGTTTAGTTAAAGGTTTAGTCCTTTAGTTAGTTTTAGTTAGAGGTTTAGTCCTTTAGTTAGTTTAGTTCGAGGTTTAGTCCTCTAGTTAGTTTAGTTAAAGGTTTAGTCCTTTAGTTAGTTTTAGTTAAAGGTTTAGTCCTTTAGTTAGTTTAGTTCGAGGTTTAGTCCTCTAGTTAGTTTAGTTAAAGGTTTAGTCCTCTAGTTAGAGTTTAGTTAAAGGTTTAGTCCTTTAGTTAGTTTTAGTCTAACTTTGAGTCGTCCTGTTGAAGCTGGAGTCGAGCTCTCAGTGAATGAAACCACTTCAGTCTGTTTGGTTCTGACTGATTCGCTCTGCTGGGCTCAGGCTGGTTCACCAGAGAGTCCAGTTGTCCTGGAGAACTGAGGCTCTGCAAACTAATCCCTGATCACACACTGGGCCTGTGTGTGTGTGTGTGTGTAGGTGTGTGTGTGTGTGTGTGTGTGTGTGTGTGTGTGTGTGTGTGTGTGTGTGTGTGTTGTCAGAAATAGTGTCCAGCAGAGGGCCTTGTTTTATCATCTTTAATGAAGAGTTACTGACTACAAAGGTGAAGCTAGTGCACAAACACACACACACACACACACACACACACACACACACACGTACACACACACACACACACACACACACACACACACACACGTACACACACCGTGTACTGTCCTGTTGTGTTGTTGTTGTGTCTCTGAGGTCTTCGTTGAATCTGGAGGGCTGTTTTGGACAGAGGCCTGGTGAAGGAGGTGGAGGGTTGAGGTGCAGCTCTGTGTTGTTGTACTTGGTGTTGTGTTGTTGTTGTGTTGTTGCCACTTGTTCTGTTGTTGTTCTGTTGTCATTGTGTTGTCGTTGTGTTGTTGTATTTGTTGTTGTATTTGTCATTGTTGTTGTTGTTGTTCTGTTGATGTTGTCATGTTGTTGTTGAATCTGGAGGGTTGTGATGGACAGATGAGGGTTGAGGTGCAGCTCAGTGTAGATGGTCTGTGCTGTTGTGTTGTTGTTGTTGTTGTCATTGTTGTTGTCATGCTGTTGTCTTGTTGTGCTGTTGCTGTTGTGTTGTGGCCGCATTGTTCTGTTGTTGTTCTGTTGTCATTGTGTTGTTGTTGTTGTATTTGTCATTGTTATTGTTTTGTTGTTGTGCTGTTGTTGTTGTCATGTTGTTGTATTTGTTGTTGTTGTTGTCATGTTGTTGTTGTTGTGCTGTTGTTGTTGTTGAACCTGGAGGGTTGTGATGGACAGATGAGGGCTGAGGTGCAGCTCAGTGTTGATGGTCTGTGCTGTTGTGTTGTTGTGCTGTTGTGTTGTTGTTGTTGTTGTTGTCATTGTTGTTGTCATGCTGTTGTCTTGTTGTGCTGTTGTTGTTGTTGTTGTGTTGTGGCCGCATTGTTCTGTTGTTGTTCTGTTGTCATTGTGTTGTTGTTGTTGTATTTGTCATTGTTATTGTTTTGTTGTTGTGCTGTTGTTGTTGTCATGTTGTTGTATTTGTTGTTGTTGTTGTCGTGTTGTTGTTGTTGTGCTGTTGTTGTTGTTGAACCTGGAGGGTTGTGATGGACAGATGAGGGCTGAGGTGCAGCTCAGTGTTGATGGTCTGTGCTGTTGTTGTTCCTGCACTTTGAGTTTTCCTTCAGGACTAAACACTCGGAGCTCTGAGGTTCCTGATCACATGCAGCTGGAACAGCGGCTCGGGTCTCAGTCCAGGTACTTCCTGGTCTCTGCTGTAGTTTGGACCAGACTGCTGTCCTGGTGTTTGTCTGCAGCAGATCCCAGATCAGCCCAGAGGGTTAAAATGACATGTTGGACTGTGAGTGGTTTATCTTCTGATCAGTAAACGTTCTGAGCTGATTCCTCACTCACCTACACTAACAGGACATTGAGTAAATCACATCAGCTCTAAATAAGTCTTCCAGAGTCCAACGACATGAAGCTGAGCGTGAGGATCAGCTGTCAGTCCTCTGATCTGGAGTTATTTAGGGAATCTAAAGGGAGCCTGGGATGTGTTGTTAAGTGCTCTGAGATGATGAATGTTCTGAACTGGTTTATATAAATAAAAGTTAATAATTTAATAACCAGTGTTTGCTTAAACCCGACTCCATCTTCCTGATAACACACCTCATGTACCATAGATCAGCTGTAGTTCCTGGTTGTTCCACCAGGTGGAGCCTCTTCCTGTTTAATCCTGTAGAGACCAGAGGAGGCGTCACTCAGACTACACTTCATGTTGGAAGCAGAGAGCATTGTGGGAGTTTAGCTAGCAACGGGCACCATGACAGAGACTCCCGTGGAGGTTAATGACCTCCAACCAGACACTGTTGTTCTATCCTGGTGGAATAAATAGAAGCTACAGTCATGGCTGGTGTCACGTCTCTCTGCCTGCAATGTGAATGAAGGACCAGTGAAGACTGAGCTGAACTGACATCATCAATCACTGATTATAACTGATCAATACTGATCAAACAGCACTTGTTAGACTAGACGTAACAAAGGATGCAGCTACGATCACTGGGACGTTGTCTTGATGGGTTGTGTCCAGGATGGTTTGGTGGTTTTAGAACATCTAAACATGCTGGGATCACCTGGTTGTACCTGTGCAGCAGCAACAGTCAGCAGAGTCCAGGTGTTTCTGGACCATCAGTGATGATTAACCTTCATGTGGAGGATCGTCATGGTGACCAGAGGAGGGTCTGTGGTTACCATGGTTACCGCCCAGAGACCAAACAGTTGTTTAACAGTGGAAGAACCAGAGGAGGAGGTCAGGATCTGCTGCTGCTTCCTTCAGAGTTCTACTGTAACGTCCTGAGAACGTTCCAGCAGCTGAACTTGATCCGTGTCCAACATGAACTCCAGCTGAAGAGTCTGTGCTCGGGTTAGGGTTAGACTGTTATCAGACTGGTCTCAGGTGATCTGACATGCTTCCAGGACTTCAGGAGAGTTAAAGTGTAGCAGGAGCTCTGGGAGGTTCTCCTTCTACCAAAGCACCAGTCCGGCTGAAGTCGTCTCCACTGCTGAAGCTTCTGGTTTCCAGCTGTTTCTCCACATCAGCCACCTGCTCAGGTCCTCATCACTCCTCCTACTATCATCATTATCATTACGAGTTCCTGTGGTTCTCCTGGTTTCTGGGTTTTCCACACCTTGTTTTGTGCTGAACCTCAGGATCCAGTTCAGCATCCAGGAAGTTCTGTCTTCACTGCTGACCTCCAGAAGGAGCCTCCTGTCGGCTCTTTCACTTTGTTTGTTTCCCGGTTCTTGTGCTTGGTTCCTGTTGGCTGCCTGCTGCTCTGCCAAGGACCAGCTAAAGACCCAAACCTGGTCCTGCTTTGGTTCATCTGGGTCTTCCTCCTGCTTCTCTGATACCCGACCAGAACCGAACACCTTCAGTGAACAAGTTCTTCAGAGTAACTTCTGGCTGCTGTGTTTTTGGTTTATTGGTCCATTGAGAGAAACCAGGCGTAGCAGTGGAGGTGATGAAGACTCACGGTAACGTTTCTAGTTCCTGTATGTTGAGGAGGTCACATGGCCGACACGAGTCTGAAGAACCAGAAGGAATCCTGTCTTCAGGGTTCTGTTAACCAGCAAACACATGTCTGCAGATCGCTGCTCAGAGTCTGAAACATTCCTGACAAAGTCTTTGAACTCGGAGCTCAGAACCACGACCTGAACAACACTTTCATTTCCTGAAGCCTGAAGGCAGCAGAGCCACAGACAGCTTCAATAACCCAGAACAAATCTGCTGCAGTCTGACTGCCAGGACCTTACCCCCCTGGACACACACACACACACACACACACACACATGTACACACACACACACACACACATACACATGTACACACACACACTCTGGTGATCTGGTTCTGATCCATGACGTTCCTTGTCTCTACTTCAGGTTGTGATCGTAGGTTTCGTTGTTGGGCTCTGAGCTTCCAGGTGGAGGCCGACTGTCCCTGAATGAAGGAGACGAGGAGGATGAGGAGGATGAGGAGGATGAGGAGGATGAGGAAGACGAGGAGGATGAGGAGGACGAGGAGGATGAGGAGGATGAGGAGGATGAGGAGGATGAGGAAGACGAGGAGGATGAGGAGGACGAGGAGGACGAGGAGGTGGAGGAAGACGAGGAAGACGAGGAAGACGAGGAGGTCGAGGAGGTGGAGGAGGTGGAGGAGGACAAGGAGGACGAGGAGGACGAGGAGGACGAGGAGGACGAGGAGGACAAGGAGGACGAGGAGGACGAGGAAGACGAGGAAGACGAGGAAGATGAGGAAGACGAGGAGGTGGAGGAAGACGAGGAGGACGAGGAGGACGAGAAGGTGGAGGAGGACGAGGAGGACGAGGAGGTGGAGGAGGACGAGGAGGTGGAGGAGGACGAGGAGGACGAGGAAGACGAGGAGGACGAGGAGGACGAGGAGGACGAGGAGGACGAGGAAGACGAGGAAGACGAGGAAGACGAGGAGGACGAGGAAGACGAGGAAGACGAGGAAGACGAGGAAGACGAGGAGGATGAGGAAGACGAGGAAGACGAGGAAGACGAGGAGGACGAGGAGGTGGAGGAGGACGAGGAGGTGGAGGAGGACGAGGAGGACGAGGAGGACGAGGAGGACGAGGAGGACGAGGAAGACGAGGAAGACGAGGAAGACGAGGAGGACGAGGAGGACGAGGAAGACGAGGAAGACGAGGAAGACGAGGAGGACGAGGAGGAGGAGGAGGACGAGGAGGACGAGGAAGACGAGGAAGACGAGGAAGACGAGGAGGACGAGGAGGACGAGGAGGACGAGGAGGATGAGGAAGACGAGGAGGACGAGGAGGATGAGGAGGATGAAGACAAGCCTTTAAATTTACCTCCAGCTTCGCCTCACAGGATGAACAATCAGAGCCTCAGAGCTCCTCTGGTGATCAGGATGTTTTAAACCAGACAGATTGGTTCTTCTCTGTCTGAGGTCTCAGCTACTCGTTCTGATTGGTTACACGTCATGAGTAACAGCCAATCAACATTCAGCCCAGCAGCCTGTCAGCTGACGATGGTGGCGCCTCCCTGACGGAGCAGCTCAACCATCACTAGACGGCCTCAACAAACCCACCAGCCAACACCGTCAGGGCAGAGGAGCACCAGGTGAGGCCCAGGGACAGCTGTGGGCCCTGACGCCGTCTCCGGCTGGTGTGGCGGCGCTGACGCCCATCATCATGAAGTGCTCTAGAAACTGGTCCAGACCACGTAGCCTCCAGCCTCCACCCTGGTTCTGACCCTCACCAGTTCACCTACAGGGCTAACTGGTCCACGGAGGACGCCATAGCCACAGCTCTGCATGCTGCCCTGTCCCCCTGGACCAGCAGGGGCGCTGTGCACGGCTGCTCTTTGACCAGCAGGGGCGCTGTGCACGGCTGCTCTTTGACCAGCAGGGGCGCTGTGCACGGCTGCTCTTTGACCAGCAGGGGCGCTGTGCACGGCTGCTCTTTGACCAGCAGGGGCGCTGTGCACGGCTGCTCTGAATGCTTTAGTTCAGCATTTAACTCGACCCCCCCAACAGGCTGGTGTTAAAACTGTGTGATCGAGGATTATCTGCCTCTGGATCAGGGACTTCCTGAGTGGTCGGTCCCACAGGGTGAGACGAGGCTCCCATGTCTCCCCAGTCATCAGCCCCAGCACCGGCTGAGTGCTGAGCCCCCTCCTCTACACCACCTACACCATGACTTTAGATGGTGGAGCAGCTGTCAGTGTGGAGCGCAGACCAGAACCTCATCCTGAGGACCACTAAGACCAAGGAGGTCCTGACCCTAACCCGCCCTTCAGAGGAGGACAGTGGACAGAGTTAGGGAGGGTCTCCATCTCCTCACGGTTCTATGCAAGAGCCACAGTTACCCTGAACAACATCAAACATGAACACATTTTATTTCTCAATGACACTCCAGGACACTCAAGGACACTCAAGGACATTCCAGGACACTTTGTTCTTTTAGTTCTATTTTCTTTTATATTCTATTCCACATTTAAATTCTTTATTTCAGTCTTTTAACTTTTGTATGACATCTGGTAGGATTGCACCTTGGATTTCATTGTACATGTTCAGTGACAATAAAGAATCTATTCTATTCTATTCTATTGTATTCTATTGTATTCTATTGTATTCTATTCTATTCTATTCTATTCTATTCTATTCTATTGTGTTCTATTCTAGTCTATTCAACAGGTTAAACTCACACAACCAAAGGTGATTCAGTCCTGTCTTCTGTTGAACTTTGTTTGTCCATCCATCATTTTTGTCCTCCTCCTCCTGCTCCTCCTCCTTATTCTTCTACTTCCTTCTCCTCCTCCTCTTCTTCCTCCTCCTCCTGCTCCTTCTTCTTCTTCTTCCTCCTCCTCCTCCTCCTGCTCCTCCTCCTTATTCTTCTACTTCCTTCTCCTCCTCCTCTTCTTCCTCCTCCTCCTTCCTCCTCTCGATAGCAGCAGACTGAGAAGGTTCTTCCAGATGTTTCTGTCCCTGCAGTGTTTTCCAGGTTCCTTCTGGAGGATCTGAGGTGTTCCTAGGCCAGATGAGATATGTGATCCCTGCAGGGTTCTGGTCTCGTCCCAGCTGAGACCCTCCAGAGGCCTCATGGCCTCATGGCTTCATGGCTTCATGGCCTCATGGCTTCATGTTCTGGTCGTTTCTTTTATCTGCTCAGACTGTTGTTCTCAGACGGATTCGTCATACTGGGAAAGGTTGTGCCTCATGATGAACCAGCGTCCTGCAGGGGGCGCTCTTCTCTCGGACTCTCCCTGTGGAGCATCAGGTGAACAGACTTGACCAGCAGCTGAAGTGGTGGAAGACCGGCTGCACATGTTCCGTTAAACTCATGACACAGTTGTTCTAATGAGAACGTTGTTTATCCATCAGGGACGCTCTGGACTTTGATTCTAGTAACTCAGAAATGTGCTGGTTTGGATGGATGGAGTTCTGAGACCTTCTACTAAACCCAACCAGGAGCTGCTGACTGCGTCCGTCAGACCTCCTCTTTACCACAGACTCTCTGGTCAGACTGTACTTCCCCTACCTGAGACACCTGAAGGACCTGAAGGACCTGAAGGACCTGAAGGACCAGAGGGATGTTCCTGGAGATACTGACTCAGAACAAAGCTCCTCCAGAGAACACGGAGTTCCGCTGCTGTAAAACAACTGTAGAAGCAGAATCAGTGAAAACATTTAAAGCTTCCAGTGAGAGATTTAAAGGTGTGAAACATTCAGGAGGGTTCAGGACCTGATGAAGAGTTCCTCTGAAGCAGAACCTCTCACCTGATGAATGAAACACCAGAGACTAATAAGAGCAGATCCACCAGAACACCTGGGAACACCTGGAGAATATCTGGAAAACACCTGGAAACACCTGGAGAACACCTGGAGGACACCTGTGAAATACCTGGAGGACACCTGGAGGACACCTGTGGAACACCTGGAAACACCTGGAGGACACCTGGGGAACACCTAGAGGACACGTAGTTGGTGGACACACTATCATGTACGGTTTAATATTTTGTGTTCTGCTTTATTTACTGTGTCCATGACATGAACACGGAGTACAGGAACACATCTTCTGTGTGTTTTATCACTCAGACGTCACATCGTCCCTCCATGATCAGAGGACAAACTGCAGAAACACCTCAGGTAACCTCAGGTAGCCTCAGGTAGCCTCAGGTATTCACCCATCTGTCCCTCATTTCTCCTCCTTCATCTTCTTCTGTCATCTGCTGGAGGCTGAACTTCATCTCAGTCATGTGAGGATTCACTGCTTTCTTCTGCTCTGCTCGATGAGGATGTTCAGGTGGAGGCAGGTGGACCTGTTGAAGCCTGTTCAGGTTCTCTGACAAACATCACAGAGAGACAGAAGCTTCTCTGTGGACGGCAGCGATGACTGACCTGTCAGGTTTACAGCTCACTGACTGCAGACGGCTGCAGCAGGTCTTGGTCTCCATCAGCAGACCCGTGTTGGTCCTGAAGCTGCTGTTATGTAACGCCGAGCTGTCCTCAGATGTCTCCAGTGTCTCTGGACGCTGTTTGCATGTCAAGTCCTTGGGGAGAGTATGGATAATGTGTGCATCAGTGTGTTTGTGCTGTTTGCATTCGGCCAACAGGACGGAGACAAAGCTGTTGCTAAGCTGGATGTTTAGCGGCTGCAGAAATGCAGTGTTTGCTGGGTGTTTGGGTGCCACCTCCCTGGTGATGCCTGAGCTCTGGCACCCCGACCAGGCCTCTCTTGGCTCAGAGCTGCTGGCATCAGCCAGTGTTTGTCCTGTTGTTCTGCAGGTTCGACGTTCACACTGAAATATTAATCAGACTGAGGTCAGTTTGAGACGACGACGCTGATGGCTGACGTGAACATACAGTCCATTTACTGCATTCAAATAGCTCATATAATGTAGGCTGTTACAGTTCAGATGATGGGTCAGGTTCAGGTTCAGGTTCAGGTTCAGGTTCAGGTTCAGGTTCAGGCTGGGGGGAGGATTAGGATTAAAATCAGGAAACAAGAGTGAAGCTCAAGATTCAGTTAAACCTGCAGGACGTTAATTCACATCAATGTAACGCCCTCTGAAGGGATGGAAACAGTGTGTATGTCTGTATGCTACTGTGTGTGTGTGTGTGTGTGTGTGTGTGTGTGTGTGTGTGTGTGTGTGTGTGTGTGTGTGTGTGTGTGTGGAGCATAATGGTAGTCAGGCCCATAATGAGTTTCAGGGCCTCTAACCAGCCTTTGAAACTCTGGACTCACACTTGGCACCCAAAGGACACTGCATCATTTGGACAATTTGGACAAAAGGGTATTCATGGACACACACACACACACACACACACACACACACACACACACACACACACACACTAATGAGCACCACACACAATCTAACTCACCTCATTCATCTCGTGTTCGCTCTCGGTGTGTTTTTCTGCTGCAGATACCAACAGGCTGGTTTAAGATGAGTCACTGTTGGGTCTGTTTATGTTGATGGTGGTTCTGACAGAACCAGAACCAGAGGTGATGATTAAAGTCATGGACCAACGTCTTCAGCTGAGCGTCAACCAGCGATGATACTCAGAAAGAACTAATCAGTGTTTGAATGTTCAAAAGAACATGTTGATGTATTCTCCTGCCCTTTATGTCAGAATGTTTGTCTGATGTTGTCAGACTGCAGCTGACCCAGAGCAGCTTCTGCTCTGGGTCCTGTTGGGTTCTGTTGGGTCCTGTTTGGTGCTGTTGCATAGTGTTGGCTCCTGTTTGTTTGTACGTGTACCAGGTTTGGTTGTATTTGTACCAGGTTTGGTTGTATTTGTACCAGGTTTGGTTGTACGTGTACCAGGTTTGGTTGCACGTGTACCAGGTTTGGTTGTACGTGTACCAGGTTTGGTTGTATTTGTACCAGGTTTGGTTGTATTTGTACCAGGTTTGGTTGTATTTGTACCAGGTTTGGTTGTACGTGTACCAGGTTTGGTTGTATTTGTACCAGGTTTGTGTTGTATTTGTACCAGGTTTGGTTGTACGTGTACCAGGTTTGGTTGTACGTGTACCAGGTTTGGTTGTACGTGTACCAGGTTTGGTTGTACGTGTACCAGGTTTGGTTGCACGTGTACCAGGTTTGGTTGTACGTGTACCAGGTTTGGTTGTACGTGCACCAGGTTTGGTTGTATTTGTACCAGGTTTGGTTGTATTTGTACCAGGTTTGGTTGTATTTGTACCAGGTTTGGTTGTATTTGTACCAGGTTTGGTTGTACGTGTACCAGGTTTGGTTGTACGTGTACCAGGTTTGGTTGTATTTGTACCAGGTTTGGTTGTATTTGTACCAGGTTTGGTTGTACGTGTACCAGGTTTGGTTGTACGTGTACCAGGTTTGGTTGTATTTGTACCAGGTTTGGTTGTATTTGTACCAGGTTTGGTTGTACGTGCACCAGGTTTGGTTGTACGTGTACCAGGTTTGGTTGTATTTGTACCAGGTTTGTGTTGTATTTGTACCAGGTTTGGTTGTATTTGTACCAGGTTTGGTTGTATTTGTACCAGGTTTGGTTGTATTTGTACCAGGTTTGGTTGTACGTGTACCAGGTTTGGTTGTATTTGTACCAGGTTTGTGTTGTATTTGTACCAGGTTTGGTTGTACGTGTACCAGGTTTGGTTGTACGTGTACCAGGTTTGGTTGTACGTGCACCAGGTTTGGTTGTACGTGTACCAGGTTTGGTTGTATTTGTACCAGGTTTGGTTGTATTTGTACCAGGTTTGGTTGTATTTGTACCAGGTTTGTGTTGTATTTGTACCAGGTTTGGTTGTATTTGTACCAGGTTTGGTTGTACGTGTACCAGGTTTGGTTGTACGTGTACCAGGTTTGGTTGTACGTGCACCAGGTCCAGACCTCCAGGAATGTGTCTGAGCTCTTGTGAGTGTTCGTTCCATGTTGGAGCAGGTTTTGCTGTTGAAGCTGAATGAATGAACCAGAGTGACTTTAGTTTGGTCGATGCCATCTAAAGAACTCTGTGATGTCAGCGTATCAAACGGTGACTTGTCGTCAGATAAATAAGCTATCTATTGTTTGAGGGGAGGTCTCTGTGTTCTTAGAGACCAAACGCTGCCGGGTTGAGGTGGTTTGTCGACCTGTTGGACTCTGACGGGGCCCAAACATCACCAGCTGGAGTCAAACTGAACCTGGTGTGTCACTGAGAACACCAACCCATGAGGACATCCTCCATCTGGAGATCTTGCTGGAAGTTCTTCACACTCCTGTCTGCTGCTCAGCTTTAATGAAACCTGTTCTCAGAGCACCTGTCGGCCTAAAGTTAGATGATATTTCCTCCTGCAGACTGAACATTAATGTAGTAAAGATGCTGCAGAGTTCAGCTGCTGAGCTGAAAATAGCTGCAGCTTTATTAAATTATGATATTACACAGATGATGCAAGAAAACATCTGCAGTCAAACCGATGGAGTTTGATCCTGAACCTGAAAATACTCTGAGAGACGACGAGGTAACACCCGAACACATGTGGAAGAAGTTCACTGGACCGGATTAGCATGACCTGAGGACACACACACACACACACACACACACTCAACACACACAACACACACACACACACACACACACAACATGAAGTGAAAGCAGCACGTTTCCTTCAGTGTCAGACTGAGACTAGAGACTCGGTCTCTAGAACCAGTGAATAGTCGTGGACCTAAATACTCGTCCCAGTGGTTCTGATGATACCTTTGGCCATCGCTGAGCAGCTCCACTCTCAAACATCGTCACATGATCCAGCAGTTTGTTGGCTGAAGTGCCTGAATCTGAGTTTCTGTTTGGGGTCGGCTCAGGGTCACATTCTTGGGTCGAGGGTTGCATTCTTCTCCTCCAGTGTTTTAAAGCCATTTAAAGAGCAGCCGTAAAGGAGCAGCCTGGGTTAGCTGACTGTTCTGCTCGTGGTGGGAGATGCCACACATGGGGGAGAATTTATACAGAACCAATAAAAAGTATTCACCCCCTGCATGTTTTCTCCCTTTATTGCTTTTTAACATGGAATCATGGTCAATTTAATTTGGCCTCTAGACAAGAATTAACAAAAAAGACTCTTTCATGTCAAAGTGAAAACAGCTGTCTACAAAATAATGTCAGTTAACTAAATATGTCAAATGTACAACAACAGATTTATAAGTATTCATCCTCTTTAAAGGGACTCTAACTGAACTCATTAGCAGCCAGTTGGTTCTAGAAGTCATCAGTCAGTAAATGGATCATCTGAGGTCAGTGGATGTGTCTCAGTGATTGGAGGATAAAGACTCCTGGATCTGGAAGGTCCAGTCCCTGGAGGATCAGGACTCCTGGATAGAACTAGACCATGAAGACTAAAGAACCTCCAAGAACCTCTGAGAGAAGGTTGTTGAACAGCATCAGTCAGGAGATGAAACCAGAACATTTAAGGTTCTGAAGATCTCTAGGAGTCCAGTTAAACCATCATTAAGACCTGGAAGGACCTGGACCATGAGGACACCTGACTAGAGCAGGACGTCCTCAAAGACTAGAATCTGGACTAGAGTTCACCAGAAGACATGTGGAGACTCTAAAGTCACCTGGAAGAAGGTTCTTTGGTCTGAGGAGACCAGGATGGAGCTTTTAGTCCTTCAGGCTAGATGATATGATTGATGGACACCAAACACTGAACATCATCATAAACACACCATCCTCACTGTGAAGCACGGTGGTGGCAGCATCATGACGTGAAGCATGGTGGTGGCAGCATCATGACGTGAAGCACGGTGGTGGCAGCATCATGACGTGAAGCACGGTGGTGGCAGCATCATGAGATGAAGCACGGTGGTGGCAGCATCATGACGTGAAGCACGGTGGTGGCAACATCATGGTGTAAAGCACGGTGGTGGCAGCATCATGAGGTGAAGCACGGTGGTGGCAGCATCATGATGTGAAGCATGGTGGTGGCAGCATCATGAGGTGAAGCACGGTGGTGGCAGCATCATGATGTTTAAGCACGGTGGTGGCAGCATCATGATGTGAAGCATGGTGGTGGCAGCATCATGGTGTGAAGCACGGAGGTGGCGGCATCATGACGTGAAGCACGGTGGTGGCAGCATCATGGTGTGAAGATTCTTTCCCCTTAGCAGGTCCTGTAAGGCTTGTAAAGGTTGAGGGTAAAATGAATGCAGCAAAGCTTTTCCATTTTCAATATAAAATACTTCATCTATTCATCCGTCCTTCTTCTGGGTGGATCAGGTAAACCCGTTGGATCAGGTAAACCCGTTGGATCAGGTGGATGACTGTCAGCACAGGTAGGAGTGACCAGTGATGCTGTAATGTTAATCTAAATGTAAACTTTCTATCAGTTTCCTCACTGCTGCTGATGAAGGTACGTAGCCTGGAGGTTCCTGTAGGTTCCAGCCTGAACATTTCATTCTGTCCATCTGATGTCTTTGAAGAGGAAATACCTGAACTACTGTGGCATCAGGTGGGGATGATGTCTCAGGTGGATGGATCTTTTTGTACCTGAGTTAATGTTTTCATTTTGGAGTGTGTGAAGGTCTCTGCTCCTTGATAATAATATTTTTGCTGAGAATGTGAAGTTTTAATTGGTCTGGTTGATAAATAAGATGCCTACATTACCACCTCCAGTGTTTCAGTTCAGGTTTCTCGTCCAAGTAAAGAAGTCGAGCTTTTCTTCAGTTGTTTTCTCCAGAAAAGAAAAGACGTGTCCTGCTTGTGATTTGAGCAGAGTGTTTCCACAAATGTACAAAGCCAGCGTGTTGGGCTTAATGAAAAAAGTCCAACTGCAGTGAAAGGTCCAATAAAACCAGGCAGGTATTCTGAGGCTGATCTGAGAGCTGCTGTGTAATTAATCTCTGAATCAGTTTAATTACACCACAACAGAGCTGCTCTCTTCTTGTTGGTGCTGTTGTAGATTTACTCGCAGGACAATTCACACCGCTGCTGCCAGAAACAAATGGTCTCAGAAATTTGGTGAAAAATAATAAACTCCTTCTGGACGGCAGATGCTGGAGGTCGAACCAATGAGTCAGCATTGGCTGTAATTAAATAAACAAGCCGCTCCAACTTTTACTCAACAAAGTGGAGGAAGAAAGCGTCCATTAATCCTCCATTTAAATTTCTCACCAAAGTCTGTGCAATAAAACTGCATGAAGGATGTTCCAACAAGAAAAGCATTTAGAAACTCTCTCAGTCCAGTTAATGGGACCAGATTATTCCACAAGTCACCTCAGGGCGACTCTCCACTCTTCTGGTTCTGGTTCTGGTTCTGGGTCGGATCAAAGAGGTTGGATCTGCAGGTTCTCCAGAACAAACGTTCAGACTGCATTCAAGCTACCTGCAAGTTCCCGCCGTGGAAAATGGCCTGTAGTCAGGTCTAGACGTGATCCACAGCACCGAAGAGTTCTACAGATGATCAGGAACACAGAACCAGAACCAGAACAGTCCGACTGACGGAGGCTCTCAGGCTGCTGCAGTGAACAAAGTGAAATGTGGAACCAACATGGTCCATGGACAAGTCTGAACTTGAGGTCTGAATGACTGAAGTACCAGACAGAACCTGGGTCCAGACAGTACCGCAGAAGTTCTGAGTCATTCACTGTTAATCCCAGTGAAGCTTCACATGTTGGATTGTCCGGTCCAGTTTATTCTAACACATGATGAGAAACACAAACTGGGAGAGTATCTACAGCTGGTTCTGTCCCCTGATGGATGGATGATGGATGGATGGATGGATGGATGGATGGATGGATGGATGGATGGATGGATGGATGGATGGATGATGGATGGATGATGGATGGATGATGGATGGATGATGGATAGATGGATGGATGGATGATGGATGGATGATGGATGGATGATGGATGGATGATGGATGGATGATGGATGGATGATGGATAGATGGATGGATGGATGATGGATGGATGGATGGATGATGGATGGATGATGGATGGATGATGGATGGATGGATGGATGGATGGATGGATGGATGGATGGATGGATGATGGATGGATGGATGGATTGATGGATGGATGATGGATGATGGATGGATGATGGATGGATGATGGATGGATGGATGGATGGATGGATGGATGGATGGATGGATGATGGATGGATGATGGATGGATGGATGATGGATGGATGATGGATGGATGGATGGATGATGGATGGATGGATGGATGGATGATGGATGGATGGATGATGGATGATGGATGGATGGATGGATGGATGGATGGATGGATGGATGGATGGATGGATGGATGGATGGATGGATGAATGAATGATGGATGGATGATGGATGGATGATGGATGGATGGATGGATGATGGATGGATGGATGATGGATGGATGATGATGGATGATGGATGGATGGATGGATGATGGATGATGGATGGATGATGATGGATGGATGATGGATGGATGATGGATGGATGGATGGATGGATGGATGGATGGATGGATGGATGATGGATGATGGATGGATGGATGGATGGATGATGGATGGATGATGGATGGATGATGGATGATGGATGGATGGATGGATGGATGGATGATGGATGGATGTTGGATGATGGATGGATGATGGATGGATGGATGGATGGATGATGGATGATGGATGGATGATGGATGATGGATGATGGATGGATGTTGGATGATGGATGATGATGGATGGATGATGGATGGATGGATGGATGGATGGATGATGGATGATGGATGGATGGATGGATGAACTGGTTGATTGGTTGGTTGATTGATTGATTGATTGATTGATTGATTGGTTGATTGATTGATTGATGCTGTTTGGAGACTGACAGTGTGACTCAGTGACAGTGTTCTGTTGGACTGGACCTGGCAGACTGGTGGTTCTGGTGGGTTTTACAGACGGGTTCCTTCTCACTTTACCTTCTGAAGGTGTCGACACAGTTTCATGAGTTTCTGTACTTCAGACGTCTGACCTTCTGAGCGGAGCGGGTCGGAGCTGCCTGGTGTCTGGACTTTGGTGGGAAAGCTGAGGAATGTCCTATAGGCTGCTGGTACTGTGGCTCCGTGGCCTTAATCTGATGTGCTCCGTCAGTCTGGGACATTTCCCACCAGTTAAACCTGCACTGATGGTTCTTACTGGTACCAGCTGGAACTCATGTTGGTTTGGGTTGAAGCTGCCAGAGCTGCTGGAAGTTTTCCACCTGGTACTGACATACTTTAGTTTACTGCAGCTGTCCTCACAGAGTACAAACTGTTACATGCAGTATGTATTCAACCTGGACAGAATCCTATCAGTAAAATGATGTTTCATCTGTTTGTCTGCTGTCTGAGGCTGAAGCTTCTTTATGTTGGTGACGTAACTGCTGAGGATTGTGGGTCAGAACGTCCAGAAAAACATGCTGAGGAATCAGCCAGATGCAGGAGGACGTGCTGGTACTTCTGGTGTTCTATATTTAACATGTGTACTGGGACACACTGGATCGTCTTCTGTGTAGATGTTAGTTTGGATTTGTTTCCTTTATTTCTTCTGATCATAATAATCAGAGTCACTGTCATTAATAAAGTCTTTCTGGTCTCAGTGCAGCTAAGATGTCAGAATAGTCTGAGTTCAGACAAAAGACAAGCTCAGGAAGCCTTTTTAAATGGTCGTTCAGTCATCACCCTGTTCCCACACTGCTCTTCTAACTGTATTTATTTTTACCTTTTTAACTGTATCTTATAATTTGCAGCTTTACTGGTCCAATTATACAGGAAATGGGAGACAAGCTGCCCCCAGATCAGCCTAAATGTTAATGTTCTTGTGACGGATCATGTGGTTCTTTATGTGCTTCAGTCTGTGGGTGGAGGTCAGTGGGGTAAGAAGCATCACATGATGCTGGTTAACTTTCAGGTTTCTACACTGTGAAGCTGCTCACATTAACCCTCGGTGTCTGAGGAGTCTAAAGAACTCCCCTGCTTCAGTTAATCAGTGTCAGTGTTCAGCTCTTTGAGTCAGCTTCATTAGCTGAGAGCTGCTTTGAGTCCTTCAGGAGAGTCTTGCTGCCCTCTGTGACCTCCACAGATCCTGGATCAGACAAACGCCTCCATCCTCCTGAGGAATGTTAACATTCACCGAACCGGCTGACTAGTTTGGATCTTTGTGGGGGTCAGTTCTGCTGCAGAACCTGTCCCTCCAGGCTGGTTATCACGACTCACAGCTGCATAAAGAACACCTCGCTGCCCACCTGTCGGCTGGTTGTCTGTGTTTAAACTGAGACCATCTGGTCTGAGTTCAGATATTTACCTTTACACTGTTTACAGGGTCCCAGGAGTTTTAACTTCAGGGACACAAAGGCCAGAAACCAACCATCACCTGTACCCGCTCTGACCTGTAGAGGGGCGGAGTCTATCCCAGCTCATATGAGGTCGAAACCTGAATACACCTGGACAGGCCAAAATAACAACAGAACCAATGCAGATAAACAAGATAACAACTAGAAGTAACAGAGCAGAAGACACACCTCACCTCTAACTGGGAGGTCTGGTTTCTGAGCAGGTCTGAATCCGAACATCGGTGCTGGTTCTGTTCATTCCAGCCTGAAGCTCATGAACAGACCCGGCTGGCGTCAGTGTTGGCAGAGAGACACTGAGAGAATCTGGCATGAAAAGATCTGAACTGCTGCCAACTTTCACTGCTTAATGCAGAACGAAGCAGCAAACACTGAGTTCTATGTTCTCTGTGTGTCAGAACTCCTTTATTCTCCTTTACAGCCACTTCAATAAACGTTCTCTGCTTGTTAGCAGCACTCAGACCCAGAACGCTGCTCTTCTCTGCTGCTGAACGCTGTGGTTCTGAATACAAATCTGCAGACAGAACGTCTACAGTCAGCTGCTTCATGTTAAAGAACAGAACACAGAACGTAACAGAACATAGAACGTAACAGAACATAGAACGTAACAGAACACAGAACGTCTACAGTCGGCTGCTTCATGTTAAAGAACAGAACACAGAACGTAACAGAACATAGAACGTAACAGAACATAGAACGTAACAGAACACAGAACGTAACAGAACACAGAACGTAACAGAACATAGAACGTAACAGAACATAGAACGTAACAGAACACAGAACGTCTACAGTCAGCTGCTTCATGTTAAAGAACAGAACACAGAACGTAACAGAACATAGAACGTAACAGAACACAGAACGTAACAGAACATAGAACGTAACAGAACATAGAACGTAACAGAACACAGAACGTAACAGAACATAGAACGTAACAGAACATAAAACGTAACAGAACATAGAACGTAACAGAACGCCTACAGTCGGCTGCTTCATGTTAAAGAACAGAACACAGAACGTAACAGAACATAGAACGTAACAGAACACAGAACGTAACAGAACGTCTACAGTCGGCTGCTTCATGTTAAAGAACAGAACATAGAACGTAACAGAACACAGACCGTAACAGAACACAGAACGTAACAGAACATAGAACGTAACAGAACACAGAACGTAACAGAACATAGAACGTAACAGAACATAGAACGTAACAGAACACAGAACGTAACAGAACACAGAACGTAACAGAACATAGAACGTAACAGAACATAGAACGTAACAGAACACAGAACATAACAGAACATAGAACGTAACAGAACATAGAACGTAACAGAACATAGAACGTAGCAGAACACAGAACGTAACAGAACATAGAACGTAACAGAACACAGAACGTAACAGAACATAGAACGTAACAGAACATAGAACATAACAGAACATAGAACGTAACAGAACACAGAACGTAACAGAACACAGAACGTAACAGAACATAGAACGTAACAGAACATAGAACGTAACATAACTTAGAACGTAACATAACTTAGAACGTAACAGATAATAGAACGTAACAGAGCACAGAACGTAACAGAACACAGAACGTAACAGAACATAGAACGTAACAGAACACAGAACGTAAGAGAACATAGAACGTAACAGAACATAGAACGTAACAGAACATAGAACGTAACAGAACACAGAACGTAACAGAACATAGAACGTAACAGAACACAGAACGTAACAGAACACAGAACGTAACAGAACACAGAACGTAACAGAACACAGAACGTAACAGAACACAGAACGTAACAGAACATAGAACATAACAGAACACAGAACGTAACAGAACATAGAACGTAACAGAACACAGAACGTAACAGAACATAGAACGTAACAGAACATAGAACGTAACAGAACACAGAACGTAACAGAACACAGAACGTAACAGAACAGAACGTAACAGAACAGAACGTAACAGAACGTCTACAGTCGGCTGCTTCGTGCCATGTTGTTGTTGTTGTTGTTGTTGTTGTTGTTGTTGTTGTTGTTGTTGTTGTTGTCAGTGATCTGTGTTGTGGAACAGAGATGCAGCTTCACACTAAAATAAATAAAAGGTTCTTGACCTTCTTCAGAACAAGCTGCGACCTCCTCGACTCGCCCTTCAAACATACAAACATGAAGTGACTCATGGACCAGCTCCACGAGGACCAGGACCAGGACCAGGACCAGGACCAGGACCAGGACCAGGACCAGGACATCTTCACCTTGCTGTAGGATTTCTTCAGGGTCATTAAAAGGCAAAAGCTACATGATTTCAGTGAATCAGTACGAAGCTTTTCTTTTGTTCATGGCTTTTACTCGGTGCTTCGGCTCCTAGAGGTTCTTGTTTCTGTGACTGATGTCCGTCTCAGCTGTGTTCATGAACCAGGATGTTTTCTCTGAAGCCAGGCAGTGAATCGCTGCTGGAGACGAGGTGACGACTGATTTTAATTGATTGATTTTGACCTTCTACGCTGTAGAACTCTGAGAGGAGACTCTGCTGTGTTTGTTTCTCAGCAGTCAGATATGTAAATGTTTGTGTGTGGAGTCTGTGTTACAGCGTTTAGACCAAACTAGGAGGTCATTTTTCACTGCATAAACACCACTTTATGATGACTAAGCCTTGTTGTTGTCCACTGAGCAGCTTGAAGAGACGTACAGTCAGGAATTAAAGTCATAACACTGGTAAAGATCATGTATGTCATATCCGTCTGAAGGTTTCCAATGACTCCTATAAGTCTGAATTTTCTGTAATGGAATCACTGAAACTCAACTCACTGAAATACGACTAAATCTGTCAGGTCAAAAAGAAACAAACAGCAACTTGAATTATCAGTTTCAGTGATGGAGAACGTTGTATAAATCAAAGTTTCTCAGCTTCATGGCCTCTTATCTTCTCCTGAGTGATTCTGATCGACTACAGCTGCTGACTCCTCTGATCCAGTTTAACTAGAACCACTGATCCACTCATTAGACTCAGACACTACAGTGGGAAAGTCTGAGGAGCTCAGCAAAGATCTGAAGAAGTTCTGAGGTCAGATGGAACAAAGACTGAGGAGAGAAGGTGAGGCCTTCAACCCCAACAACACCAGACCTACCATCAGCATGGAGGTGGCAGCATCATGCTCTGTGGAACTGGAGCTTCACACAAAGTCAATGGAACAATGAAGGAGGAGGATCAGAACCTAAAACCATCAGCAGAAGGTTGATCTGGGACACAGCTGGATGTTCCAACCAGACAATGAGCCCAAACACATCAAAGTGGTGAAGAAATGGTTCCATCAGGCTGGAATGAAGGTTCTAGACTGGTCCCCCCAAAGTCCTGAAACTTAGACCATCAAGAACCTGAAGAAACCAGTCTGAGTCATGGAGACGACACATTTAGATGGACTGAACCGGTTCTGACCAGAGGAGTCAAAGAGGAACCAGAAGAACCGACCTGAGGAGGAGACGGACCAGTTTAACCAGACATGAACATTAATGTTTGTAGATTTATGGTCCAGCAGGTTTGGTCCTACCTCCAGAAGACCTCTAACAGATCTGAGGTAAAACCAAAGGACAGGATTGTTTTAGTGACTAAGATCCATGTTTCAGTGGTTCCATCATAGATTCAGAGTTCTAGGATTCACTGGAGACTCAGACCCACATGATGGACATGGTCTTCATATGGATGGAAGCTTTGGTTCATGACTGTAGGTGGAGACGGTGAAGCAGAGGAGACTAAAACATCCTAGATATTCTTCCTGACTCTGAATTAGCGTCCAGGGTCTGTGAAGGTGTTTTGCTGTAACTCCGTCATGTTTTGGGTCTAACTCTGAGCTCAGATGTTCTGCAGATGAATCAGTTTCTCCACATCCTCCCATCTTTCATCACCTGCCTCGGCTTTGATCTCCACTCTGGACAAACTGTTTCTCAGCCACTCTGTGTTATAGCTGTTATGACAGACGGATAATCCAAGTTGAGGCGTGCCGTTACAGAATAATAACACTCTGCTTGGTGAGGATTTAAGCTCAACTATTATTTATGTGTGTTTTCCTCAGACTTCTCTCTAAACACCAGCTGATCCTGATTCTGGATGGAAGCCTTGGAATGAATCTGACTTGACTCACGTGAGGCTGCTGATGAGGTGGATCTTATAAACAGCAGCACAGTTAAAGGACAGATCTGACTGAGATGACGGCAGGTTGAACCCTCCGTCTACAGAGAGGGAAACCAGTCATACTTCATGATTATGGCCACACATAAAATAGCAGCCTATAATTTTAACAGACAGACAGAAAAACACACGATCTAAAATCATAAATTCATTTCCAGTCAGTATTTATCCCCAGAAGAACATTAATCGTTAATTAACCAGTAAAGTCATAGAAAACAGGTTAAACAGGTTAAAATGCAACCAGCAAACAGCGTCCTTCACAAACCTGCATTCTTATTAACAGTGGTTCATTCTTTTACACACCGTCTGACTGACTTTAGATCAGCCAAGACTACAGCTATTTCACAGATAATGAAAGGGATGATGTGAGTGTTAAGGACTGAAGAAAGCTCAATAATTAGATGATCATATGTGGAGTTGGTGGAAGCCGTCACGCTGTAAAACATGTTCTGTGGTTTTATCAACACCAAGTTTACATCTGCAGGAAGAAACCAGGTCACATGTGGTTCTACTTCCTGAACTACGACAGTCTGAGCACGTGCAGAACTGCAACACACAAACATCCTGCTACGAAGGACGCACACACAAACACACACTGGCCACACAAACACACACTGGCCACACAAACACACACTGGCCACACAAACACACACTGGCCACACAAACACACACTGAGGAACACAATAAACTGTGAGGAAACTGAAGACACAAACATGACTGAGCTGCTGCTGACGTAACAAGTGTGTGTCAGTGTGTGTGTGTGTCAGTGTGTGTGTCAGTGTGTGTGTCAGTGTGTGTGTCAGTGTGTGTGTGTCAGTATGTGTGTGTGTCAGTGTGTGTGTCAGTGTGTGTGTGTGTCAGTGTGTGTGTCAGTGTGTGTGTGTGTCAGTGTGTGTGTCAGTGTGTGTGTGTGTCAGTGTGTGTGTGTGTGTGTGTGTCAGTGTGACATGACAGGAACTCCTCACCATGGGAGTCGTGTGAAGGGAACACAGGATCATAGTAACACTCTGAGCTGTGTTTGTGTATAAACTGGCTTCAGTTCAGTTTCTCTGTTAAAACACTAGAAGTCATCTGGTTGATGTGGAACCTGTTCAGCATGGTAACTGTCTGGTTAGGGTTAGCCATGGGTAGTTAGGGTTAGTTAGGGTTAGCCAGGGATACTTAGGTTTAGCTAGGGTTAGCTATGGGTAGTTAGGGTTAGTCAGGGTTAGTCATGGTTAGTGAGGGTTAGCTAGAGTTAGCGTTAGCCATGGGTAGTTAGAGTTAGTCAGGGTTAGTCGGGGTTAGTTAGGGTTAGCCAGGGATAGTTAGGTTTAGCTAGGGTTAGCTATGGGTAGTTAGGGTTAGTCAGGGTTAGGGTTAGCTATGGGTAGTTGGGGTTGGTCAGGGTTAGTCAGGGTTAGTGAGGGTTAGCTAGAGTTAGCGTTAGCCATGGGTAGTTAGAGTTAGTCAGGGTTAGTCAGGGTTAGGGTTAGCTATGGGTAGTTAGGGTTAGTCAGGGTTAGTGAGGGTTAGTGAGGGTTAGCTAGAATTAGCGTTAGCCATGGGTAGTTAGGGTTAGTCAGGGTTAGTCGGGGTTAGTTAGGGTTAGCCAGGGATAGTTAGGTTTAGCTAGGGTTAGCTATGGGTAGTTAGGGTTAGTCAGGGTTAGTGAGGGTTAGTGAGGGTTAGCTAGAGTTAGCGTTAGCCATGGGTAGTTAGAGTTAGTCAGGGTTAGTCGGGGTTAGTTAGGGTTAGTCAGGGTTAGGGTTAGCTATGGGTAGTTAGGGTTGGTCAGGGTTGGTTTCAGACTCAAACCTTCAGCCTTAAAGCAGCTGTTCCATCCACAGCATCCCTCTGCTGTTTTTATCAGAGGTCAGCTGCTGAATTAATTCTTCTCTTAAAGATCGACCCTCTAAAAAGCAGGTTTTCTTTTAAAAATCACTAAAATGATATAAAACATAATATAATATAACAATAAATTAATATTTATTAATATAATATAACAGTAATTTAATAACAGTATATATAAAACGTGAGATGTTTGGCTCCATCAGGACAATTAACCAGATCAGAGCTAAACTCAGGATAGTTCATCAAAATCTCTTTTTTCTACGTGTCTCAGTGAGAAATGCCCTAAACCCTCAACCAGACCTACTGGATCAATGAATGAATGCAGCAACAGAACCAGAGAACAGAGGAGACAGTAGCTGGAGATACATCCAGCATGGAGGAACATCTAGTAGCTGGAGATACATCCAGCATGGAGGAACATCTAGCAGCTGGAGATACATCCAGCATGGAGGAACATCTAGCAGCTGGAGATACATCCAGCATGGAGGAACATCTAGTAGCTGGAGATACATCCATCATGGAGGAACATCTAGTAGCTGGAGATACATCCAGCATGGAGGAACGTCTAGTAGCTGGAGATACATCCAGCATGGAGGAACGTCTAGTAGCTGGAGATACATCCAGCATGGAGGAACATCTAGTAGCTGGAGATACATCCAGCATGGAGGAACATCTAGTAGCTGGAGACACATCCAGCATGGAGGAACATCTAGTAGCTGGAGATACATCCAGCATGGAGGAACATCTAGTAGCTGGAGACACATCCAGCATGGAGGAACATCTAGTAGCTGGAGATACATCCAGCATGGAGGAACATCTAGTAGCTGGAGATACATCCAGCATGGAGGAACATCTAGTAGCTGGAGACACATCCAGCATGGAGGAACATCTAGTAGCTGGAGATACATCCAGCATGGAGGAACATCTAGTAGCTGGAGATACATCCAGCATGGTGGAACATCTTCCTACGGCTGATAGGTCTGGAGAGGCTGGACCATAGAGGTGATCCGATCTACAGGATGAGGAGATAAAACCACCACAGAGAGGTCAAACTGTCTCAGTGACACAGAAAACTAAACTAAACAATAGACTCTCCATCATTACTTCCGCCAAGGAGGTTCTGTTTTTGCTGGCGTCGGTTTGTTTGTTTGTTTGTTTGGGTTCAAAATAACTCTAAAACTCATGGACGGATTTGGATGAACGTTTCAGGAAATGTGTGAAATGGGACAAAGAACAAATGATGACATGTTGGGACTGATCCGGATCACCGTCTTGATCCAGGATGTTTTTTAATGTAAGTGTAACCAGGTGGACAATTAAATGTGGTTTACTCTAAAAGCCACCAGAGGGCACTCTTGTTTTTGGGGTAACCCCCTCTGACCACATGACATTTTGGGTCTCCACGCGACAGACAGCGACAGTGACGGAGTTCTCTTTCCTTCCTGAGCGACATACGCACGGTTGGGCCGGCATTCTTATCTCCGGTTGTCTAAGAAGCTGGGAGGCTGTTAGGAGCTGCCGCGCTAGAGGCCGCATCTGTTCATTAGGTCGGATGGGGTGAAGGCCACATTGTCGGTAGGACATTTGAACTGTATGTAATTACATTTATATCTGTAACGTTCCATAGAAAATATGTGAACTGGGAGATTGTGTTGGGGGTGGACTGAGCTGCAGGACTTTAGGTTGTAGTGAAAAATGAAATGAAATCTGAAACAACGTTTTAATTTTACGTTGTCCTGGAGTCATGTTTTACTGGATCGACCATCTTCTCCTCGGTCAAGTGAAGCTCTGAGGTGGTTTGGAGATCCACAGTGTTTTCATTCTCTCCGAGTCGTCCATCAGAACCAGGAAACAAAGTTTGTTCCCTGAGGAGCTTCTTGACGGAGTGTTTCCTCTGTGGACTCGGCTTCCTGTGGGGGAGGATTCACTCAACACTGACTCTGCTGAAGCGGTTTCTGAACTGTTTCCATGTTTGTGCAGTGAATGGAGCTGATCAGGTGTCTCTGCTTCAGGAGGACCTGTGAACACCTGAGCGCTGCACTGACCGGTAACACTGGGAGGAAAGGTCTCGTCATCTCCTTCACTTTCTTCTCATCGTTGTGTCTCAGCTCCGCCCACAGAGGATGACTGAGTGACTGCAGGAAATGGATGATTCACAGCAACAAGAGGAAAATGTAGAGAAAACCTCTGGTATTGAAGCAACTCGAGGGCTCCACAGACGGTGGAACGTTTTAAAAAGGGACTAAAGACCTTTATTTTTAGGAGACATTTGAATCTTTAACATTTTAAAGTTTGTCTGTCGTGTTCTTACTGTTTTTATGTTTTTTACCTGTAGAACTTTGAGATTGTTTTTACAATGTAAAGTGTTTTACAAATAAAGTCTATTATTATCATTATTATTATTATTATTATTATTATTATTATTATTATTATCTGAAGCAGAGAAACAGGAAAACACTTTAGTATCGTCACTTGTTAAAGTTTCCTCTGGTGAATGATCAGAAACCAGAATCACATCCAGGGACCACTGATGGTTTCTAGGACTCTATACAGACGTTAAACAGTCTGACTGTTCACACTAGGAGACATCCCATAATACTGATGCTGGTAGTTATTAAACGTGCAGATACTGAGTCGGCATGTGTTTGAGGCAGACAGGTTACCGGAACCAGAGTGGGTCCAGAGCAGGTAGCAGGTATGACAGAAGCGGTCCTGTAGGTCTGGACCGAGCTTTAAACTGTGTGTTTGTCCAAGTGAAAAGCAGAAAATGGGCTGAGGAAGATCTGAAGCTGAGAAAACATCCAGAGAGGAGAAGCTTCACAGGACAATTGGTAGCTAATGTGGCATGTTGTCGGGTTCTGACGTCAGCTGAGAGGGACCGGCCGGGTTCACATTGATGCTATTATTTCCTCCTGCATGACAGAGTGGAATTTTCCAACCCAAACTGTGGGCGAAGCCACCGGAAGCTCAGCTGCAGCAGAGCTTCTGTCTGACCGTGACTCAGGCTGCATTCATGCTTCTATTAAAGAAGGTATTTGGACCAACGAGTTATCGGTGCTAGAACACGTTTATATTTGACGGAGGCCACAGCATTTCCTCACATTAGTGCTGCTTATCTTCCACAGATTTAGCTCCAGCCATCTGATGGAGTCTGCAGCTAAAACAACTATTATCCAGTCGGTCTGGGTCCTTTCTAAATGTTGGCCTTGTTTCCATGTCGGCTGTCGTTGTGGTCGTGACTCAGAGGAATGTTCAGAAACACTGAAGGTCGTCAACAAACAGCCTTTAGTCTTTAACACTGAGCAGAAGATCCAGACTTCAGCTCACTGGTTCACTGAGCTCCAAACAAACCTCCTTTCAGATTCCTCTGTCAGGTGTTTGGACCCAGGTGAGGTTCAGGAAGTAGAACAAAATAACAGCCCTTTGAACAGGGTTAGATTAGAGGTCTGTTTCTATTTCATCCCTCCTCCTCTTCTTCCTCCTCCTCCTTCCTCCTCTCGATAGCAGCAGACTCAGCAGGTTCTTCCAGATGTTTCTGTCCCTGCAATGTTTTCCAGGTTCCTTCTGGAGGATCTGAGGTGTTCCTAGGCCAGATGAGATATGTGATCCCTGCAGGGTTCTGGTCTCGTCCCAGCCGAGACCCTCCAGAGGACGGAGGATCCGGACCAGATGTTGAACCTCCTCAGCTGGATCTTTGAAGGGGCAGAAACCTGCAGAGGAACCTCAGTCCAGCTGTTGGTGTCTCAGTGTTTGGGTCTAGGAGCTCATCGGTGGGCTGAAACGTAGACCAGCTGGTGAACTGAGAGTTTTGCCTTGTGGTTCAGCTCCTTCTTCACCGCTACGGTCCGATATGACGACCAAATGAGACACAAAACAAACAAAACAAGACACATGGGACAAAAAAGACGAAGCCGAAGCTCATCTAGAAGCTCTGTGAGGATCCAGCAGCTCCAGCTGGTAGAACCTCCTGGAGCTGCTGGATCAGACAACAGAACTGTTCTTTATTTGTCTGCATTCATTCTCATATTTAGCACCACAGTAGGGAGTCGACTCTTCATGAGACTGATGCAGACTTTAGTCTTGCAGCAAAATACATTCATATCTAGAGTGTCTGTGACCAACCTGCTGACTAAGCTCAGGTCCTTCTGTTAAACGGCCACGACCTCAGACACAGAAGGCTAGTTAGTTAGTTAGTTAGTTAGTTAGCTGGTTGGTTAGAGTTGACTAAACTAAACTAGTTGGACCACTGACTCTGACTAACTCACTGGGTTCATTTACAGTCTGAGCGTCTCACACACTCCGACACACAGTTCCTCTGTGGTGATGTAACAACACACTGGGTCCAAAACTAACAATCACACACTGAAACTCACACATGTACACACAGTACACACAATACACACATTATACAGTACACACAGTACGTTCTGAATACACACAGTCAGTCCAGAACTAACACACACACACACACACACATTATTGTGCTGAAGGCCTGTGATTGGTCCAGACAGTCGGACTTTGAAATGTCACGAAAACAAAAAGGAAATGAGAATTCTTCTTGTTTCCATCCAGAGTGAAGAAACTGGCCTCGCTGTAGTTTGGACAGAAGGTGGCGCTGTAGGCTGTCAGCTGTAATAAACACAGTAGAAGAAGAAGAAGGACATGAGGCGGGTTCTAGCTGTCAGTTCTTGACCTGTTGATGGATTTAAAGCTCCGCCGCTAGCGCTAAATCACAGCGTTCGGCTGCTTTTGGGACGTTTTTGGGGAGGTTTGGAGGTTTTCTGTTCCTTTAGCTTTGCTTTTTGGTTTCCTTATGTTTCTTTAGGGTGGGGGGCTTCTGCCTTGAGCTGTCTTTTCATTTGCAGGGTGTTTTTTAGGGTTTTGTTGGTGTTTTCTGCCGTACATTAGTGTAGCGGAGCATTCATTTTTTTGAGGGATTTTTATTTCATTACCAGGGTTGAAAATCATTTAGTTAGCATAGGCTGGGCTTACAGACGGGGGGATTTGATTTCTGGGGTTAAACTTAATGTTAAGGGGTTTAAAATAAGGTTTAAATGGCTTTAATTCATATAAGGGACATATTGGGGGCTGTAAAGTGGGGGACCAGGGTTCAATAAAACGTATAATATTTTCATTTCATTGCGGTTAAAAATTCAAATTCAAATTTTTAATCATTTAAAATACTTTCACAGGTATTTCATAGTTTCAGGGATTTCATATAATTTTGATTAAGTTAAAGTTTTTTTTTTTAAAGTGGAGACAGCACTGTGGGGATTTTATTTCATTAAGGGTTTGTTTGGAAGTTTTTTGGTTTCATTCACTACTTTTCTGTTCATTCTTGGCCTTCAGTTCATCAGCATTTGCAATCCATATCCTCATATTAAATAATTCACACCACTCCTTATAGTTTATGCTACAAAGCTCACAGTATAATACAGACACAAGACAAGAGACGCGCCTGTTCATTAGGTCGGATGGGGTGAAGGCTGCATTGTTGGTAGGACATTTGAACTGTATGTAATTACATTTGTATCTGTAACGTTCCATATAAAATATGTGAACTGGGAGATTGTGTTGAGGTGGACTGAAGCTGCTTGGTGGAGGTCTGTGCTCTCTGAGGGCTTTTCTAGTTTACTTTGTGTCACTTTATTTCACTTTAATCTTTTTAATCTTTGTCCATCTATGTTTTGGGTTTTAATTATGCACCTTTTATGCTGCGTATTTTTCCTTTTAATGCTGTTTCATGTTTCAATGTAAAGCACTTTGGTCACCCGTGGGCTGTTCTAAAGGGCTATACAATTAAATAAAAGTACATTTGTAGTTATAGTTATAGTCATAGTAATAGCTGTAGTTGTTTTTATAGTCATAGTTATAGTTATAGTTGTAG